>CM033635.1:22282859-22507087 GCA_019453435.1 Rhinogobius similis
TGAAGGAAGACTCCATTGATTATTATTGTGCAGTTTTAATTTTGAAAACAACTTTTCGAAATTAAAATCACGGAAAAGGACATTATAATGAATAGGGCCGAAATTATGAGTGTCAGTGGTGAGTAATGACATTCTGATAAGCAATATAAATGTCCACATCTCTGCTAAATATTTAGTTTGTACTTGACATCTTAAAAAAATAAAGAAAATCAAAGAAACAGTTGCAGAAAACCAGATAAACAACAGGAACACTGCACTTACGCTCACATTTATCACCGATACACACCCTTCTTTCCCTAAATAAGCGACCGCTTTTGAGGAAAATAATTGCTGGTTGAGTTGAAGTGTCCTAAATCTCCAACTTCTGTTATAAAACATGCTAGCTAAGATCAGCACAATCACAGCAACAACAGAGAAACTACTTTCAGTTTACAAGTTAATTTGAGAGAAACAAGGACACAAAAGAGACACAAAAGGAGCAGAAAAACACATTTTATCAGCTGGGCAGCCCATGATTCTGCCACTCAACTGGAATGTTAAGGAGCATTTTTGAAAACTGCGATGTAGTCCGTGTAGAATGTATTTTCCGTTGGCGAATAGGACCACTACCTGTTTGTGGCTCTCAAACATGCTGTGAAAACCCCATTCAAAACCTGGGTGTATCTTACCTCACCACACCAAACTGAAACCACCTGTCTTACAAAATACAAAGTGAGTTATTTACAACCACGAGAGGCACCTCAAAAGCCCGCGTTATCGCTCATCACCACAAAGAACATGAGAAAGTACAACTCCAAGTCTTCATAATAGAAAAACAGCATGTCGTTCAACAGAAAGCACTGCAAGAAGTCCTTAAAACCTGTAAGCAGCTGAAATCACATACAGGAGACAATGGACATGGCAAAACACAGCAGACGCACTGTGAACAGGACCAAAAGGGAAAAAAATGCTTTGTGATTAAACCTTAATACCCTGTGAAAATTCTTGCTGCAGTTTTACTCAGCCTAAACCCTGCTGGCATCGCTCCAGCATCCATGAGTATAAATCCACGGCCCAGCTTGGCTCCAAAGAAATCAGCTTTTTTTCCCGTATTTTCTCACTTTCCACATTATTAGGTACCATTCTTGTAAATATCAATACAATGGAATTATATAGGGTCATTGTTCGGCAGAAGTTCAATTGGGTTTGGGATCCTTAAGTAACTTTCCAGTGTGGACCAGGTATAAGACTGCAACATAAGACTGCAACTTAGAAACAGTGAACTCTGATCGGCAGCAAAGACTAAGCTGGTAGGACTAAACTAAACCAGAAATTAAATTATCGTTGAACCAGGGTGAGTGATGTTGATAAGAATATCCTGATCATATTTTGTGCAGTCCATGTAAAATGTGGTACAATGTGTCTTGGTTGAGATTCAAGTATTGCATACATTTGATTTAAAGAGGACATACTATGCTTTTTCAGGTATTTAGTATTCAAATTAAACTATAACGTAATAGACAAATTTGTTCCTGTAAACCGCAATCTGTATCTAAAAGGGACTGGTAATACAAACACGTTCAGCTCAAAACTATAAAACTGAAAGGCCATGCACCTCTCAAAGTGTTATTTCACCATAACAAGTGGCACATTTTCATTTACTCGTTTTTATTGTTGACAATAAGGCTATGCAAACTGCACTGCAAGATTATTTTCTGACATAATTCCAATCCATAAAAGGATGAAGTAGGTTTTGAAATCTATTTAACTTGTTCTAGCGTTCACAAACCACTAGTATTCAAACGCATGGCTGTAGGCTGTTGTCACTACAACAAATTACGATATGTACAATATATTGTTACAAAAAATGCATGATTAACTATTATACTGAAACTACTTTATTCCTCTGTCACAATAACCTTAAAGCAGGATTATCATTGTCTAAATATGCATTATTGTCAAAACAACATGAATTGCAACAAAGAATTTAACAGCAGAATTATACAATCACTCTCCACACTATCTCAAAAAAAATGTATGCACAATAAATATTTAAACTCAAAATATACAATACAGGATATACAATACATCTATCATATGGTGAACGATAAGTCGATATGGTAATCATCGTGACAGGTCTATCATGCGGTGTTGTCTAAACTGTAACTAGGAGTTCATTCATTCATTTTCTACCGCTTATTCCCGTTAGGGGTCGCGGGTGACTGGAGCCTATCCCAGTGACTTTGGGCTTTAGGCGGGGTACACCCTGGACAGTGGCCAACTCGTCGCAGGGCTGACACAGAGTCAGAGACAAGGACAGACAACCATTCACTCTCACATTCATACACTAGGGACAATTTAGAGTTGTCAATTAACCTACACAGTCATGTCTTTGGACGGTGGGAGGAAGCCGGAGAACCCGGAGAGAACCCGGAGAGAACCCACGGTAACACGGGGAGGACATGCAGACTCCACCCAGAGAGATCGTGTGATGTTGGGGTGGTGGATTCGAACCCACGATCTCCTTATTGAGAGGCAGAAGCTCTAGCCGCTCTGCCACCATGCACCCCTAACTAGGAGTTTTCAAGCACAAGTTGCATTTGAACCCTGCACCAAGTCGGAGAAATGGGAATTGTGGAAACAGCACAGACAACCTTAGCTGTGACATATAGTCGGCGTTTTATTAGTGGAAGGGAAAACAGAGTTTACTACAAATAATATATTCGTACAAAACTACAGTAAGCAACACGTGTGGACCACCCAGTTGCACAGCCAATCAGCTCTCATCTCAAAGTGTCATGTAGTGACTCACAAGCGGCAACGTTTGCAAAGATAACGTTCTTTTTAATATATAAATGTCACAAAGTTCTAATTATAAGGGTGAAAAAAGTTATACTTTATTAAACACAGGGCGTGTCTTATAAAACAAGTTCTTGCTCATTTTCCCCGACTTTGATAGCAGAATCCATCGCGGTTACTAATGGATAAACTCACCTTGCGGCCGCTCATTAACAGCTGAACTGTTATATCAGCGCAGGGGGGCTGATTGCCTGAGCACTTCTGTTTGTTAATCTGATCATGTTTGGAGCTGTACAAACAAGCAAGCATAAACAATCTGAAACCGCTCACTATCCAGCACTCGCCACACACACACCAGCAGCCATCTCCTCTCCCCGGCTAAATAATGGAGATCGGGCGGCACATCGCTTACGTGATTAATTATCCATGTCACCAGATGGGACGACGAGCAAAGAAAAAAGGTCTGATTTTCTATTTTTTTCTCCCGTAAATGCATTTTAGAGTGAGGATTCGATTGGGGTAATGACAGCCATATGTTGATGGATGACCAGAGGCGAGTATTAATCAGAAATTCACCAGGACGAAGGGTTAGATGTGTGTATGTCAGTGTGTGTGTGTGTGTGTGTGTGTGGACCTTTAGAATTAAACAGGGTGAAATTACAAAAGGAGCCAAAAGTTTGAAAGAATTGAGTTAGAGATTGCCCGAGGAAATATTTTGCATAATGTATTACGAGAAATAAGGTCATGAACAAAGAGTCTTTAAATACTTTTCGGCTTTTGTTTTTAATTAGTATGCTTTTGCGAATTGTGAAAGCATATTTTTCATTTTCACTCTTCACAACTCTGGGTGGACGCAGTAAACAATCTCCTTAAAGTTTGCCGGCTCTCACACAAAGCACGACTGCTTTCATGAATCTCATTTTTAGTGTTTCTCTAGGCCAAACCACCTTGTCAATGCCCGAGCTCGTCTGATCTCGGAAACTAAGAAGGAATGACCTGGTTAACGTCGTGCTGTGAAGGCAGACTACAGGGAACACCAGGCCACAGTGGGACAGCAGTGACTTTGGCAAGACACTTCTCCCACATTGCGCAGTATGAATGTGGTGTGCAAGTGAGAGACTGGTGGGTGGACAAAGGGGCCGATGGTGTAGGCAGCCTGGCTTCTGTCAGTCTACCCCAGGGCAGATGTGCCTACAACAGAGTACGGAATGAATTAATGAATCATGCACTTTATCTCCAAAACTCCATGGACTGACCCCATGATAGTTTGTAACCTTATTCTTCATTTTCACCTCCGCTATACCCAGTTGCCTTTCAGTTTGGTAAGACCTTGGTCCTTTTTCCTAATCCATGACCTTTGAGAGCTGTTTCATAGTGTCAACAAGAAGGAGGTTCTTTATGCCATAAGGAAAAGGAATGATCACTACTCGTGGGTTTCAGCTTCCTGTTATAGGTTTAACATTCTGCCGACCCATTCAAAAGATATATTTTGTTTTACATTGTTAATTGCTATGGAAATGGCCCTAATTTTCCAGAAAACTTTTGTTTTAGTATATTTGTTTATTTATCAGTGACAATGCACATAAAACATTGACCTAAAAGAGGACGATAAGAACATGCAGCCTCCATTACTTGAAAGAAGGAGCCATGTGAGGCAATATATGACGGTTTGGGATGAGAGCTGATTGGCTGTGCATGGCTGACCACCCTACTTCACCTTTCTTGCCCTAAACCTGTGCTAGTGGGAATAAAAGTCATGCATGTGAATACTAGTGATGTGCCAATGGGTTTGTAAGAGCTAGGAACAGGTTAGATAGACTTAAATATATCTTTCTTTAACGATTTCAAAATCCTGTACACCCGCTTTAATAACAAAGCTTGATACTCGACTATATATAATAGACGGTGCCAACGTTTTTATGCTAAAGGAGTTATGAAAGGCAGCATAATTTTCCTTTCCATGCTCCTTCTTAACTTCACTGATCAATTCGGATATGGTCCTTGTCATGGCTGACAACGACGCACATCCAGGTAAATGATAAGAAAAGGAGCTTCTTAGGCTTATTTAACGGCTTTAGATGTGTGTGCAGTTGTTCCTGACAGGTTCCCCACGTGGCGCTGCAAAGAAACACAGCAGAAATCTCACATGTCATCAAGATATTCACACTTATTTTTAATCATTCACAAAAAAAACTAAAAATAATAATAATAGCGACAAACAGTTAATATTACATTTATGGGTACATTTTCTCTGATTTACTTCAACTTTTTGAAAATCTTGATGTTAAAAAAAGTATAAAATTATCATGTAAAATAACAAATGAAAGAATAATGTGCGTATTCTCTGTACACTGTTGCCCATTGCTTCGGAAGACATGCGAATAGACGCTTCATGAAGGCTGTTTGGTGGCTGACAGACTATATAATGTTGAACTCAAAGGCCGGGGGGAAGCAGGGTGCACATAGGAGACCAGTTATGTAGCTCAGTCAGGCGAAAAGACCGTGAGTTCGGTCTTTATTCCCCTCATTACATGGGCATATGTGTCAAATATCTGCACCCATGGGCCTCACCCTCTGTTTTCTAAAGGCTGTTGAAAGAAAATAGGCAGGAGCAATTTTACTCAGAACAATTTGGTTTCGGTCTTGCCGGTGGAACTTGCTATATTCTGTTGCTCACTGGTTTTATTTTCAGTGAGATGCCTCTTGGTCAAAGATCGTCGGTCTCAGCAACAGTCCTTTTTATATCCCTGACCTGTGCGGCCTAGATATTTCAAGAATGCTATAAATAACTAACCATCAAATCATTATTCCACTGGAAAGTAAAAAGGCAACCCTAGTTCAACCCACTTAGAAAAATACCACAGAGATAATTTAGCTCTCAACTGTAAGAAGACATTTTTCAATGTATTTAATTGTTCAGTTCAGTTCTGATGGTCACACATGCGCTTATTGTGATTTTTTAAATGCACTGACTTCATGCAAATACACTCAGACCTGACCGGCGAAGTAGAAGAGCGATGTTTGTGGCTGGACGCTAGTTGTGCCAAGAATATGAAATGAATAGGTGTTATGTATATAAGGTTCAGAATGAAATCACCTGGACGGCTGGGACGGTGAACTCTGCTCCTATTGATTCCTCACTGTCTGAACGGCCCATTATTGTGACGTGAGGAGCACATCAAGTCAGTGATACATTCACTGTACTTCACAAACTTTGGAAATACTCTGAAACACTCTGAAACACTCTTAGAGAAAAATGAACAATCAAATCAAATGGTTATAATAAAGTAGCTGCTGGATCAAAAACGGCACATAGTTATTCATGTTGTTGTTTATTTTAAATTACCTAAATACATTCGTAGCAGAGGTACATTTATTCTGGTCATGCAGCCCCCACGTAACAGGGGCTATTGAAGCAATACTAACTCCTTTTTAATGTAGATAATGTGACTTTGGACAGCTGTTTGCCTTGTTTGTTTATTTTATGGTAAGGTTTAAAGGTGTTGTGATCAAGTATTATATCCTACCCCTGACTTGGTTACACATACATTCATGCATGCTTTACAAACACCTTACACCTTCACAAAAACCAAGCCATTCCTCTGCCAGTTCTAAAAGTTTTAACGCAATTCTTCCAAACAATTCAGTCATGTTGCACCCGTGTGATGCCCCCACTTTTTGGAATCCGCTAATCCAACGCCCACACTTTATTCCGCTTTGCCCTATCCACACATGCAGCCTGACCAGGGAATTTACCTTGCATTTTGCCAGAGCAGGGTCATGTGAACAAAGCAAGAACTGATTTCTTTGCATTTTTGATCTGGCAATTTTCCAGGTCGAGCTAATGTAATGTAGCATCATCAGCTTTTACTGAACTACTATTCATCACCTTTTGATAAGCTTAAAACGCCCCTGGGTGAGCAAAGTAATCAAGCATTGTTCAAGGGTAAACTCTCCATGTATGTCACTTCATTCTATACCATTTCAAAATATTCTAAATACTTCCATGCATCGCAACATTTGACCCCTTTTGGCCATTATTTACATGCAATGGCTTAATTTTTAATGAGCTTATGATGTTCTCAGGAGCACTGTTTATCTGCTGCAATAACATTCTTTAACTTCTAGTATTTTCAGTCTTTCATTTGAACCACATCTCACAGTGCTACTAGTGCAACAAGCTCCCTCAAAACTTCTCAACAAGTTGCTGCCGTTTGCACAAAGAGACTTAACTCTGGAATTGTTCTAATTAATTCTCCATGCAAATTCGGTCGAAGGATTCAGTCATTGTTAATGTGTTTTGTGTTTACGTCGGACAGCTGTGAGCGCAGATATCTGTCAGAACCACACAATGAGAGATGCTGCGCTGTCCCCGATATTTGTCTGACAGGCTCAGCGCTCGCAGCTTTTGCTTGTTCCACTGTCACTTACTGTAGCTGACAAGTTGTTCTCCAATTCAAAACTAACGACATAAGACAGACTTTTAGCTTCACTCACTTCAAGACTGTTTTTTTTCCCACCTTTTTTGACATCAGCACAGCGCACACACCCTGAGCATAAACTCTGGGATATATTTAGGGGATAAAAATATAGTGTGTAATGACCTATTTAAACATCAAACCGTGTTGTGAAGTGTCAGACTTTGCACTAATGAGTTGGGGACCTGACAAGATACAGAAAACAAACTTCACAATGAACAACGGCTACTTTTGATACACGAACTGCTTTCTATATCAATACCAGTCAGTATTAAAGTACAAATGCTGACTTTATTTCCTCTAATTCAGGAAAAACACCCTTTGCACCATGCAGCGTGCTTTAAAAGTAGACTGAATCACATCGCCTTTGCCTTTTAATCAGCGTTTCATTTACCAAAAAGTACCATTCAAGCACTTTGCAGAATGAGGACTATGTTGAAGCAACCACTGTTCATTTTGTCAGCTAAAATGTTGTATCAAAGCTGTTTTTGCAGATTAAAACTAAAAAAGAAAAATTAAAATTAAAAGGTATGCAACACCAAGTCCACAAGCAATTATAGACCAATCTACATAAATAAATAAATAGATAAATAATTCAATAAATTCATGATTTTAGTTAAGTTTAGTTTTTGCCTTATAGCGAATATGACTCAAAGGCCCCAACTAACTTCACAAAAAGGCTTACAATTCGGAATTTTCACAAGTCGTGCAGACAAGTCAAGATGAAATTCTGTGCCTATCGCTGGTAAATGTGAATTCTATTATTATGCACGGTGAATCATGTGCTGAGTAAGAGCTTGGCAAAACAAGTTACAGAGCTGAAGTTGAAGGACTCAGTTGTAATTAATAAAACGTAATTAAACTAATCTAAAAGCAGGTATTTTAATCTAAATATTGACCAGTAAATTCCTATGTATAAATATCTTTGATCATAAACTTATAATGTAAATTCTTAATCTCCAATACATTTTAAAAAGTACTTCTTTACAGCATTGTTCCATTACTGACACCTTGTGGTAAGAGTTATACGTTTAGCAAACTCCTGTAATGACTGAGCAGCTTTGGAAAATCCCTCTTATAGACACACTAAAATCCACATTTCATCTTCAGCAGACAGACCTTTACTCAAATTCAAATCCAACAAAAATTATAATCAAATACGCCATTTATTACTTTTTATGGCGAAATTATATTTGATTTGAAAAGAAAGTGTTTTTGTTTTTGGAATACGGCTGTGCTTTCTTGTTTCATTCCCATCCCGCCTAATGGAAAGTGGATGCGCTTGTGGAAGCTGAAGCACGCACGCAGCACCAGCCCTTAAAACCCTGGCTTCCTGGTGCTCGGCTGGCTCAGGAACATATTCCAAATAACACATGCTCTTAACCTGGAGGCCAACTTGAGCCTCGAATTAGCCGCATTTACTCAAAGCCGAAATTTGACTCCAGCTGATTCCGCTCATTAGCTGCCCCTTCCGTAAGTCTAATATGTGCTAATCAGAGGAATCAG
The DNA here is from genome assembly GCA_019453435.1 of Rhinogobius similis. Lineage (NCBI taxonomy): Eukaryota > Metazoa > Chordata > Actinopteri > Gobiiformes > Gobiidae > Rhinogobius > Rhinogobius similis. The sequence continues at coordinate 22,291,622 of CM033635.1, forward strand.
CCTCTGTGGCATTTAATTGGAGAAAGATCCCGCTGTTTTTCCATCACCCATAATATAGTTTGAGGTCCTCAGGCGTAGAGTCAGTGTTTGCTTTTGAATGTGACTTTTGTCTAGCTGCTTCCCGCTGTGTCACAAAAGCAGATTAAGAGTATGGGCCAAGCAGACAAGTGAACCAAATGGGAGGCAACACACCAGGCTATACGATGTAACTACACTCCACAGTTTTGAGCAAGATTCTACATGTTGTGCAATATTAAATACAATGACATAACATTAACAATATGCCTCCTACGGCTTAGCATGAGAGAGCGTGTATGACCCCTTATCTTGGTCTAATGTCTAAACAGCTAGATTTCAGTATAGTACTATACATTTTGCTGATTTAAATTGAAAAACAAAGTCAAGATACAATGGATGTCCTCGTTTGAAGCTGCATAAGAACGTTTTTGTTTCAATTAACCCAAATTGTGTAATGACTCCATTATTATCAGCTGACAGCCTTATCTAATTTAAGCTAATGCATGCAAATTGTTCTGATCTTGTGTGCAGGCAGTCCCAATAGAGTCATTTACACTGGTGAACTAACTGTATTATTTTGATGTTGTGCCATTTTCCTCACAATAGAGTAAATTTGACTCTACACTTCTTGGAGAACTAGAATCATTTTGATGACCACAAGTGTGCAGAAGTTAAAGGGGCTTTACTCATTTTTCACCTTCTTACAAAACATAAAACACAGAACCAGTTAATATTAAACTTTTGGAAATCTATGCTCATTTTTCACTTTTATAACACACCCTTGGCATTCTTGTTGTTCACCCCTAGTTTCTAACTTTCATAACTTTTAGAGGGCAAAGCTGAGTTTTGGCATAAAGTATCGGGAAATACAAGTGGCCTTGAAGGAAACATATCATCCCTTTAAGGATGTCTGAGTATTAAACTATAGCATAACGAAAAGTGGCTCTCAAAGTGGCTCATTTGGAGTCTTCATTTTTAATTGAAAGTTCAGGGATGTGGGTGGGGATAGGGGGTAGGTGAAAACAGGAATTTTCTCAGCACTCGAGCCTCTGTTGCAAGACAATACAGGGTTGCTCAAACATGCAAGAATCAAAATACAACTTTGGGGAAACTAATTGTGACGAAGGACAGGCTCTGTTTCTGCGGGGCGTTTGATTGACAGGCAGAGTAGCCAATCAGCAGGTTGCATTATAAAGTTTGGTTGACAGCTCCACGTTTTGTTGTTTTCGGAGAGTCGTGCAGACCTTGTGGTTGAGAGATACGTGTGCGTAATAAAAAAGTGAGTATTGGTTGGAAATGAAAGCACACATTCCCCTACAGTGGACACATAGAATATCAAAATGTTTAAGACATGTGGATGCTAAATAATGTTAGTTTAAGGCCATATACTGTAAGTGCCTTGAGCTAAATACTAACATCATTATCATTACTCATTTAAACAAAACAAAAAAAAAGCCGGGATCATCTCTACGTCTGCACTCTTACCGATACCCCTAGCAGTCATAACCTTTATAAGCCACACAATTAGCTCTCCCCAAAACACTAATGATGAGGAAAGACTGTTGTAACGAGGTTAAAAGCTTGTTAAAAGTTGATTTAGCACAGAACAAATTCAAGTAGTAATTGACATTTCTAAAAGTAGCAGTTTAAAAAGAAAGTCAAATGCTCTAACTGTAATACTGAAAAACGCAATAAATCAACTTAAAAACGCAGTATTAAGTACAGTCGTCTGCTTTTACAACATTCATTGCAGAATTCCCCAAGGACAGTCCGTCTTCGAGAATGTATTAAGATGAAGTGGCCAAGTTGGAAGTACACAATTCAAATGAAATCAAACTGTAAAAGGTCTCCTTCAATGAGCCACCTGGGAACACAGACAATAGGGAATGAGGTGAAAGTACAATGGCTGTATATCTAAACTAAACAGAACATGCTCTCCCAGTCCCTCCATCATCGCTCTACTTGATGTATAGCTACAGTAAAGCCCATTCACGCCACTAAATGAAGATAGACAAAGTGAAGAAGACTCACAGGGAATGCAAGTTCATGCTAGGATGAGTAATGGGGCTACCTGAATAGGGTCAATGTGTTTTTTAAAGCTAAACGTACCCGCCATTAGCCAACGCCGGAGGGTCCCTCAGAGCCCGCTGCACACTATTAACCCACACAGAGGGCCAGTGCTGAGGGAATGTGCCGGAATATAGGTCTGGACGCCTGAAGGGAGTCTCCACTGGGAAGGTATAGAGGGGCCAAGACACACAGCCCTCGAGTGTAGCCCATAGTGGGATACATCAGGAAGAACAATGGCTAAGGAAGAGACAGAAGGTTCATTATGACCCAACACAATATTATTATGATTATTAATTAATTAAGATATCAACAAATCCGTCTTTAGGTTTCATCAAAATCTTACAGTACAGTTTTGTGTGTGTCTGTGCTACTTTAAGTGGTGATCTTTATGTCTCTGTGGGAGAAAAATGCATTTGATGAAAAGGCCTTTGAAGTTACAATGTCCCAGAGAAATCTATAGATGAAGTGGATTAAATGAAGTAATAAACATCTTGTCTTGTCAGATTGGACAAGTTTGTTGTTTCCACATGAAAGCCGATATGTTTAGAGAATAAACTGATCAAAAAACAAAAAAATGAAAGAAATGAGTTCTGCCTGCAGTGCCTCGCCTTTATTGATTTAATATATAAACATTAAACAGCTTAGTATTTCTTATATTTTTTCCCAGACGTTCGTGCCCACACCACAACCTTCTTCTAACACATATTGAACAACTACCCCATCATGTTTCCTGTACAGTACACAAGCATCTTCCATATGTTAAGAATGTTTTAATGTTAATGTGTCGGATTAATGAGAGATTATATCGACAAATACCCAAGTCAAAAATGTATAAAAATACCTTCCTCCTCTTGAAAAACTACAAATTAGACCAATGGATGAAAAACTAAGGCTATAACAGAATCAATTAATTATGTTTTATGATTAACCTTTTAGTCATTAGATTGTGAAAGACCTCTATTCTGACGCCTTCCTGGGAAAGTATAACATGTTTTTTTCATTTATACAAGTTGTTATGTGTCATTTTGATTTAATTATTTTGTTTAAAACCCCTTCTCTCAGCACATAGTGTATTTTAAAGTATGTGAAAAGTCCATCATTTGATTACTAAATTAGACAATTCAACAATCAATTTGCTGCGGTTAACTGTCTTTAATGACAATCAGTCAAGGGAAGTATTTACCAAACAACAGTCACCAGGCCTCACTTAGGTTGCAGAGATTTAAATAGGTATAGACTCCTGAACTAACATGCATGAATCTTCATGTGTATTTGTGTCAGTCAGTCCAAAACACAAATAATTATTGCCTTTGGTTCTGAGTCCAGGTCTGGTGGAACAGTGTGTGGTCAACGGCGACATAATTACTGGTCAATAAGTGGTCCAGTGGTTTATTAATGTCTCACAGTCTATTGAAGAAAAAGCAATCTCTGATCTGAAAAGAGCAGCTTGGGAAGAAGCCAATGTGACTATTTGGGCATTACTGTTTGAGTTTACGGCTACTTTTTGTTAAAATGCTGTTGTTGTTTTTACGTTGGGCCTCACTCTGTCTGAACGAAGGAAGAGATGGAAGGTTCATGACACAACACAATAAAAGATGTTTCCGCTTTGGTTCTGTACAATACTTTTGGTAATGGGTGCATTACGTTTGCTTAGGGCTGTATAAATTATAATCACAATCATTTTGAACAGTTACTTTTGTATCGTCAAAATGATTCTGTAGAGAAAGTATAGACTGAATATATATTTTTTAGCTATGTTTTATAAAAGAGACTTTGCTCCAGAGTTTGAGTGGCAAAATGAGTGCACTTATATATATATGATTAATTGCACAGCCCTACATTTGCTTGGAAAATCCAGAACAATACATCTCGTTCTTATACAGATCGATATCAGTCTTTGAGTCCATGAGTTCTGAATGTAATTTACAAGAAGATCAGCCAATCAGGGACATGCATGGTCTGGCCATATGAAAACAAACATAGCTACTTAAAAGGAAAAAGTTATGGAAAAACATATCACAGGTGACTGAAAAACATTGCAGATTTCAGCTAAATGAATGAGCAAAGCACAAAATGCAGTTAATAAGGGGTGAGTGAAGTTTGAATTTGTTCTAAATAACAGAAAGAACAAAATGACAAAAAAAAATCTTTATCAAAATTTTCCAAAATATTGCTTGTCAGACTTACTTTGGTGGTCAGAGTTGTGGTTGCAATCTTAGGCTACACATTTTGTGCAGTGTAGAGAATGTTTTAACGATAGAAAGGAGAAATGACTTTCCATGTATACCCTTCTGTAGGTGGTGGAAGATAGTGGCAAAGATTCATTAGCAGCAATGTCCCGTTTTATTTATTTATTTCACCATAAATGCTCCAACTTTGGACAATTACAGTTTTATTAGATCATTTACCCATTGACAGATGCATCTGCACTTTTCGCCAAAACCCTCTGAACATAAATACATTTAAGGTTTTACTAAAAAAGATGTGTGGTGGTGGTTTAACAGTTTTTTCTATGTTTTAACAGTACTTTTTATACTTATGACTTGCAGCTGATGTGACATAATTCCACATCTGTTACCTACCAATAGCCAATAACACCATTATTTTGTTAAATAATTGGTTAAATTGTCAGTTGCGTGTAATTTGATGACATAGATAGAACAATTCTGTTTTTTAGAACTAGATTCCTGTGCTTTTCAACTTTCAGTTTTCATGTTTTTTTCACAAACTGCCACTTGACTAACTATACCAAATCTATGCTAAGTATTTCCTTAAGATAATATCTCACCAAACAAAGTAATCATCAGAAAAACAAGAGAACCTGTCATATCCACTTTAAGCATTATCAGATCAGCCTACGAATATAAATGTGTGCGTTCCCTGGGCCCTTGCAGTGTGCGGTGACTATTGGATTTTCCCAGTGTGTCTGTGTCAGTGGCAGCTGTCAGCTCTGTGGTGTGGTGGTTGTATGAGCTCATCCATCACCCCACACACACACACACGCACGCACACACGCACGCACGCGCACACACACACACACGCACGCACGCACGCACGCACCATCCGCACTGTCACTTCTAATCCACAATTAAATCACTTTTCTTCAGTGCAATTTCCGAATATTTTCCCTTTTTGTCATTGTTTATGTCTGAAGGGTTGAGTGATACCAGCTAAATATTCGTTCTCAGCTTTCATCATGTTGTCTGTTACAATACAGCACATGGGTTTCACAGATCTGGCTTGTAATTTGGCCTGGTGGAGTCACCGTGTATGGAGATCAGTAAGTTTAATGCAATACTGTACAACATTAAATAGTAAAACAAGTAAGTGTCCACCAAATGAGTTATAAAGGCTAGAGAGATCGTCGCCATGGTGTTGGAAAAAGGGTGTTGCAGTATGGAGTCTTTTGACCGTGTTTAACGAGTGCTGGAGATATTTTCATTCACCTTATTCTGCCTCGCCAACTTAAGCCTCTTTTTGCCACAGATCTGTTCTTCTGTAGTAAAGGCACTTCTGGTTTGAGGAGAACCTCGGTCTTAGCAAATGGCGAATGAGGGAAATGTCTCACCGCTAAAATGTTATGTAAAGTAGAATGATTTGTGTAAAATGTACATGTGCAACAATAAAGTCAGCTATCCACCGATTTCCTAGGCGTCCTGAAAACAGCTTCTTAGTCCGTATAGAACTTATTTTCTATTGAGCTTGTCTGCCCTAATACACACACACACACACACAAAAATGGCGGCGCCCACGACAGCTTCCAGACTAAGGTGAATAGATATTTGTCAATTAACTAGTCAAACCACACACTGCACCACAGCGGACCTTGCACAGGGCAAGTTTTGGCCGCTACATATATGACAAACGAGTGTGCGAAGACAAATGCACTTAATAGTCCTGTATAGCAGCTTCCACCGTCACTAGCTTTACCGAATCTAAGGTTAGAGAAAAATAAGGTTGTTTATGTATTGACGCAGATATGCTTCGCACTTCGTCCCAATGTACTACTCTCTAATCCCGTATCATTAATATGCACAGGGGCTGCAGTGGTGGAGGAGACGGTGACGCTTGAGCACACCTTAGGATGACAGAGGAGAGACAGACAAAATGGCGAATGGAATGTTTATTTTAGGGGAAAGCAGAAGAGAGCCAGGAGAAGTCGCGTGTGTGTGTATTTATTTGCGTGCGTGTGTGTGAACTGAGGTACAGCCCTGGGGAAGCAACAAGGCACTGCTGACAAAGACAACTCAAATGATTAAATGACTTCAAATAACTCCAACTAATTCCTCACAGGCTCAAGTTGCTAATATTCTGTTTACATTTCTACAAAAAAAAAAAAAAAATGCTCTTATGTTCTATTTATGTGACATTCCAGACTCTTTAAAATGTACTCAATTATGCAAGTGTGCAATATGAGGAAGGTTTCCACTCTGGACAGGTCTGAGATGTCTGATTTGTATGCTACTCTGAGCTGTGTGTGTGTTATAGCGTATATGTCAGAGCTCTCAGACCAGTCCTACAGATTTAGAAGGACTTTCTGATTGAAGTTGAAACATCTTGATCTTTAAAACAGTGTCCCAATCGCAACCTTTGAAACCTTTCCTACAATTTGATATAGACTGTACAAACATAAAAACGTCCATAGTATATTTATTAGAAACCAGAACGCTTTTTGCCATTGTCAGGGAACAAAATTCTGTGCTTTGGCGACAAAGTGCAACACAAAATGAAACAAAAAGTAAACAACGATAATATATAAAGCATGCATTAAAGAAAGTTCAATTTAAAAAAGAATAACAATGCCAAACTAGCGGTGCAAACCAGGTCATGTATTGCTGACCACAGAAAGGACGAAACTGTCTGTGGAGTGTTTTGACTTTAATGTTGTAGCTTTGCATTATTTTTATTTTTTTTAAATACAGCAAGACATTTACCAAAGACCAAAATAAAATATTGAAACTGAAAGCAAACATCTTCACCTTGTTCTTGTAGAATCATAGTTTTGTTTTGAAGTAATTGCATATAGTATTCAATTTTGCTGTTGCCCCAGATTTTTTCTCCCCCAAATGGTTGTAAGCATAAACATCTTTCAACCAAACAGTACACGCCAACCTACATTCTACAAAATCCATTCAAAAAAAAAAAAAAAAAAAAAAAAAAGTAGTAGCACGAAAAGACTCGACGCTTACGGGCTGCGCTCCTGAAAGTATTCAAACCTCCATTGTCAGACTCTGAGGCAGATTTGAAATAGTGTGTAACCTATTACCTCATGTGGCTATACTCCCTTTCCTTGCAGCACACGGCGCAGTCATCACCACAGTCTCTTTTATGGCTGTCCATTCTGTCCGGCGGAATTACATATCACATCTATTCTACCTTTGTTCGTGCACACCAGCGCCGAGAGCTCCGCAGCCTGACACGGGCATAAATCAAAGAGCGGTTAACTCCTCAGATTAGGCCTAGGCGGATACAAGTCATCACCGCAGTCATGAACGTTCACCTTTACACCGTGAGCGCATGCAAAACCAATCGCGCGGGCATGGCGGCGGCATATAAGCGTGTTTTATACCTGGGGTTTATGGCCGGACATGTGCGCATCAATCAAGTCGAACAGGAACATGCCCTTCAAACTGTATGGAGCGCTGTAACAAGCTCGGATGAAGACATGGTTCACTGTCAGGATACATTTACATACAGAATGGTCTTGTGTATGGTATCCGAACAGTTGCTGTGCTCAGGCTGATACTGCAGTCTGTGGCAGCCCAGTGTCAGAACAACAACGCTACAATATGAGTTTGATACCAATGGCATTTATATTAGAATGTGTTGAAATACTTGGGAGATTTTACATTAGTGAAAATTTGTTGACATCTCTCTGCTCTTCACTTGCTTGAAAAAGGCTGACGGACAATCATTTTTGTTTGATTAGTTGTTAGTCAGACTAGAGACTACCCCTGACCCTCCCTCCCAGCCGCAACCATTTGTCCAAAGTTTCACTCATGGTCAAGATCTTTTTTTGGGATTTAGGTGCTGTGCTGCTGTCGCCCACCACTTCCATACTTTAAAAAAATACAGATATGTACTATATATATATTTTTTTTAATGTCTGAACATTATTGCCGCTCAGTGGTCCAGTGGATAGCACGTAGGCAGCAGCTCCGCCAGTTTGAATCAGGCTTCAGTCATTTGTTGCACGTCTCATCTTGCTGGCAAGTCCAGAGTGATATATCTATGTATTATTTATACAAGGTATATCAGTCTGGTGGCCTTGCCCTCCGCCGTGCCCCGAGTCAACTCCAAAACGCACTGAGCAATCAGATTTGTTTATTTCAGTGACACACACTCTAGCGCTGCGGACACAGAGTTGGCTACAACACCACGTATTCTCAAAGGCTGTGTCCAAATGTCCACTCTCTCTCTTCTTCTCTAACCCTTCAATCACTACATAGTCCTGCCCTGTTCAGTGACTAAATAGTGACTCAATCCTGGAGAGATTTGGCCACACAGCGCACTACTTTCTCCTTGCTACACGTCACTCTAGCATCTGGGAGAGAAAAAAGAGCAAAAGTCAGATAAAAATTGATTTCTGTAATGAATATCAATAAAATCCGCCTTACACGCACATATTTATGGACTAATAAACATCATACAAGTTTTATTAACCATGGATTGCATGTTAAACATCAAAAGGAATGGAATATTCAACTTTTTGCGATCTATTCACAACTCAAGCTAAGGTAAGCGGCTAACACCAGCAACGCTGCAGCTAATGGTTTGTTTAAAGTGTTTTGTTCATAATCTCGGCTCAACAGTTGAAACAGCTCTTTCTGCTTTCATTCAGTTCGCTGTAGTTTTTCCGATCTTCGCAATGCATTGTGGTCAATATTGACCAGTCTAGAGACCATCGCTGGACACTACTTTTCAAGATGCATTGTGGGAAATTTTTTTCACCTGCTGGACATTCGGACACCATTGCCGTGACCACTAATAATAATAAATAACAATAATACATTTTATTTATAAGCGCCTTTCAAAACACCCAAGGACACTGTACATGACAACAAGAAATAAAAACAACAGAATAAAACCCACAGTACAGAACTGGATGATGGTGTTGGAGTGACTGAGTTATGTGGTGTAGGATTGTCTGAACAGGTGAGTTTTGAGTCTGGACTTGAAAAGTGGAAGGGTGTCTATGTTGCGGAGGTCAGGAGGGAGAGAGTTCCAGAGCTGAGGAGCAGAGCGGCTGAAGACTCTGCCCCCCATTGAAATAAGACGGAAAGAGGGGACAGAGAGCTGGAGAGAAGAGGAGGACCGGAGGGAGCGAGAGGGAGTGGAGATGTGGAGGAGGTCAGAGATGTCCGGTGGAGCCAGGTTATGGATAGCTTTGAAAGTGGTTAGGAGAAATACAGTGATAACTCCGATTGGTTTACTCTGCTTCCTGTTTGCTTGGGTTTGCTCCGCCCTAGAAATTGAATAGACTCAAATGCCCACCAGACTAGGGTTTTCCAGGCAATGTCTCATCCCCATTTCACTCTGTACGGCTCTGTCAATAAAGCCCACGGCCCAAAAATAATAATACTAATAATAAATGAAGTATAACAATAATTTTAAAAAAGAAGAGACCGTTAGACATACTGTTACTTCCCAGACCTTAGTTGCATTATCACCAGCAGCAGATGTCCACAATAACCTGCGCATTAGCAAAAGCACTGAACGACGAATCGATATTTTGAGTTACACAGCTTTTATTTTAACACAATTTCAAATGTCTCCAAGCATAACCTATACCTCCCAATAGACTCGGCACATTTGTTTTGCAGCCTGTAAAAGTCAAACCGTAACAAGCCGAAAACTAACAGGGAAATAAATCAACGTGGGCAAATCTATTTCCGCTCTTGGTTATTTGCTTGTCTCACATTGTCTTGTCCTTTGCCCAGGCTCCGGCGTCATCTTGTGGGGGTTCCATTGCACTAGAAGTGACAGAGCACTTTGTTTTAGGCCGCATTTCAAGGGCCACTGAAAAATAACACCCACGACGTACTCGCAAAGGAACACATGTTTGCATAACTCAAAATAATTACACAGACTCTATACCTTCAAAAATCTAGTTATTCCCGGCTCTCCCTGCACTCCCCTATCATTTCTCCCCTTTACCTGAAAGACACAAACAAGAAAACCAATAAAGTGTACGAGTCAGGAGCAAGGCAACACATCATGAAATGTTATTAACCGGACTAGCCAATTTTCTTTTAGGTGACAGAGCTTCTACTTATTCATACTGCGAGAAATAAACTAAAGGGGAGACTCTCGGACAGTGATCCAAAGCCAGCCAACTCCTGAGGGAATTTCAAACTCAAATTTATTCAAGCAATGGCATGTGTGAAATAAGAAAAGAAGAAAAAAAAAAAGATTAATAACCTTCAGAACAACAATGGCAAGGAGAGAAGCGGTTTGTATTGAGCCAAAAATAATGTCAGTTAGAGATAAAGTTGCATCGTGAAAGCTGATTGGAGCAGTTTTGTTCTGTAGACTTAGGCATTAGTAATACACTTTTCAGGAATCAGGATCCGTTTGTGTGGAAGGTCAGGTTCATTTTGCCGGGCTTGTATTCGTGGAGCAGGTTAGGGGACAGATCTTTAAAAGCCAAAGAATGAATCTAAAAAACGCTAAAGCCCTGCTCCAAGTTTATGTGATGCAGATCATGCAGAGGCTTTGAGTCACTTACTCACGGCTGCAATGTCAATTATTTGGCTGACTCAATATTCAACGTTTACAGACGCAGAGATGAGTCTTTCTGGACATTTAGTTCAATTAAACGACACATATTATGCGAAATTTTCCTTTTTGAGCTTTTAGTCATGTGTTAATATTGCTCCATTGTCAAAAAACACATCTGAAGTTACATTTACAGTAGTGTCATTCACGCTAGTTTCATGAATCCTGGTTAGAAAATTCTCTCCCCGCTGAGCGTCAAAAACACTCCATTCTGAGTTTCCCCCGATGTGTGACATTTTCTTGATGTGTGACGTGGCTCAGTCAGGGCTGTTTTTAAGTGAATAAATCATCTCCAGACTCATTCTGAGAAGAATCATTACAACTACATGGCTACCTAGCATCTCCCAGAGAATTTTCCAGTTCTTTGTGTAAGTGCTATGCAGCCAGTATAGATGTCGTCAAAACTCAGTTAGTGCTGTGGGAAACAGCAGAGCTACAGTTAACTTGTTTTTTATTAACTTTTTTTTTGTTCTAATGAAATACTTAACTAAAATTACTCAAGACCATGTTTATAGGCCAATAACAATACAAATAATGTATCATTTTTGTTTTTTAAAAGATACAATAAACAATGTTGAGAACGTGAACCGCACCAGCTCAGAGGATGTTACAGTGTTGTAACTTTGGTTCACAATCGAACTGAGTCCACTTCAATTTGGATTTGGAATGCACCCTAAGCATGGAGGAGCTTCATGATGCGCTGACATGTACTGGAAGTAAGCCTCTTTTAGCCTGCCGGTTACCTCATCCAATAGATTTGTGGAGAAAAATGAAAAAAAAGTAACTTAAATCATGTTTGAAGTGTACAAAATAATCTTGTCAGTTGTTGCCACAGCTGTCTCTTCTAAGTATATGTTTTACTGTTCGAAAAAAGTTGCAGCACAGTGAGTCATGGTGCACGCTCTGATGCTAAAGGCTAAGTAGCATATTTTACTGTTGGTTGCGGTGGCTTGAATCATTCTTTGTGTGGTGCTGGAGGCTTGAGGGTGTCTCATCACTGTCTTGTGTACGGCTGACGGGCTCGGAGGCTGCACACTCACTGTTAATGCATCAGTGCCACTTGTCAGGCTGTCGGTGCACTTAAAAGACGATCGGAAAGGACAGTACGCTACAGGAACCGGACAAGTGGCTGTACAAGAGGGTAGATTGGGGAAATTGAGTTCTCATTAAGCGAGTATGGCTACATTGTTGCAAATCAAATGTGCAGGGATGAATTAATGTGCGGTATATCTTGGCTAAAAATACCAGCGAACTGAACAAAGCTCAAAGGAAGAACCTGACAACCCTAATGGAATGGGCCATGGTGGTCAAAAGGACATGGATTATAGAAGATTGCCAACAATAAACTAGGACTGAAATAGCATCACGGCCACTCTAGTATATAAAATTTGATTATTTCTTTCTTTCGTTATTCAAACTTAAAAAGAAACAGGTGCACCCATTCAAATGCTCGCTTAGATGAAGCTTGTGTGCTCCTTTAAACTGATACATCAGGCATTTTCATACTGTTATTGACCTGGAAAACCACTGAGTTAAGTTAGTGCATTACTTTGTCCAAAAAAAAGTAGCACGCTAGAGTACTCATGCAAAGGGGTGGGTGATACTGACAAAAGGAACATATCTCCATGTTTTTAGGAGAACCCCAAAAATAAAAATAGCCAACAGACAATATTATGTCAATCCAAAAGAAATGTAAAAAAGTTAAAACATGTCTTTAAATGTATTAGCGGAGTTTAATTGACAAATGTTAAATGTTTGTAACTTTTGTTTTGCATATCTTCAAAACAACATCACAATAGATTCTAAATTTCAATATATTGCCACCTCTGAGAAAATTAACACATTTGCATACTAGTTTCCTATGAACGGACCTCTGTTTTTTACCATACCTCGACAGTTTGGGCTTGATCATGTGATGTCGCTGTGCCTAGTCATCTGATTTAAACTGATAAATCAGCTGATCAGACGCACCACACATCTCTGTCTCTTTCTCCATCTATTTCAGAAGACCTTGTGAACCTAACTGGTCTGAAAATAACGCACTTTCTTTTGTCTGTGTGAGGCTTTGGAAGCGCACACACATCAGCACCTCCCCACGTGAAGTCTTCCCAAACTCCAGTCGCTGCTCGCCTTTCCTCCTCACTCACAAACTGTAAAGACACGTTGGCCCGTGAGCTGGTGGAGAGGTGTGAGGGGAGGACGTGTGGAAGGAGGGATGACTCAGTGTTGGCACAGGAAGGTGAGCGTGAGGGACGGCGGAGCGGTGGACGAGCGGAGAAGAGGTATCAAGGTTCCACAGAGGCATGAGGTGAGGAGGTGCTGCGTATACAGACCCACACCAGGTACATGCACCGGCTCCTCTCCTAACCCGCTTTGTAGACAGGAGCAGGACAACCTCTGGCCAGCTACGTGGGTATTTGAAAAAAGAAATGGCACTAGATTATTTGGAAAACACATTGTGTTGTGTCACTCAACGAAATTAATTTGAGTAGTCTAACATGTTACCAACCAACATGCTACTTCCAACACTGGTTACAAATGTTCTAAAGTTAAGGGAGATAGGATTAAAAACAATTTAATAATAATAAAAAGGCAACCGTGGCTTTGCATTGAACGTTCCACAATATGGCATCTATAGAGTTTAATTTCAGAAAATTCATAATATTCCTAAAATTGAGCTATACACATCCACAACCATCTATAAATCTTATTACAACTGGCACTCCAAGGGCATTAAAAGCATAAAAGATATCCACCTTGGGGGCAGACTTGCTTTTTTTATTGATTTGAGAGATAAAATTTCCCTCAATTTCCCTCAATCCAGTTTGTTTCGGTATTTGCAATTAACACACTTCATTAAAGGCAACTTACCAACTATTGAATTATTAAATGAAAAATACCCATTGATAGAAACTCTAAATTTACCACCCACAAGTAAAACATTGATTTCTAAATTTGTTAATTGTTTCCTTGTACCAACTACTTCAACAGATTGTATTAAAGCAGCATGGGAAAAGGAACTGAAAACTAGAATATCGCAACAACAATGGAAAAAAATCACTCTCTCTAATTCACAATCGCTCAGTCAACAGCAGACACAGGCTAATGCAATTCAAAGTGATTCACCGTTTTTATTGTAAGGTTTCATTACACAAATTTCATCCCGATGTGTCTCCATTATGCGACAAATGTAAATTCGTTGAAAGTTCATTATTACATTCTTTTTGGGACTGCCCTGTTGTTCAGCAATTTTGGTCCAGCTTCTTTTTTTTTTTACTCTGGAGTATACGACACAGACCTGGCAGGGACCATCAGGCAGGGAACTGGCTCTGTTCAGATGCTCTGCAGAGTCACTGAAGCTCCCGAAACATCTAAGGAGTGCTTTAATGGGAACTACTGTGGTCAAAAGACTAATCCTCAAGGAATGGAAATCAACATCTGCACCAACCTTTGGAAACTGGCTGAATGAGTTAACCAGCACAATATCTATGGAAAAACAGATTTCTTAACTTGGGAAATCTGCGTGAATGGGAAAAAATATGGAACCCACTATTGGACTATTTGAACTTGCAAACATGAACATTGGACTTTATTTTTGACATGTTGATGTTTGGATACTGATATTGTGACATTGGAACACTTTTTCGAAGAAGAGGTAAGTGTTGGCACCTCTCTCCTCTAGTATGTCCAGGCATTTCTTAGTGAGTGATCCAGGTGAGTATGACTGTGTGTATTGAATGTAGGGATTATTTTATACGTATTATTATTATTTTTTTTTTTTGTATAAAACTTAATAAAAATATTAAGGAAAAAACTTGTCTATAGAGATTCTGTGTTTTCACTGCTTAAAAAATATACCTGAATAGCATGCATTCTTTCTGTGAGTGGGATCGCCTCTCCAATGATCTGACCCGTAACTGATCTCATGGTGTCACTTGATTGTCTCGAATAAGATTGATATGCTTTATTACCATGAAACATTCCAGGCAAAGTGATCACATTTCCAAAGAAATAGGAAGGTAGAGGAATCTCCCCATGAAAGGTCACCTTTGTTTGCAACATGTAACTAAAGAAAAATTTAAAAATATGAATAAACAATCAAAATAAACAATATTAAGTGACAGTAGTGCTCATTTGAATCAATACAAAATATTAGATTAATGTCACTTGTCAAAGTAAAAAGTTATGCTTTACAAATGTCTATAAATATTTACCAAATAATACACCAAGTTCTACAATTCCTGCTATGTTTTTAATTCACAGTTGCACGAGCAAAGCCTAGACTGTTCTTTCAAATAATTTAATAACTGAGAAAGCAACACATGGATCATAAAAAGTTACAAAACAAAGTTATAAGATCGTCAGCTAAGTCATACAAAGATCTACATTTAAAGTACCCTGGCTGGTATTATGAGCGTTTTCTGAGCTGAGGCGTCTGTGCTTCGAGGTTCATTTATTCCAGTCATGTGTTTGTGGTAAACGAGGATAAACAATGTGGGTTTCATTCCAGCATACGTCTCATACATCAACATAATTCCTATTCATTATAAAGTCAAATTTCACCAAGTGTGAGACCAAATGCTCCGAGCAGCAGCAGCTTATGCATAAGGGGAAAGATCATCTTCTGCGTATGTCTTTAATCACTGAGAGTGGGCCCTGTGCTGTTTGCTGCAGAAGGTAGACTTGTGTTTTATAAGCTTGATGTATGTAGGAAATATCAGATAATAGATTATATATTTTTTGCATATTTCTTCCATGCCGTTTTTTTCCCATCTGTGCCAAGCCAATAAATAAATGCAGTGACTCCTGATATGGCTTGCTATTTAGTGCCAGATGCCCTTCCAGATGCAGCCCTCTCATTGTATTTATATATTTAGGTCGACTTGTGCATACATAGTTAATAATACTTTTATTAATGCTTTTGAACACAATCTCAAATAAGGCCAGAAAAATGATTAACTCCACCATAAAATGATAAAAAAAAGTAATTCACCAAAAATACCTTTGACTATGCTTGGGGTAGTGTTGACAAAAGTATATATATTTTAAAAATTAGAAAAAATTAAAAATAAGATACTACAAATCTACAACTAGTATCAAAACTAGACACTCATTTGGACAAGTATTTGTATAAAATCTGACTGATTTCTTGAAAGGTTTTGTAGAATTGTATAACTCTGGAGCCAGTGACTGTAATTTGTTTTTCTCCTGTAACCGTTAGCCTTAGCCCACAAAGAAAAAAAAAACATAATTAATGGCTGGAACAAACCCATTGACCACATTTACGTGAAACAAAAGCCTCATTCAAAGTTGTTCAGTGTGTAAATCTTTTTGCGCATTATTTTAGAAAATAACCCAGCGACCATCTGGCCCTTGTCCAGAGTGTACCCCGCCTTTAGCCCAAAGTCGCCGGAATACCCTCCAGTCACCTGCAACCAATAACAGCAACAAGCAACTGAGGATGAGAATGAATGAAAAAAATGAATGATTTTAGAAAATAATTAGCATGTAAAACCGTCAGAGTTTCATTTATTCATTTTCTATCGCTTGTTCCCGTTAGAGGTCGCGGGTGACTGGAGTGACTTTGGGTCTTAGGCGAGACACACCCTGGACAGTGGCCAACTATTTTCACGGCTAACACAGAGACATTCACTCTCACATTCATTCACTACGGGCAATTTAGAGTTGCCAATTGACCTAGTTGTGCATGTCTTTGGACGGTGGGAGGAAGCCGGAGAACCCAGAGAGAACCCAACACAGGGAGGACATGCAGACTCCACCCAGAGAGATCGTGTGATGTTGGTTTGATCCGGGATTCGAATCTACGATCTCCTGATTGAGAGGAAAGAACTCTAACCGCTTTGTTACCGTACAACCCACCATCTGAGCTGTAAGTTGAGATTTCTGAACTTCTGTGCTTCTGCAAAATAAATATGGGGACTGGCTTCACCATTCGTTTATGTGAATGTGGATTTGATGTAACTCCAGTCAGCATCGGCTACAAGGGATCGAGTTTGAGCAACAGGCAGGGATGGAGAATTGTTCGACTATGACTGTCTTCCTGTTTATAGGCGACATTTGAGAACTACTGACCATACAAAAGACAATACTTCAATTTGAATCGTTAATAGCTATGGCAACAGTGCTGGATTTCCATCACTTCAAAACCCACGGATAAGAACGTCCTCCAACATTACAAGGACTAGCGAGCGGTCAGAAAACGCTCCACTTGTCCTGCTCTCAAACTGTGAAATGGTACCCTAAGAACGCCTGTCTGGATCCACTGGTGTGAACATATCTTTATGCGGACTGGATCGGAGCGTCGCTATCGTCGGTAATGTGCTAATTAGCTCTGGCAGTGGAGCGTGGCCCGGGCAAGTGGACGGTCAGTACAGTGAAGGAGAATTTCACACTGTGTGCCGGGGCTAAGTGTCTGGTGACTCACTGCTGCAGGAGGAGTGTGTACACGCAGGCCTCGCTGGGTGCACTCGTCACAGACACCACTCGCCAACACGCCCAGGCAAATGAGCGCCAGGGAGAGGGGCTAAGTGTGGTGGACGGAGTTATTAGATCATGTAATGTGTTCACGCCGGAGAGGCTTGTGGCATTGCTCACAACAAACACGGTGCTGTTAAATGTTGTGGGATGTATGACAAAATGTAAGAATGTGAGGTTTCAAGAGTGTGTTTTTTTAGATTCACAAAATATAAATTGTAGTGTCTTATGCTGCGTTCGTGTGTGTTCTTTTTTTTTTTTTTTTTTTCCAGAGTTCCAGAGAAAAAATGTACATGAATGCTCACACAAGTTGGGAAAAGAATTTGGGAACTTGGGTCAAAAGTTTCTGCCCAAGACATTACTCCTGTCTGGAAACGAATCAAAATCTACTGCTTTACTAATTTATCTTTAAACTTTTGAGATCCTTTACTAACCATTACTACATTTTACAGATTTTTAGCATACTAGCTACAGATTTTCACAAAAAAAGACCCAACACTATTGTTTTTTTTAATTCAATTTGCAATAAAGTTAGCAAGCTAAAGTAAAAATGGATGCAGAAAAAAAAAACATTTAACATTAGCTTTTGGAAAGGCTAACAAATTGGCTCTAACAAAGGCTGTTCAAGCGCGGAGTCAGAGATGTTTCTACTAGTGACATCAAAATCCCGAGCTTCTGAGATTGAAAAAAGTTTGTGGACCACATGAATGCAGTAATAGCTCAACTGACAGTGCCTTAATCTCAATAATTTGCCACTGTGTTCATTTAATAATGAATGATTTTTTACAGGATGCAATAAAAAATTTATGAATATACAATAAATGCATGAAAATTAGATATGAACAGTGTATGGTTCCCTAAAGGTTTTCTTGCATTGGAATCATGTTGTGTTTTGACCCACTTTATTCAACAACTGCGCCAAATATAAAATTGTCGTCCTTTGTCAGTGCACTCTAAAGTATAATTTCAAACATAAGAAAAAACAGAAAGCCAAGTGCAACCCAGTGGATCATTCAGACGGGTAGATTGTGACTTTAATGAGGTTATAGTGGTAGAATTACTCTGCCTATGGGGCCAATTGTGCAGGAGGCAAGGGAACCAACAAAAACCACATTTGGCACTCTGGCCATAAATTGGACATCTAACCTAAAGTCAATCAAAATCATATTCAGAAAAAAACATGTGATCAGAATTATATTGTGACAGAAGACAATTACTACATTTGCAGTGAGAGACGTTCATCCATAATCTACTCATCAGCCTCCACATTAAGCCGTCATATACTCAGCTATAGGGCCATATTGCCTTACTTACTCTTGATTTGCCACAGCATATAAGTATGTGCATTAAATTGACTGTGGATAATATGTAATTGCATGTGTAACCCCTGAACTTTCACCCAGGTTGCATAGACGACACCAGTCTTGAAGGTTTTGTGAGTTTTATCAAGAAGACTGAAATCACACAAAAAAAATACAGGAACTGGTAACTTGTGGTGACATCAGCTTCTGCCCCGTTTTCAAGTCTCTCAACAGTAGAAGGAGCTGATCGTATAGTGGTATTACAATTTAAAAAAATAATTATCTATATATAATAACACACAGTTCATAACGAAAACATATTAATTGAAATTCAAACTTGCGAACTAATGATAAACATATTAAGTACAACTCCCCCATAAATTACATACCTGAAATCACACAAAAAAAATACAGGAACTGGTAACTTGTGGTGACATCAGCTTCTGCCCCTAAACAATAACAACAAAACAATATTGAGAATTGAACTCCATGTATGTTTGTATTTAAATAGATTTAGCTACATTGTGAGCCCTGACAGTTACTCCCCTGTCAAGCCAACTGCCGATACTGAAAGACTAAAACATCTTCAAATAACATTACCAAATAGAACTAAATATTTCACCAACCACATTAAAATAATACTGTACAATCCTAGGTTACATAT
Organism: Rhinogobius similis; assembly: GCA_019453435.1. Taxonomy (NCBI): domain Eukaryota; kingdom Metazoa; phylum Chordata; class Actinopteri; order Gobiiformes; family Gobiidae; genus Rhinogobius; species Rhinogobius similis. The sequence continues at coordinate 22,310,948 of CM033635.1, forward strand.
TGAGTGAATTAAAACAAGTTAACATAGATGTACAAACTCAAAATAATACGAAAATCACAGAGCTAAAGTTGTAACATACCGTTTTCAAGTCTCTCAACAGTAGAAGGGGCAGAGCAGGGGGGGGTTACCACGGTTACCACCACTACCAGTTACAGAGACAGAACTTTCAAAATAAAATGGGGGTGTGATACATATTTTGATGATATTCAATACACTTTAACCTTGTTACATTCTCCTCCCCTGAATTCATCAAAATTTCAAAACAAATGCAATGCGTCACAAAAGCTTAAACTGACTGAATAGCACATGCAGAACAATGTGCCATATCAAACAAAATTGCTGTTCAATAATGAACTCAAAGAAACCTCTTTGACGATATAAAAAGTGCCCACATACACCTTTTGCAATATTCAGCCATGCAAACATAAAACCAGCTCTTAAAAACACAACTTTAGAGCTTGTGTAGCGTGTGTAAAACATATTTATAGACTACACCCATGTTTTAATAGGCCTTCTAAAATTCATTTTCTGTTCATGCATTAAACAGGTGTACCTATTCACAGGCCTAATAATCCGCCCAGCTCTGGATCGCACAGTGTCAGTCTGAAGTATGTCAGAGTTGGGGACAGGGACATTTGAGACAGCATCTATGTCAGATAAAAGCTGAGCAGACTGCACATCTTCACAAGACAAAGCAGAAGATACAGATATATCAGCCTGGTGGACAATAGTCTCTGTGGGCAGTGAAGAGACCCAGTGCTCAGTACGAGAGGTAGGGTCTGGCTGGTCAGGCTCCAATGGGGGTTCGGCAGAGAGGTCAGTCTGATTTTCTGAGAGACAGGAGGATATAAACGATGTATTTTCATTGGCTTCAGGAATGACTGGCAGGAAATTGACACAGAGTAAGAGGTTACGGTGGATAACTCTTGTTTGACCTGAGACCTTGAATTTTAAAGGTGTGAGTTGTTGGGTTATGGCTCACGACAGTATACACCACATCTCCCCATCGGTCAGCTAATTTATGACGACCTCTTTCTCCCTTGTTTGCTACAAGAACTCTGTCACCTGGCTCAATATCTACTCCTTTGATTCTCTTGTTGTAGAACTCTGCTTGTCGTCTTTGTTCATGACTTGCATGCCTTTCTGCAACTTCTATTGCCTCCTGGAGATCTTTTCTTAGATCTTCAACATACTGCGGGAAGGACACTTCACCATCTTCCCTCAAAACAGACTTAAATAGCACATCAACAGGTAGGCGGGGGATTCTGCCAAACATGAGGTAGAATGGAGGGAACCCAGTTGTCTCATGCGCAGTGCTGTTGTACATGAATGTCAAGGTGTGCAACATTTGAGGCCAGGACTGTTTTGCACGTGGGGAGAGTGTCCTAATCATATTGCCAAGAGTGCGGTTGAAACGTTCAGCAGACCCATTTCCCATTGGATGGTATGCAGTCGTGCGGGATTTCTTAACACCTGACACTTGAAGTAAGGCAGCTATTAACTCACTTTCAAAATTTGTGCCCTGATCAGAGTGTATTCTCTCAGGCATGCCATAATAACAAAAGAAGTTGTCCCAGAGCTTCCGTGCAACATTTTTAGCTGTCTGATCAGGACAGTAGAATGCGTGTGCCAGTCTTGTGAAGTGGTCTGTCACAACCAAGACGTCTACTGGGCGATTCTTGGCATCTTCAGCTGTCCAGAAGTCGATACAGACCAACTCCAGTGGAGCTGTAGTCTTAATGCTCTCAAGAGGTGCACGAGCATCTGGCTCTGGTGTCTTGGCCATCACACATCTGGCACAATGCCTTACATGGTCACGGACATCCCGCTCCATAGTGCACCAATAGAACCTCTGTTTCATAAGAGATAGGGTTCGGTCTTGACCTTGGTGCCCTGCATCATCATGACAGCCACACAATGTATTTGTTCTCAAGGACAGTGGGACAATATACTGGTGTCTTTTCTTCCTTGTGATCACATCTCTGGACACACGATAAAGGATTGCATCTTTGAGAGTCAACTTGTGCCACTGCCTTAGTAACCTCAATGTCTCAGTGGTTTCATTAGCTCTTTCTCTCCTGGATGGTCTGCGCTGACGCTCCACATAAAATATGACTCGTGTCAGGTTAGGGTACTCATGTTGTTTGTGTCTGGGCTCCTCTTTGGACATTGATAGTAAGGCGTCCTGACCAGCTGACATGATGGCTTGAACATGATCTACCAACACTGTGGATCTGATTCTTGAGGCTGTGTCCCATTCTATGTGACATTTTAATAACGCTGATGTCTCTGCCTCTGACAAGGAGCCAACAGGTGGAACTGGAACTAGAGCATCAACTTTGCACAGCCTTTTAGTTTTCTGAGTGGACTGACATATGTTGGACCATCTGAAGACTTCTTGCACGTCACCTCCAGGGACACACTCAGATTCCTTCAGCAAGCAATGGTAAGGCTCTGTTATAAGACGCTCACCAATCCTCTTCATGACAAAGGGTTCTCTGCTTAGAGCATCTGCCACAATGTTCTTTGGCCCTGGCACATATTTGATGTCAAAGTCATAAGCTGCTAATTTTGCAACCCAGCGCTGCTCACATGCGTCTAACTTGGGCTTGGTGAGAATGTGAGATAGTGGGTTGTTGTCGGTCCAAGCGGTGAAAACATGACCCTTCAACCAGTGACTGAACTTTTCACAAACTGCCCATTTCAAAGCCAGAAACTCGAGGCGATGTGCGGGATACTTGCTTTGAGCTTTGTTTATGGTCTTACTGGCGAAAGCTATTGGCCGAGCTTTGTCACTGTCTGGTGCCACCTGGGACAACACAGCGCCCAAACCATCTGTAGAAGCATCCGTGGATAGGATGAATGGTTTGGAAAAATCTGGGTGGGCCAGGATCACATTACTGAGCAAGGCATCCTTCAGATTCTGCAGCGCTAGGTTACAATCTGAAGTCCAGTCAGCTTCTGCTAGTCTGCGGTAAGTATTTCGACGCCTTCGCTTTGTTTTATTTCCTTTGTTTGTCTTTGCTTCGGCTGTAAGCTGGAAGAGGGGTTTTGCAACTGTTGAGCAATTCGGAATGAATCGCTGATACCACATGACTAAACCCAGAAATGACTTGATCTTTTTTGGACATGGAGTGAAGCCATCTGGTGACATTAGATCTGATCTGGACACTTTTGAAATGGCTTCCACTTTTTCAGGGTCTGTAGCCACACCATTACTGTCAATAACATGGCCAAGGAAGTGAACTGAACGACGAAGGAAATGACATTTCTTAGGGGCCAGTTTTAGATTGTATATCTGTAGCCGTGTAAAAACCATCTCAAGTCGTTTCAGTGCCTCCTCCTCACTTGGTGCATAAACCATAAGATCATCAAGATAGCAGAGCAAGCTCAGGAAATTCTGATCTCCAAAGATCATCATCATCATGCGCATGAAACTTGCTGGACTGTTGCATAGACCCTGAGGAAGTCTGTTATATTCATGCAAGCCAACTGGAGAGGCAAAGGCAGTAAACTTTTTGTGGTCTTCATGTAGTGGGACATTATAAAACCCAGATGTGAGGTCCATGGTGCTGAAAAGCATGTTCCCACCCAAAGCAGCGAGACAATCTGCCTGATGTGGAAGAGGGTAGGCATCTTTCACTGTGCGGGCATTCAGCCATCTGAAATCTGTGCAGATGCGTAGATCACCATTTCTTTTCCAAACCAAGACAAGTGGAGAGGCAAACTCACTTGTTGATTTCCGGATGATGCCCTTTTCTTCCATTTCATTTAACGTGTCTCTGAGTTTTTGATAGTGAGCAGGTGGAACTCGTCTGTAAGGCAGTTTAAAGGGTCTTTCATCCACCAGATTAATTTGGTGTACAAAATCTTTAACTTCACCACAGTCAAGCTTGTCCTTAGAAAACACATCAGCATACTTCATCACAAGGTTGCACATTTCTGCCTTATAGTGATCAGATACTTCACAGGACTTCAAATCCAGCTCATTTAGGCCAATCTGCTTTAAGGATTCTGAAATGTCTGACTGGGCGGTATAGATTTGCTGGCTGTTGGACATGAAAGAAGTATTGCTCGATTGGAGCTCTTCGACAGATAGACAAGGTGACACATCAGCCAACTTGGCATTTCTTCTTAGTGTTATTGGCTTCTCTGTAGGGTTTATAATTTTCATAGGGACCCATCCATCTCCCCACAAAGGAGTCACTACTCTGCCAACAAGAATGTCTCTTGGCATGGAACGAGATTTTGTTGGTTACCTACCACAGAGCACCCAGGGATTCCTCGAGACTTCTCTGGCAGTTTACCCCAAACAAGATGTTCATGCCCTGGCAGGAGAGTTACAGATTGATTGAGTTTGGCAGTGCCCACAATGTCAGGTACATTTTCACCCCTCCACTGTTGGGTACCAGCTAACATGGAGAGGAAGTCCTCGCGGCCTTCTGCACTGGGAGCAGAGATAATTTCCCAATACTCTTTTGACCCTTTAAACTTGTGTGTCAGGTGTTTGATCACATTTGTCCCAACTATAAGATCATCTACTTGACCAGGAACAACTAGTGTTGGCACAATGACTGTACAACCATAAACTTCAAGCCTCAAATCACAAACTCTCTTTGGGTGTGCACGCTGTCCCCCACATCCGATGAGGACAATATCTGGACATTGGTGATCCACAGGGTCTATTTTGCCAGCAGTGATAAGTTTCTGTTCGACTGCCTCATTTATTGAACATGCCATAGAGCCGGTGTCTAACATGCCAGATACAGTTTCACATTCATCGATAACAACCGGTGTGTAGAACAAACTATCACTTCCTTTTAAGCGCTGAGAATTTTGCATCACTACTGTAGTGTGACTTGGCAGGCTTTCACAGGCTGATTCATACACTGATTGGAGATCATCATTGAGGGAGCTGCTAAGGCCTACACTTCCCCTCTTACCATGCAGGCCGGCTAGTTTCCCTGAGGCTGAGGAGAAGCAGATGTTGGCTGGGGTGTAATAAAGGAGACATTAGGACACTGTTGTTTAGTGTGACCTGGTTGGTAACATTGGAAGCAGAGCTGATGCAGTTTACAGTGTGCAGTTGTAGAATGAGAGCTGTTATTGCAGACTTTGCATTCTTTAGGTACTGGTGCTCTTCGTCTTTGAACATAATTAGCGTGTCCATCTGAAGCAGGATTTTTACTTGGTGACCTTATATTACTCAACACTTCACTGAGCATATCTATCATTTTATCCATGCTGCTCTGTATTGTTTTAAGTTCACCAGTTTGGTAGGGTATACTTGCATTTTGCTGCAGCTGTCCTCTCTCATCTGATTTTGGTCCCTTTGGTGTTTCCTCTGATACTGCAGCAACAGCCTGTCTGGTAAACTGATTGGTCACAGGTTTCATATTTGTGGACTTCAATTCTCTATGATACTCATCAATTCTCTCTTGTACTTCTCTGGCTGTCCAGGTAGCAGCCAACTTAGTTTTGAATACAAGAGAGAGAGAAGGTTCATTACAATGTCTCACAAACATCAGCGCTACCTCTTTATTTAGGTCTCCCATACTCCTCCCCTGACGTTGTAGACATTCTTCTGCCACATCAGCTGCTTTATTTAGTCTCACCCAATAATCAATTGGGCTTTCATTACTTTTTGGGAGGGTACTGTAAAAATCTGCCAGTGGTAAGCAAGAAGATGACACGTCACTGAAATGACGTTTAAGTATAGTGTAGATTATTTCAGGTTGTTGCTCTATACTCAAAGATGGATCACTGCGAAGGCCAATTTTTACAACATCTTTTGCTCGTCCCATAAGTTTACTCAAGATCTCATCCGCTTGGTTAGTGACGATAACTCCTTTCTTTTTTAAAAATATGGACATGAGATCAATCCATTCTTGGACAGAATATTTGTCACAATGATCACCTCGGTAGATGGGGGGTTCTTTGCAGTCTGCTTTCAAAAGCATGCTTAGTTGCATCAGATCAACTGTTGCAGCACTAGTGGCAGGCTGATCTTTCTCAGTCAGTAGTCTAGCTGTTACTGAATCACCAATATGTTTTCCCAATTCTGTGATTAAAACACCCAGGTGTCTAAGGGAGTTATCTGTGTCAGGCTGGGGGTGAACAGGAGTTGAGGTGAAAGGCATTTGAACACTATTCTCCCTTAACAAACTTGGTCTACTTTCATTTCCCTCAACATGTACGTCTTTGTAACTGTTACATGAACCCACAACTTTTTCAGGTACAGAGTTAAACAGAAACATGCCTCTACCAATACCAGCTTTGGGACGTACATCCTTATACGGCATATCTGAGGTTTCAAATTGTGTACCCTTTGCTTCAGACATGTTTGGCTCACAATAAACAGTAAAATAATATCAGTATAAAACAGCAATTTGTCTCATTAGCTTTTTCAAATGAGTAAAAACAAATAGTCTAGTTTTAAAACCTTTGTAAGTGTCAGTCTCTGAATGACTTGCAGCCGAAGGTGAGTTGGAATAGCAATAGTCCAGTACTGCGACTTCGGGTGTAGCCAGGACTCAGACACACAGCACTTGGAACACGGCACTTTGCTGAGTCGACGGGTCACGGCACCAGATGTAACCCCTGAACTTTCACCCAGGTTGCATAGACGACACCAGTCTTGAAGGTTTTGTGAGTTTTATCAAGAAGACTGAAATCACACAAAAAAAATACAGGAACTGGTAACTTGTGGTGACATCAGCTTCTGCCCCGTTTTCAAGTCTCTCAACAGTAGAAGGGGCTGATCGTATAGTGGTATTACAATTTAAAAAAATAATTATCTATATATAATAACACACAGTTCATAACGAAAACATATTAATTGAAATTCAAACTTGCGAACTAATGATAAACATATTAAGTACAACTCCCCCATAAATTACATACCTGAAATCACACAAAAAAAATACAGGAACTGGTAACTTGTGGTGACATCAGCTTCTGCCCCTAAACAATAACAACAAAACAATATTGAGAATTGAACTCCATGTATGTTTATATTTAAATAGATTTAGCTACATTGTGAGCCCTGACAGTTACTCCCCTGTCAAGCCAATTGCCGATACTGAAAGACTAAAACATCTTCAAATAACATTACCAAATAGAACTAAATATTTCACCAACCACATTAAAATAATACTGTACAATCCTAGGTTACATATTGAGTGAATTAAAACAAGTTAACATAGATGTACAAACTCAAAATAATACGAAAATCACAGAGCTAAAGTTGTAACATACCGTTTTCAAGTCTCTCAACAGTAGAAGGGGCAGAGCAGGGGGGGTTACCACGGTTACCACCACTACCAGTTACAGAAACAGAACTTTCAAAATAAAATGGGGGTGTGATACATATTTTGATGATATTCAATACACTTTAACCTTGTTACACATGTATTGGCTGCATGCATATCAGACATGTAAATTATAATGTGGAAATTGTCAGTTTGAAAGACCTTGGTTAGAATGAATTACACCACATGACTGTTCAGAATTATATTTAATGGAATAAAACACAGAACATCCCATGTATAATTGACATTTGATTGCTTATGCCTGCATATTACTACAAACTAAATATAAATGTATTGTGTGTAAGGAGGTATCAGTTACAAAATCATGTTGGAAATTCAAATTAATTCAAGGTCAACGCTACAAATAATATTTTTTATTATTATTTAATTTTTTAAATTTCATAAAGCTCCACTGTTTATACCAGAAGACAAACCCCTAGCCCGAAAGTAGACTGAAAGTAGACCAAAAGCAGACCAAACATAGACCTAAAGCGTGGCCCAAGTGCAAGCCAGTAGATCAACACCTACACTGAAAGCAGACCGAAAGCGAACCAAAAACAGACCAACTGTATACCAATTGTAGATCAACAGTAAACCAAAGCAGACCAAATGCAGACCAATAGTAGACCAAAAGCAGACCAATAGTAGACCAAAAGCAGACCAATAGTAGACCAAAAGCAGACCAATAGTGGACCAAAATCAGTCAAAAAGCAGACCAAAGGCAAACTAAACACACACCAAAAGTAGACCAAAGGCAAGTTTTCTGGAGACACTTTGACTCAACTGTTGCCACTGCAGCCATTACACTTTGGTCCTTGTTGGACTAACTTAAAACATTATGCAAGACTAAATTTTCACTGCATCCAATTTCCTGCTTCCTTGATAATCTGTTCCTTTCATCTCAGTCACCATAATATGATTTTATAACTTCATCATCAAATCCCACGAGGACATTCCCACTGTATGTTCTCCTCATTGCATGTAAAGATCCAATGTGCAACAAAGTGCATCTATTATTATAAAAACCAAGTGAAATTATAAGTCGAATTCATTACAGTTGAAGCCAATAAATGTTACTGCTTTCTGTACGTTTGATTTCATGCAACGATTTCCCTATAGATCCCATTCCAAGGAGTTCATCTGGAATGGACATCCATCTGAAATACACCAAGCTGTTTGTGTCTTGAGGTAAACATGTTACACCCACGGCAGCACTGAGAAAACCAAAACAAGAAAATAGCAGAGATGGAAAAAAAAACAAAAAAAAAAAAAAAATCAAATAAGTGCTTTTGGTCCCATTTTCAAGCCATTTTCCAGTTTGGCGCTTTGCCGTGTTTTGAGTGATAGGCACTTGTTTGCTGTTTTGGCCCTCGGGGTGCTTACTGAAATCACAGTTCTGTTTTGCCTTGGCCCTCCATAGTCATGCCACAAATACTTCTTTGGTTTCACACACAAGTAGTCATGACTAAACAGTCTTACCAGCAGTGGGAATAGAAGTTCTATGCCAGTAAGAACACAGTATAATGAAGTATTAAGCACCCCATATACTAATTGTAACAGAAGTGTAGTCGAATAGTGATTGCAGCATAGTAAATTAGTATTTTAACTCTTAGAGAGTATGTTATTTACTGATTTGATTATAATTGAGTTTTTGTTACTAAAATATACAATTGTTAATCACGTAAATCCCATTTTAAACTGCTGTTATATTGTACTATTTTCCACTCTCTTTCTCTGGCCCCGTTTTGACTTGCATACACACAAACATGATCCGTGTTGCCAGGTCACAATATTCTTAGCTGTGAGGTTGGGATCAAATTAGCCCTCTCGCTCTCCACTGGAGCATAGGCTATTTACACATTTCCAGGCAATTACGCTCTTGTCTGACATGGGGCCTGTGTTGACGGCTGACAGATTTATCACGTCAAACAGAGCTGTGAAATCTGAGGGGTCGCTCAGGGCTGAAGCTCTCTATACGATCATGTGTGCCCACTCTGGATATTCAAAAATGCTATAAAAAATTGTCAAAAATATATATTAATGTGGATGAACATAATCAAATGTGATACAGAGCTGCTTGCTTGAGTATGAATGTTGAGTGTGGGTGCAGACTGGCATCCACACTTTTAGCAGTCAGCCTCAGGGCATCATGGCATCAGATGGAGCCTTGTGACCGCCCATGTGAGTCAAGTGAGAAGAATATCACCTAAAATACTGTAGTTAAAGCTGCACTTCCCAGTTTTTCAACCTTTAGAACACTCTGTTTCTCATTCAGCGAAGTGAGGCGCAGAAGGACCGCCAACACTCAGCCACAGATCTTTCAGCTTGCGGCTCTTTCTTCCAGGTTTGTGAAAAAAAGAAAAAACTAAATCGACTCACCCCACGTTTAATACTATGCAACTAGTCCTGCACTTGGCCCTTTTGTGACTCCGGCCCCTTGGGACAACGGCTACAATCCGGTGCTTGCTTATATTATTTATGTTGTATCATGTTTATCCATTAACATGCACAGTCCAAATCAAATAAATAAATACATCAAAACCTCTCATACACTTGCAAATTATGATACGAGACTTGATTAGCAAGTGCCATCCTCTTAGAAGTGGTTTGTTTGAGCCAAACTTATGTTTCTATGTAGATGTTGGAACTAATCAAGTAAAGCAGCAGCATATGCTTGATCCACAACATGTAGAACCAGAGCTGTTTTACTGACACATATAAATCCCACTATACAAACTAATAGGGCTGTAGTCCTTTAGTCGCTTAGTTGATTAATCGGTCGATGGTCTCTCAGAAGATTTTATTAGTCGACTTATCATTTTATTTCATTAAAGGGTGTCGTCCAAGATTGATAATATGTAGAACTCCACTCAAGAGCCTATGCCAGGTTATGTTTTATTCAAGAAGGGTCAAGAATGCTTCCACAGTTGTCTTTGAACTTGCACAACAATTTTGTCTACAATGTGCTGAGAGTTAAAATGTAAATTGAACAAAACTTTTAGCACTCTCCCCGCTGACTAAAGTATGTTCCATTTCCTGTGAATTTCTGGTCATTGCTGGAATAATTAAAGGCTTTCTGGTAAACAAGGTTGCCATGACATCTATAGTGCGCTGTACAGTTCACGGCTTGTTACTGCTGTGCGATTCAATTCTCTTTTGATTCCTTCCCAAACCACCTTATTGGCCCACGCTGAACATAATGTGTCTGCACGGAGACATTTGCCTTGACAACTTAACACTGATTAGCAGGTCTAAGCACGCTGGATAAACCTTTGAGCTTGTATATTTGTGTCGCTACCGCAGACTGGAAAGGCGGCCGTTTTCATTTGGTTCCTGTCCCATTTTGATTACCAGGCACACACAAATCTGCACATCAACCTGAGCAGACTGGTGCACCCCATGCCTGTTTCCCAGGGTGCTGTGGTCCTTTTATTAGAAATGTATTCTATCAGTGCTTTTAATGTAAAAACGCAATAAAGTCATTTCACGCCATGTTGAGCAACTTTGCCACATTATTGTTAGGTCTCTGTGGCTTTCCGCGCCCGGGCGAGAAGACCCACTACTACACACTGGCACAAAATAGCCAGTGATCTCAGCTACGCCATGCACCTAAGTGAGAGACAGATGGAGGAAAAGGAAAGAACAGATGAACAGGTTAATAATTTATGATGTACTCTTGTTTCAGAGGAGTTGAAGGAGTAAGCAGTTTTTGTAATACATGTCAATAATTTTAAAATCCTCATGTATGGCTAACAGTAGTGAGACACATGCTATATAAAAGTTCAAACAATACGCATTTATTTTATATTTTGTTATTGCAGGGTTTCAAATGACATCGCATCATTTTATTGACCCTTTGCACGTGTTGTAACTTTTTTTTGTAAACCTGTTGATGAATACAGAAGACAGCAACAATTAGCAACAACCCACCGAAAGAAATTACTATTGCTAATGTGCCTATTTTTATTCTAATATAGCTAGGGTCCAATCAATAATATAAATGATGATGAGGAAGATGAAAATGCCATTTAATCAATCAGGAAATCTGATTCTTGACCCACCTGGGAGTATGACATCACAATCTAGCATCTAAAGACCATAAAATGTCCTTCCCCTCATAAGAATTGCACCATTACTTGTCCGGGGTCGAAATGAACATAATGAAGTGGTGATGAATGCAGGACATACAGATTATACAGCAGATCACACTGAGGATTTAATACTGCATAAGTGCCAGCCTCATTGTTTCTGTGCAACCCTTAATGAAATACCTATCACTTATTTATACTGTACATTTTGCTTCAGCTTGTTGGAGAGAAGAAACTATTTTGATTGATTAGGATCAAGAAATAGAAAAAAAATAAAATAAAAAAATCAATCTTTCAAAAGCATAAATGATTTAATACTGCTTTAACAGACATAAATGATATAAAATGTAATTAAATAAAATTAGCAAGTGGCCTCAAATTATTTGGCCTCCACTAATAGTAGTTCTTAATATTGTGCTTATTTGTCTTGTCTTCAGTTTAATCAGTTTGATAACCAAAAGTTAAGTTTCAGATCAGAAGTGTTGGAAACTGTAACTTTTCTCAGAAGTGCACTGGACATGCTCTGGCACTTCATTAACTAAGTATTGTTATGCTAATGCAGTCATTTAAGTCAACCGTGTTCTCAGCTTGCTTGTCAGCAATCGTCCAGGCTCTTGGGCGCTACATGCACTAATGAACAATAAAAAGTAACACAATAGTTGGCTATGGTTAAAGTTCAGGGGGAATTAGCTCAATTAAAAGACTATATTTATCAAATGCAATGGACCTGGCAAAAACAAACTCATTTTCTGAACATTAAGGTTGAATGCAACTATTACCCAATTTGAGAATATTTCTTGTCTATGTTTTCTGATGTATGTCACAGTTGTAATCTCATTATGGCATGGCCTAGATTTAGATTTATTTGTCATATATACATTAACAGTGCAGTATTTTTTGAGTGCATTACATACGTTTGTTTAACTCTCCAGTGTATAATGCTAAATTTACAGACTAAAACAAGGGGTTAAATGGACGAACTTGACGTTGATTTTAAACAGCCTTGAGAACTGAGAACTGAACCAGGCCCCCTGTGAGACCATGACAGTGGCTATCCGGTGATTTAAGAACAAAAAATAAAATAAAATTATATATATATATATATATATATATATATATATATATATATATATATATATATATATATATATATAAATGTTAATATATTGTTGCACAGACCCAATTGTTTTAAGGCAATTTTACCTTTTATCATTACCGTATATGCCAATGTTATTACATATTTATAACAAATGAGGCTGTAACTTTTTAACTTATGATTTTTAATTGATGCAAATGGAAATTAAATTATTTAAGTTTAAAAATATATATTTTTTATATGGTTTCCATCAGGTCCCCCTATTAGTGCCCCCAGAGTGTGCTCCTTATAAACGCCCCTGGATGTGGTGCAGCGTTGAACAGCAGTGATCTACAGTGGCCCCTAAACACTCCAGGCTTCACAGACGTTGAGATTGGGCCGTTGATGCGTGACATCAGGACTGAGCTGAGTCGCGCTAGTCTGACAATGATAGGCCCAACAATATTTCTTACTACTCATGTGCGGTTTACTAGGTTAATTTGCAGTATTTTTATAGTAGAACATGGGAGTTCATGGGAGTTACCGTTCCACATGTGCTTTGTGGATCTGGAGAAGGAATTTGAGCGTGTCCCTCGTGCTCAGTGCTGTCTGGTCCCTGTACGACCGGAGCAAGAGCTGTGTTCGCATTACCAGCAGTAAGTCAGACCTGTTCCCAGTGCATGTTGGACTCCACCAGGGCTGCCCTTTTTCACCGATTCCATTCATTATTTCTATGGACAGAATGTCTGGGTGCAGTCAGGGCCTGGAGGGAGTCTGGTTTGGGAACCACAGGATTATCTCTGCTGTTTGCATATGATGTTGTCCTGATGGCTTCATCAAACCAGGACATACCACAAGCATTGGGAGAGTTCACGGTCAAGTGTGAAGCAGCTGGGATGAAGATCATGGAGCATGAGAGTGACAGGTGGAGAGGTGCAGCGTCTGCAGTGATAGGGTCGCTGTATCAGACCATTGTGGTGAAAACAGAGCTGAGTTGAAAGGTAAAGCTCTCGATTTACTGGTCTATTTACATTTCTACCCTCACCTATGGTCGTGAGCTATGGTTAATGACCAAAAGAACAAGATCGCAAATACAAGCAGTCGAGTCTCACAGAGGAAGTAGCGGTGCTGCTCTTCCACGTCGAGAGGAACCAGCTGAGGTGGTTCGTGCATCTGTTCTGGATACCCCCTGGGGAGGTTTTCCGGGCATGTCCCACAGGGGGCAGGCACTGGTTAAGACCCAGTACACGAAGATTATGTCTCTCTGTGGTTTGAGAACACTTTGGGATTATCCCAGAAGAGCTGGAGGAAGTATCTGGGGAGGGGGAGACATTTGACAATACCTGCTCAGACTGCTGCATCCACAATCAGACTCTTTTAAGTGGAAGAAAATTTATGGATAGTATGAAAATATGTATATAATTTTCTATTGGGGCCTGGAACTAGATGGCCTGCAACTCAGTTCTGGGCCCAGTGGGGATCCCAGCTCTATGTGACACGTCACGCAAATTAGGCAAACCAAGTCTCTGCAAATAAACAAACATGATTGCCTGGTTCTGTTTGCTCTGTCTGGAGGTGCGGTGAAGGACAGAAAACTCATGTCCGGTTTAGCCAGGCAGTCTTCACAGCCCTAATACCAGTATAAGGACAAATGCCACCTGTCACATGCCCTGTATGTGCTGTGTATGCACTCTGTTGATTATAACAACCAGAAATAAAATTTGAAGACATAGCTTTCAGTACTAATCCTTCCAATCACTCACCACCAAGATACATACACATCAGCATCTAGTGGCCACTATATTCCACTCTTTAATACGTCACTGATGTACATATCTACATAAATCACATAAATATTAAATGTCAAACAACGCCACAGAAGCTACATTACACACATACAACATATACTTAGCCTTGTGGATTTAAAAACACATGCACATGAAGCCAGCACAGCTTCAACACATGCACAGCAAGATCAACCCATACAAACTCTGGTGTATGTTGCGACAATGAGCTCATTTAATCCACGAGGCTCAAACAAGAACACATTTCTTACCTTGCCAATCCAGAGTGACCCTCGATCTGTACGGTCCTGCTTGTTCTGTCTCCAGCTGTTTAATGTAGTGATACTGGTTACAGTCGTAAGTCAAAGGTCCAGAGGTCCAGGAAGCAGACTTTGTTCTCCAGTAATGTCCACTCTACTTTGTTGTGTGGTTTGTTTAACAAGGCTGTGGGATTGGATGGAGACTGAGTTGGCTGATCTTTGAAGGTTCAGAGTGGGAGATGGTTTGAGTTTGAAATGAGCAGGCTGCTTCCTCTTCCCTGAAACGTAAAGTTGTATGGTAACAAATAGGGCTGACACACAGTATTACTAGGACACTCAAGAAATATTGTCAAGTAAAAAACAATATTTGATCTGCAACATTCAAAGGCATCTGTGTCCATCTGGTCTTTGCTACTCTGTGTGGACAATAGCTGAAGGCACTAATCTTGGTGAGTGAGCACTGCTGTCTCCGACCGTGGATAGAAGTGCCACGGCAGTTTACACTACGGCCACCATAGTTTCAATAGAGAGACATTTCAGATGCCAACTCCAAACTTTTCTGCCTCCTACAGAACAGAACTTCAGCAGAAAGACGATGCACAGCAGGAACACTGGGGAGGCGGTGAAAAGACAGTGGTGGAAGTTGAAAAGTTATGCAATCAAACAAGTCTGGGGAATGCTCATTATGTGGTTCTGCTTTTGTTTGTTTAGCTGTTAGCATTTTTCTTGTTTATCACAATCTGAGTTTTATTTATATATATGTATACATATGCTATGAACAGAACATCTATGCTGTTTTTAGTACATTGAATTTAAATTGAGACTGTTGATAGGAGCCAGTGTTTGGGAAAACTTATATTTTAGTGCTGATGCTGATGATCAGTTATCTCTGCAACATTTCCTGCAGAAAATGTTTAATTCTGAAATATTTTCACTACCGCACTTCAATCACTCCAAGAATTATCCAACTTGTAAGTGAAACTGGAAAGCCAGCAGGGAAAAAAATCACTACACTTCCAGGTAGTTTCTTTTTTTGCTTCATCTATGTCATTAATGGGGCACAGTAATAATAAGTAGAGTCTTCTTCAAAAATGATGTCTGATAAATTCGCCTTTTAGTTTGTACTGGTGTGTCATATACTTCTGGAAAATCTATTTTAGACCAGAAATGGAGATGCTCGTATTTGAGATCTCACTTGAACCTTTTGTACACCAGACTAATTATGGAATGGTCTGTTCAGTTTATCTGTACAATCTGTATCTGCTCGTCAGCAAATATCTCTGACCACCTCCTGCTCATTTGAGATTAAAGTTGTTTGATTCCTGTGTAAACAAACCTCTCTGACATGCTCTACACGCGGCTCAATCTCTTCTCCCATGTTCAACAAGATCTAATCAAGACGTTCAAAATGTTGTCAAAACGTTATTTTGTGAATTTTATATGCATTGCAAAATCCAAATCCAAATCCAAATCCACTTTATTTGTATAGCACATTTCATAAACATAACTGTTTCCAAAGTGCTGCACAGACAAACAT
Source organism: Rhinogobius similis (assembly GCA_019453435.1). Taxonomy (NCBI): domain Eukaryota; kingdom Metazoa; phylum Chordata; class Actinopteri; order Gobiiformes; family Gobiidae; genus Rhinogobius; species Rhinogobius similis. The sequence goes on from CM033635.1 coordinate 22,327,002, forward strand.
AAAACGGCAAAACAAAGTACATAATAACAACTCAATTTGATCTTACGGCTTGTAAAACCAGTAAAATCAAATCCAAGCAGAAAGATAAAACCATAAAATAGAAATAAATTAATAGAATAAATAAATTATAAAATGATAAAGCACAGAGGACCACACAACTCACGCGGTGTTAAAAGCCAGAGAATAAAAGTGGGTCTTAAGACGAGACTTAAAACACTCCACAGTGGGGGCTGTTCGCACGTGAGGAGGCAGAGCATTCCAGAGTTTGGGACCGACCACAGAGAAGGCCCTGTCCCCCCTGGTTCTAAGTCTGGTCTTAGGCACCACAAGCTGGAGCTGGCCCTCGGACCTCAGAGCGCGAAGGGGGCGATACATTTGGATGAGGTCCGAGATGTACTGTGGGGCCAGTCCATTCAAAGCTTTAAAAACAAACAATAAAATTTTAAAATCAACTCTAAAATGAACAGGAAGCCAGTGCAAAGACGCTAAAATCGGAGTTATGTGCTCTCGTTTTCTGGTTCCTGTTAAAAGGCGCACTGCAGAATTTTGGACCAACTGTAAGCGGGAAAGTGCATGGTGGCTGATGCCATAAAAAAGTGTAACAATCGGTTTTATTATGCTATACAACCCCTGTAGTAATAATTTAATTAATGCTAAATTAAACATTTCTTTTGTATGACACATACTCAGTCCAAATTGAGAAACCTGGCCTCCCCCAATTAATCATATCTATTGCACATTGTGCATTGACCAATGATGTGGCCAAATAACACAAGTAGAAAGGACTAAATTCTGAGCCTTGAGGAGCACCACAGCGCATGAGGTGAGGGTTTATGGTTTGTTGCTGTAAGAAGCAGATACTTAGGTAAAGCAGATCTTCTGATATGAATAAGATTTATGACATTGCTAATGCGTATGACATAATTAACAACTGAAACACATTATATATATATATATATATATATATATATATATATATATATATATATATATATATATAAACAGATATTCAACTAAGTGATTGTTTAGGGTCACTAGACCAGGGAGAGAGAGTGTCACTGATTAAAAAAATAAAAAAATAAAAAAAATCCGGTGCGTTGCTGTGTTATAAGGGGCAGCAAGATATCTTCACACCTATGGTACATTGTAGTGTGATTAAACAGACCTCATGTCTTTCTTCTTTAGTTCTTTATCATCCCTACTCAGGAGTGCAGTGCATCACTCTTTCTCTCACACAGAGGCAGACACATGCATCACCCCTCCACAGATGTGTTCTGCGAGGCTTACGAGGCTTTGATGAGAATCTGCCTCATAATCAACAGAGAACATTTTACAAAGCCCAATGCACTTCAAGTCACCTACAAAAAATAAAATTTGAGGCTGCAACAGAAATTATAAATTCAGACCTCCTGACAGAAGTCTGTAGTGGTTCTCTGAAGCCTCTGTCCTCAGAGTAAAGGGGACACAGATGCTGTGAGTCTTTATGCGTGGTCACTTTTGTCCTCAACCCGCTCCTGATTTTCTGTTTATTTGTTTTTTAATTATTATATTATATTGTTCATTTGGTGGGCCACAACCAAAATCTTGTATATGCCTAGAGCCCTGATTCTTATACTTAAGTGAATTAACATGAATTATTTTGCAAAAATTACCCATATACATGAATAGAAATGCAGGAGAATTAAAATTATTAGTTCTTTTTCTTCTCCGATTGTTTGTCTGCTTTATAAACCTGCTCTTTAATAATGCTGTAGCAGAGGTGCATGGTTGCTGCAGTGCTCCTGACCTAGAAACGCAGAAACGACACTGAGCTGTGACAGAAGGAAAGGGAACCCAACTACACCACTTAAACTGGAGAGAGCATGCTGCCATGTCACCCTGTCTCACCGCTGCACCACCAGAATATACATCAATCAAAAGTTCACCCTATCAGACACCATTTTTGGAATAATTTGATGACAGTCTGTGATGTCTTGCTTTGTCAACAACGTTACAGCAGCCAACCAAGCGTGACCCTGCTGCTTTCGGTTGACTCAAAAATGCTAATTCAGACTTTTGCTGTCACTGCGAAGGAATCTGGATAGCGATCACAGTGCCCTGAAGCTGAAACAACACGCATGTCAGGCTGGCATATTATTTTAGATTCTTAATACACTTAATACAGTGTTTTTAACCTCTAAAAATAGCTTTTTTTGAAAGTTATCCTGATTCTTCATGCCACTAATGATCTTGTCATCCAAACGCTTGGCTTCACTCATGAAGGCCGTTAGTAAATAAACCAATGGAGATTTTAAAATGATAAATCCTTTTTTTTTTTTTTTTTTTTTAATTAAAGTCTGTCACCTTCTTGTCTCCATGGATACTTATTTGCTTGAAATACTCCACAGTTTGGCATTTTACTTATCTAAAGATCAAGATTCAAGATAAAATGAGACAGAGAGACATGCATAAGAGATATGTTTAATGCCATACTGTGGAATAGTCCAGGGCAAAGCCACGACGTCTCCACAAGACAAGATGTTGGTGGACCCTTCAGCAGAAAGGTTAGAGAAGCCTCATTGCGACTGGCCCTGGTACCCCAGTACGGTTCACCAAAGACAATGGAGACGGACCGTACCAATCCACTCTGAAGAGAGCCAGTCGAAACATGGCTTCAGTGCACCTTTAACATAGCATTCCTTAACACATATTCTGACTATTGGTGGTGAAAAACTATGATTCATATTTACTACAGGACCATCCCCCCAACATAGTAATAATAAAAACATGAAATTTTGGAACCTTCTGTGACATTTAGCGATAATTTTAGCCCTCTTACAGTTTAGCCCTCTCTATGGACCCACGTACAATACTTAACCCCTCTGGCAATGGCATTTTTAGAATCATAATGACTCCTCTTAGGGTAGTTTTAGTAATTACAGTAAAGAGCTAACGGGGCACATCAGTGAGGTATCATGGCAACTGAGGCAGATGGAGGAGACGAGTGTCATGGAAGGCTATTCACAGCGGCACAATACATTAGTCACACAGCCTTAGCAAATAAAAGCCAGCGCACAATATACACAGGCATCAATCAGCCAGGGCACCATATTGTCTGCGCTATGAAAAGATCTTTTAGTCTGCGCTAAGAGTCAAATTAACTTCCACTAATTGCATGCTCCTTCAGTAAAAGACAAAGAAGCAGGAAGTTTCAACCCCTGGACATTGAGTCATTCTCGGATAATAACTTTTGATTATAGACTGGTGGGCAGTAGTGACAAAAACGAATATCTAAAAATATAATTAGATCATATTTTAGTATTCCATCAGAAATGTGATAATATGATAATGTCTTGGTTGAGGTTCAAGTATTGCAAAGTGAATAATGGACTGTAAAATTAAACAAAATTTTAAAAGTTTACACGTTGACAAGTTTTTAACTCTTTTCTGCTGTTTGTTTATCACCAATTATCTGTAATTTATCTTTGCTTACCTTCCAAACAAGATTTTATTTATTGTTATCATCTTGCAGACATTTTATTACCTACGTCTTGATCTGCCATAAACGTACTCTTGTTTGGCCGTATAGTTTGTCTTACAAGTTGATGTGCTGTGTATTTCGAAAGGGTTAAAAAAAGAAAACGATAAATGGCAAGTGGATTTCCAAAGCTCTTGCGGTGTTCTTGGTCTAATATGTCTATTATAAGTTGTGAGGAAGGAATGAAAGATACCAGCAGATGGTATTGGATAGATGGAGTATATAGACTACAAATACTGCTATTGGACTTGTATGAATTTGAAGTATGAAAGGGGAAACACTCTCAGAAGAGCACATAGCAGTTATATATTGTGCAGTAAAAGGATGTTTTCATTCAGTGCCAGAAATGGGCTTGTTGACTCATCTATTGGATGTGTATGGAGTCCTAGAGTATTATTAGAATGTAGTACGCTGGGAATTCGGTAATGCATCTATTTAAACGAAAGACATGTGCAGAACCAATAAAGAAATAGCAAAAGTATACACGCTGCAGTGTCATCTCAAAATAGCTTGGGAATCAGAAAAGAAAATTGTGAGTACCTGGTCACAGGTCACCTACTGGACTGGGCTGGAAGAGACAATTTTAGTAATGCTGCTTTTATGTGCATACCGGACAGTTTGGACGGAAAATTTCCAGACTGTGTGTGTTTATGTGCTTTTGGTGAGATGCTGAGAACACAGTCTGTGTTTGTTTGTTACTCGACATTTTGAGCAGAAACTATCTCAGGAGTTAGCTTAATGTTCACTCGATACAACATTTCTTACAATCTGTCTCATTTGCTGTAAATTCTCTTTTGACTTCCACCAATCTAACACCTCTGTTGTCACAAATTTGATAGCTTGAGCCGCCTCCAAAGTTGCATTTCTCCGACTTGAGCAAACAACTTCCGTTCACTTCCGCTTGAAAAGTCTATTTAAATTTATCTGACACCACATGAAAGCGGCATAAGAGAAAGCCATAGCACAACTAGCGGCACCTTGTCAGTTCAGATGAGATATGGGTTGTGCTGGTCTATATTTCCATTAATGCTATATCCATGCAATTAAAACCTATGGGTAAACTTATATAGTTCTACAATGTACTCCAAACACGTCTTCTACATCCTTCCACTTAATACACTGGGCTGGAGTCAAACACATGAAAATATATTCCTTAAGCTGATGGCAGATATGAAGCTTGGTCTAAATCAACACTCCCTCAGGGCACTTAAGACTTTTGTTCTTGTGAGATCAAACAGTGAGCCTAAACTGCAGCTCTGTCAGACCAATTAACATCCTCCCATCTGAGGAGCCATGAAAACTGGCGGTCTGGCTATATCTGGTTTGCGGCACCGCTGTTGATTTTTCGCACCACTCAACTTATTTATTCACCCATTAGCCCGGCTACAAGGATACAGTGATAACCGCCAGGAACGGTCCAAAAATAGAAGAAGATGTAACAATCTTTCAAATCTAATGTTGTTATGGTTTTTAGGCAAGGAACTAAAATGCACCAGGACCAAAATGCAACAAATGAATATGGTCAAAAGGTTGGATTAAACCATGGTATCGTTGTATCGTTGGGCAAGACACCCCTTTTCCTGGTGCTGAAAAGTAGTGCTGAGTAGGCCTGTCACGACAACGTTCAATATATGATAGGAAGAAAAAATATTTCTGGGGCTTAGTATTTATCGTGTGTAGCTTTTGTATGCACTTTGAGGAACTTTTTCTTTACTTTTGATAAGATTTCAAATACAGAAATTGAAATAAGCTACTTTTATGACTCATTCTCAGCACCTACTAAATATTTCACATTTAGAATTACTTTATTTAGAATTACCCAGTTCTAGAGTTACTGTATCAGTGGCAAAAAGAAGTTTTAATATTATCATTTATTGTGAAAAGTAAATGATGGACAGAGTAAAACAAAGTCAGTTTTAGTTGAAATGCAACAAAATCTAACCAGCTCTGAACCTGCCCAGAACTTGGAGGAAAAGGGGTATCAGCGATAACAGATTAACAGACAGTCTACCCCAGGGCAGCTGCGGCTATGGAAGTGGCTTAATATCAGTGTAGAGTGAATAAACGACAATCAATCAAATCAATCAGTGAATCAATGGAAATCAAAAGTTGGATACAAACAGGACTCAGGGTTAGAAGCAGAATAATGACGTTATCTCAGTCCAATCTGCTAAACCATCCACCGATACCAGACGTAATATTGGCTTAACCCAACAGTAATGAGTCTAAACCAAGATTTAACAAGGACAGAACTGGCCTAAGCCATGACTTAACCAGACCTAAAGCTGGTTTAGACTGCTGAACAAGATCGAAACCAAACACCAAATGAAAACCAAGCACAACCAATTTGTAATAGAATGCAAAGCTTCCCAGTGCTTATAATTAAGTTTGCTACTTACCAAAAATACTATACGTGAATTTGATTAATGCCCCCATAGAGAGGTTTTGACATCAATTAAATCCAGGGTAACTTTTGTCCAATGGCGTAATAGACTTTTACCTTCAAGGACAGGAGGCTCCATTGAGGTGACCACAGCTCAGCAACAGCGCCAAAAGTATACATCCCTTTGTCTCTGTCAGCCACTGAGCCACACAGCATAAAACGTTTGAAATATTAATGAACTGTCTCCACCTGCGTCCATCCGTATTTCGTAAAGAATAGTGCTGTCCAAAAGCAAAATAGATTAATTAGCAGAATAAAAGCAGTGAAGGTCTAAAACAGAAATGTGTCGCTCTTAATAAGAAGTGGTGTGGAAATTACAAGAGCTTTAATGTAAACTGGCAGACAGAACTAAACACGTAATGTGGTAGAAGACCTTGGATTGTATTTGGAGATCAACACAAACTACAAAGGATCTAAAAGGTTGCAAATCAGTGTTTGTTATGAGATGTCCCATTGTCTCATTTACCTCTATATTTTGAAGTCATTTTGTAAGTAGTCAAGTACAGATTTTACCATAACAGACTAGGCCAGTTACTACCCATTACTAGGAGCAGGGCTGCACAATTAATCGAAATCAGATCGAAATCCAAATTTGACTGCGTGCAATTAGTAAATTGCAAAAACTGCAATTTTTGAAGTGCTATAATTTCCTCCACAAAACATCCTGGTTTATTCTTAGTTATTCCAAAAATGACAAATCCCTGACTAAAGTGCCAAAGAGTGCATCTAAAAGCATTAAAATGCAACAAAAAGCGACAAAAATGACATTAAAAGTGACAAATGCGTGACAACAAGTGACAAAAACGTATCAACAGTGAGAAAAATGCATCTAACAGCATCAAAAACAGGCGTCTAAAAACATCAAAACGCAACTAAATGTAACAAAAACTTGACCAAAAGCAACAAAAAACATGACTAAAAGCATCAAAAACATGTCTAAAATTGACAAAAACATGACAAAGTATCAAAAAAAAGTCTAAAAGCATTAAAATGCAACTAAACGCGACAAAGATTTTACTAAAAGCAGAAAGTGACAAACACAACTAAAAGTGACAAACACACGTGACATGACAAAAAGCGACAAAAACATTCTGAAAAACCTCTTTCATTAATTGTTCCAGTTTATATTTCATTTTGTCAGTCCTCCTGATTGTGTAAAAATGGAAACTTTAAAATTGCAAATCTAATCGCTATCAAATATTGCAACTCAGAATGTCTATAAAGAAAAGATGTTCCCTCTACAAAGAAGAAACCAAGCCATTCACTGAATCACTGTCCTTCAAAGGTGCACATGTCATTTTTGTGGTGGAGGAGATGCTGGAATATTTCATAGTTATTATCTTCATGGAGAAAAAGAGGTGACACCACAATGCCAAGTTACATCAGATAAGTGAAGAGGGCAATTCCGCTCAGGGCTATTCAAAGTATTTTTCTAGTAGAAAAAGAATGCAAATGAATAAAAACATGCAAGACGGAAAGGCCACATTGTGAAACATTAAATGCAATAACTTCATAGAGACATAGAGCACCTTTCATCAGAATAACTCAGAATATCAACAGTTGTGGTCACACACAGAGGCGGCTTCATTTAAGAAAGTTCATTTAAGAAAAGATGAATCATGAACATAAGCAGATTCTACATTCTTGGCTTACAGCAAGTATCTTTTCTTTCTCACACAACATTATGTGCAAGTGATAAAGATCACTACTTAGATATAAAAGCTTGTGGATAGTAAGGCTGGAGTATCGAGGCACTTTAGATGTAATTACGATATGGAGCATAGTCAAGCTTTAGGTTAATGTGCATTTCTGCCTAATAGTGCCTACTTATATATGAACGACAAGGACAAGATGAACCTTAGAGATTGTTGACCGGAAGGCAAAATGTTCAGGACCTTGAAACGAGTGATAAAAGCCACACGGCATGCACGAGGCTTTGGTTCAGCTAATATTTACATCATTATTCATTGCACAATGTTACTTGAATTGGCCTGGCAAACGTGACAAAAACAAGACAAGCAAAACTGGCAGGGGACAGGGAGGCAGACGGCTAAATATATGCAGTATATTGTGACCACTTAATTCAAAGAAAGCCCATGTACAATGGTTTCCCAGATGGATTTGACTCTTATTGAAATAAAGGCAGTGGCCAGGATTATTCAGTTATTAGTGGTCGACTTAAGCAGGAAATACTTATGAGTTGACTTAGGTGCTCTCCCTAAACTATGCCTTGATCTTTGATCTTCATTGGTCAAATAAGAGTTTAGTTGTTTGGGTTTTGGGTAAATGTAAAGCGCTTTGAGTGCCTGTTAGGGGTTAAAAGCACTCTATAAATAAAAATCATCATCATCATCATCATGTAAATGTGACTCTTAATAAAGAACCCTCCAATTTGTTACAGTTGAAAATGTTACATTTTTTCTTATATTCATCTTATGAATATAAACAAAAATCATGATTTTTGTGAGCTCACAACCTCTTGAGAATCCATCTTGTTAGGCCACTGCTGATGTGTTCAATTTTGATAAGACCCGAACCACCAGTGATATAGGACAAATCACAGAGCTGCATTTTGGCTTGGGCCAAAGCCAAAACAACCGAACTAAAAGAAACATGGTGGCGCCGACAGATGTACTTCGGCCTATTTTAGCAGAAATACAGACTATTTTGTTTCTCAAAAACATGCACATAAATGTGCATTTGTGGAGGGGAAAGTGTCTGTAAATATCTCTCCACTGTATTTAACACAATTTCTGACCATTTGGTTTGAGTTTTTTTTTTTTAAACGCCCCTGCGGCGTCAGTGAGAGCCTCTCAGATCGATCCATGTGTAGAACTCAAATCAGCTACACATCAATCTGGCAAGAGCCAGGTTATATTTTGGATTAATTTGATATTCTCACTGCAAGTATTTTGTAATTAAAAGGTAAACTTAAATGTCTCACTGCATGCATACCAGCGCATTTTAAAGGTTTTTAGATGATTAATGGGCAGGTTTGTTTTTTTTCTTCAGTTTTTAAAGTAAACCATTTTGCAGATTATATTACATGAATACCATTGACTAATCTCTTTCATAGGGGTGCACGGTGGCAGAGCGGCTAGAGCTCCTGCCTCCCTATAAAGAGATCAGACCAACAAAGGACCAGACCAACACCTCATGATCTCTCTGGGTGGAGTTTGCATGTTCTCCCCATGTTACTGTGGGTTCTCTCCAGCTTCCTCTCATCGTCCAAAGACATGTGTTCAGGTTGGCAACTCTAAATTGGCTGTAGTGACTGAATGTGAGAGTGAATGGTTGTCTGTCAATGTCTCCGTCTCTGTGTTAGTCCTACGACGAGTTGGCCACTGTCCAGGATGTACCTCACCTAAGGCCCAAAGTCACTGGGATAGGCTCCAGTCACCCGCGACCCCTAACGGGAACAAGTGGTAGAAAATGAATGAATGAATGATGAATAATCTCTTTAATTGCTGTAGTTCCGCCTTTTTTTTTTTTTTTTTTTTTTTTGCTAAAACGTTGGCCATTTTAAGAAGGTTATTCAAATTTGTTATTGATGTTTTACTTCACAGATCAGTAAAAGAACAAACACAAGGGCTTTGGTTCATTCTTATTTTACACACACCACAGTAAAACTGGGATTAAACTGATTAAACTCAAAACTAAACCTTGACTAGACCAGGGCTAAACTAGGAGCTGAAAAAGGACCAAAACAAGTCTACATCAGGACTAAAGTGGGCTCAAAGCAGGACCAATCCAGGATCCTTTGCATCCTTACACTGGAACACAAGCTCCAAATAGCCTGTGCATCCAAAATGCCAAGTATCTCAGTCTGGATTCAATGGATCACAATTTAGTGACCTTGGACTCAATTAGATGTGTTTTTAACAATTATTCGTATTCATATTTATTACGGATGGAACCATTTGTGATATTAAGAATTAGCTGTGAGCCATCTCCATGTGTGTGTCCAAGGGGCAGGTCACCAAGGGCAACATAGCTCATTCAGTTGTTTGTCTTTGGAACACAAAAGAAATGTGCGGCACTCGGAAATGAGCAAGGCAACATGTCAATACCATCCATTTGCTGCCGGGTGCTGCTTTTTCCATTCTGCCTATTGATTTATTCGACAAGGACACTGCTCATTAATCTGCAAGAAACATCAAGAAAAACCTTGGAATGATGAAAAAAAGTGTGATTTTATCTGCAATGGAAATCCGACAGGGAACAACAAATTATTACAACAAAGAAAAGCATTCCTCATTTGATTTCAACTTGCAACATATTATTGTTTACCTTCACCTATAACCAGCTACAAGAGGTCAAAGTTGAGAGTTTGACACGCTGATAGGTCAGAGGTTCAATAGCTGTTAGTGTTGGATAAACGTGTGTGTGCAAATGGGCAAAGGGTTTCTTGAAGTAAAAGGCCTTGAGTCCCCAGTGGAGATAGAAAAGGGCAATATAATGTACATTTTCAATTTGCCTGTTTATCATAAGTGGGTTCTGATAGTAACTGCCTGGCCAGCCAAGAACACACACGTCTCCAAGAGTCAACAAAGACGTGGAGTCTGCACTGGTATGGGCGTGATATTCACCTTATTCTGGAAGTTGCCGTGGGCGCTGCCATCTTTTTTCCATTGTATTGTATGTAGTTTACATGGGGCAGGCGAGATCAACAGAAAATAAGTTCTACAAAGCCATTTTCAGGTCGCCCAGGATATCGGCTCATTGCTGACTTGTTGTTGCACGTGTACATTAAACATTTTACAAAAATCTACTTTATATAATATTGTAGTTTGTTCATTTAATGAGACAGTGTACAATATACATTAACCTTAACAGGAGAGATGCATTGTACCAGGTTGTGGCACTTGTGGTGATTTACACCTGTAGTCCCTGGGCATGCTGATGATAAAAGAGCCTTTTTTTTTTTTTTTTTTAAATGTATGATAGTTAAGACATGGGATCAGCTCAGGTACCACATTCCACTGGTGGACGGCCACACAAGAAAAAGATGAAATTCCAAATGTAATCCAGCATTTAAAGGTCCCATAACATGAAAAATCGACTTTTCAGAGGTTTTAACCTTCCTGCAGTGCCATTTGGGCCTCGTATGTGTGCCCAAAGTGGTTTTTTGATTGATTCCCGCATGCTTTCGCTAGAGAACTGTCTTTTCCGTCCCCCTCGGCTGAGCAGGTAGACGGGCCTCCTCACTAAGATGACACGGCTTCACTAGGATGACGCGGCGCTCAAGCCACGTCTCCAGGAAGCGCGCAGCTGCAAGAATAAAAACAGCTAATGCTAATGCTACACAGTAATTACACGATGGATACGATAGATAGAAGAGTTAGCTTGTTATTTACCAAACGGCAACGTCCGTCGTTGAGGTACTGCGTCCACGTCAAACTCCAGGTCAGATCCAGGACGTAGGACTCAGCACGACGCACCGTCAGGACGGATAAAAGGTTTATTACTGTGTTTGTGTATCGCTGTTTACCGGAGCACACGGCGCATGCGCACCATCTCCGCTCTAGGCTTCGTTGCGGGTTGGGCGAGGGAGCCGCGCGGGTTGGGCGGGGGAGGCGCGTGGGTTGGGCGGGGGAGGTGTGTGGGTTGGGCGGGGGAGAAAGCCTGCTCTCTGTTCGGGGGGGTCAGATCTCAGAGTGAGCCGTTTGCTTTTGCAAGGAGGGGGGCCAGTCCAAGAAATGGGTGTTTTTTTGGAAACTGTTATGTTATGGATATCGCACAACGCAAAAATTTATCAACAAAGCCCTTAGAATAGACTGTGTAAAGGGCAAAATAGCAGAATATGGGACCTTTAAGGATACTGCACTCGCCGCGCACAGTCGATCGAGTGGCGCGAGATGTTGTTTCAGAAAGTTTAAGCGTAGGCGCAGCCGTACTGTGAATGATCTTATAGCAGACAAATATTTGTATACATAATCTAGTTTTCAACTATAACAATATTATGTGAATCCAACAGAAATGTGTTAAAATATATCTTTAAGCTAAGGTTTGATTATCAGACAAATGTGAACTCTTTTTACACATATAAACCATATGTACAATAGTAAAATTTACAGTCAGTCGGCATCTGACCCCCCTAACATCCTGAATATAAGACAGTAATGCTTCTGAGCTGCGGGATTTTAATGGCAAATAAATCTGCACATAGGACACGAAAAGTGGAAAGGTACATTGTGCTTCCTGAATATATTATCGAGAGGCAAGGTATACAAGGAAAACAAAACAGGGTCAAGGACCGAACCTTGCAGAACTCCACAGGTCAGAGGAGCAGTACCCGAGGAGTGAGGTGCCAGATGAACAGAGAAGGTCCTGTTCTCCAAGTATGACTTAAACCAGCGTAAGACTGTGTCTTTGATTCCAGCGTATTGTTTTAGACGAGAAAGTATAAAGTACATTTGTACATTTATTTATTTAGTTGATCAGCATAAATTTGAATTTAAACACACACTTTACATTAAAAAAAAATAATAATAATAAAAAGAAAAGAAAAACACAAAAGACAAGCTTATGCTAATCAACAAGGTCTGGGGGAAGCCAAAGCTTATTTTCCCCACCCTTCCCTCCCAACCATCACAGCACCCAACTCAAAACATCTAATCACAACAATTTACAATATTAAGATTAAAAAAAAAAAGCATCATAATATATAATAATAAAGAAAGAAAAAAAGAAAGAAGAAAAAAAGGAATAAAATAATAAAGAATATTATTCTAAATAATATAATTTAATTAAATTTATTTATGAAATTTCTTCTTTATAATATTCTAATATTTTATTCTTTTTATATACCCTTTTAAGTTCATATATTGATTTGACATTTTTTAATTCCTCACTACATTTATTCCATAGTTTTACGCCTATATTTGAAATACATTGTTCTTTTAGTTTAGTTCTTATTTTAGGTTTTTCAAACATAAATATTCCTCTTAAATTATAATTATTACTTCTCAAGGTAAATTTATCTTGTAACATTTTAGGAATTTTATTTTGTATAACTAAAAACATAAATTTAATTATATATAAATCAACCAAATCATAAAATTTAAGGATTTTTAATTTATGTACAATTGATTAGAATGAAAATTATGATTTTTCAAATTAATTAATCTAACTGCCTTTTTTTGTAACATAAAAATTGGATTTGTTCTAACCCTATATGTGCACCCCCAAATTTCAATACCGTATATTAAGTATGGTGTGAATAGAGAACAATAAATTAAATATAATGCAAGCTTATCCAAAAAAAATTGTACTTTGTATAAAATTGCTAATATTTTAGCTAATTTCTTTTGCACATTTTGTAAATGTACCCTCCATGTCAATTTACAATCTACAATTACTCCTAAAAATTTTATATAATCCACCCTTTCCACTTCCTGACAATTTATTTTAATCTTAACATCTTTTTCCAATTTTTTATTACTAAATACCATAAATTTTGTTTTATTTAAATTCAAGGATAATTTATTTTTAGCAAACCAATTATTTAATTTATAAAGTTCTCTTTCCATCTTCATCACCAACTCATCAATTAAAACATCAGAAACCTTGCAAATATCATTTATATACAACAAAAATAATTTAGGGCCTAAAACAGAACCTTGTGGCACCCCACAATTGATCCCCTGCAGACTAGATTCAACTCCATTAAATGAAACAAACTGAAAACGATCTGATAAATAATTTTTTAACCATAAATATACATTTCCCCTAAACCCATACATTTCTAATTTACGTAATAAAATCGTATGATCAATTGTATCAAATGCTTTCTGTAGATCCAAAAATAATCCTATTGTATGCATTTTTAAATCTATTGATTGTGAAATATCTTCAACCAAGTTCAGAACCGCCATTGTTGTAGATCTCTGTGCACGAAAACCAAATTGATGCTCATTCAATATTTCATTAACCTCAACAAATTTATCTAACCTTTTGACAAACAACTTTTCCAATATTTTAGAAAATTGTGAAAGTAACGAAATAGGCCGATAGTTACAAACCAAATGCTTATCTCCGCCTTTGTACAATGGAAAAACCTTTGCTATTTTCATTTGGTTTGGAACAATACCCGTTTTAAATGATTGATTACAAATGAAGGCAAATGGATGAACAATATATTCCATTATATTTTTTACTATATACATATCAAATCCATTATTATCTATAGATTTTTTGTGCTTACAGCCTTTCACAATTTTCAATATTTCATTTTCATCCGTTGGAGTCAGAAAAAGAGAATTCAGGACATTATTTGAAACCTCAATAATTGTATCATTTTGTGGGGTATCTATTTCTTTTGCTAAATTATATCCTACATTTACAAAATAATCATTAAACTCATTAGCTATTTCATTAACTTGATTTATTTTAATATTATTTTTATTTAAGTAATTTGGATAGTTATTTTTATGTTGTTGCTTGTGTATTAAGTTATTAAGTACTTTCCATGTTCCCTGAATATTTTGTTTATGTTCCATCAAAAATTTTGTATAATAATCTTTCTTACTGTTTCTAATTATATTGACTAACTTATTCTTATATTCTTTATATTTATTTTCAGTCTCATACGTTCTAAATTTTAAGAATTTCCTGTATAATTGATTTTTCTTTTTACATGCTTTTATTATTCCTTTTGTAAACCATGGTTTCGAGATTTTACTTTTATAAGTTATTGTTTCAAGAGGACAACAATAATTGTAAATTTCTGTTAATCTTGCTAAAAAGATATCATATGCTTCATTTGGATTTTCATGCATATAAATCTCTTCCCAATTATAATTGCTTAATTCCATTTGCAAAATTTCAATAGCTTCAGGTGTTCTATGTCTAATTGTTCTAGTACAACTAGTTTTTCTACCGGACGTCTTAAAAATATTATGAAAAATAGCAAAAACTGGAAGATGATCACTGATATCTGTTAACAGAAGACCTCCATCAATTTTTCCAATTTCATTAGTAAAAATATTATCAATTAATGTTGCAGATGTCGTTGTTATCCTAGTTGGTTTTACTATTATTGGAAATAATGTATTTCTGTAAACTGTATTTATAAAGTCTGGTCCCCCGTGTCCTCCTGGATTAAGTAAATTAACATTTAAGTCACCACAGACAATATAGGTCTTATTTCCAATTGAATGAAACAGATTAGATATGAACTGATTAAATTTATCCAAAGATGAACCAGGTGTCCTGTACATACAACAGACAGAAACTTTTTTTTGCTTTTCCAAAAGGATTTCAACAGTAACACACTCTAACATATTATCAATTGTAGTTGACATATTTGAAATTAAACTACATTGTAGGTTAGAGTCGACATAAATAGCGACTCCACCTCCTCTCCTATCTGTTCTATTCTTTACAAATAGTTCATATCCTTCCATTTGTACATCTGAGACGTTATTCTCATCAAGCCATGTTTCAGAAATAACAACTACGCTAAACTTTGGAAATACATTTAAAAAATCTCTAATATGTGAAAATTTGCTCCGCAGACTTCTGCTGTTAATATGTATTATAGAGAAATTTCTTTCCATCGTCATTGTATTCTTAAACTGTTCCTCTGTATAATATTGACAATTCGCTTGATTACATAAATAATTATCTGGATCTATGTTTTTTTCAACATCATATTTACCATGTTCTTCATCTAAATTGATTAAATGATAATCTATTTCTTCAGATTCATCATCCATTTCATCCCTATCCCATCGACTAAACTCTTCCGTACCAAGTTTTGATCCATTATTGATCATCATAAAAAAAGAAAAAAATTAAATTCTGATACAATAATAATAATTAAAAACGAGAAACAAATAATAATAATACTAATTATAAATTAAACTAATAATTTCCATTAACCATAACAAAATCCAAATATATGTATAATCTTCTTTTGTCCATGGCTTTATTTATACTGTTCCAAGTCTTTAACATCTCTTACCAGAATCACTCTTGATTGTTCAGGAGTTCCATTCAGTCGAATAAACACACGACCATTTCTCGTCCACGTCGCTTGTATCTTCTTTTGTTTCCATAAGATCCGTGCTTGTCTTGCAATATCTGCATTCTTATTAGTTAAATGTTCATTTAAGTACACATTGCATCCCTTTAACTTTCGTGCCTGGCGCAGCAGATCGACTTTGTGCTTTCTGTTCACAAAGCGAAGTACTATCGCAGGTTTGGCATTACTTTGTTTTCGGGTAAGCAAATGACATGCAGCTATCTCCTTTAAGTCAATTTTAATATCCTTGGTCGCAAGAAAACATATCACTTGTTGCTCCAATGTCTTCAGTTCCTGAATTGGTGCATCAGATTCATCAGTGACAGCTGTGCTAGTAGCATTAGCAGCTACTCTAGCATAGCTTCTGTGCCTCGTTTCCAAACCGTTAATAATTACGTCCTCCATTCTCGTATATTGTTCCAGATCATCAATTCTCCTTTCCAATCCATTTATAACTTTGTCCTTTTCCTTCAAAGTTTCACATAGATCTTTAACCTCGTCCATCAACATTATTATCTTAGCTTGCTGTTGCTTCACTGTAGCGAGGTCTTTAGATAGTTCATTTAACGCTGCTTTGATATCATCCATGTCTTGGGCTACCTCCGTTGAGGTGTTAGGTTTCTTGGGTGCCATGATTAGTTGTGAATATATATAAAAATATATTATAAATTCACCATTATTCTCCTTGGTCTCAGCTCAGATCCCAGGTCCGTGTTCCCATCATGCAGTCTGATGATCAACTGTATAAAAAGGCTGTGGATAAGTCCAAACGCACAAGCACAGCACACATGAAGGTGAATTAAGAGGTCCAACAGTCCAAAATTGTATAAATATTTTTTTAACATCAACAGGACATTATTTTGTCAGCAAATGATTAAGACTCAATTGTGACTCAACTTGAATTATTTGTGCTCAAAATACTCATAATTTGAAATATCTTAAAAACTGAGTGGATAGTATGCATGCCAGGCTTCAGGTGGGCAGGCCACAATGCTGCGAGTTTGAATCTGGCTCCAACAATTTGCTGCATGTCCTTCCCTCTCTCTCTGTCTCATCCCCATTTCATACTACACTACACAACAAAAGTCACAATCTATTTTTCAATAATCTGCCCACCTCTAGCGTGATTTACAGATGGATTAGCCAATCATAACACATGTGGTTGTTCAAGTCAGAACAGCTGCTTGAAAGGGAAAAATGAAACAAACATGGGTGACTGAAAACCATTTTGGATTTGTGCTGAATCAATGTGTAACAAACTAATTGCTGTTAATCTAAGGTAGAAGAAGCTTTATTTTGTTCAAAATGATAGATGACAATGAGCTCCTCATTTCCCACTGAAATAATCCTCATGACACAACAACGTTTCAGTTTGGCCATGAGACGCAGCTGAGGAGGTGGTAACCAGACTTTTCTAGAATATGCAAAGAGAACCAGTCCAGATATCGAAGATAACTAAATAGTACTGCAATGTGTGATCCTGTGTTATTTTTCTTCATCTCTGCTTCTCCCAATTCAGCAATGAAGTGGGTAGAATAAATTCAATACTGAAAACTCATAATTAATTACTTCCTCCCACTTGTACATGGCTGCCATGACATGGAACTGATGGAACTGATAATAAAGATGAAAACAAAAGCGCAGAAAACAAAAATGTAATGAAATAGCATATAAGGCTATGTGGCAGAGATTGAATGCCAGCAACAGTGTGTGTGGTGCAATAAGCCCCCAGCAGAGAAGTGGTCAGGTTGGAGAGCCTGACATAGCCCTATCTCATCTCCAGATTGGAATAAAAACCTATTTTCCAAGGCTCAAGACAATAAAGCACAAGGTTATTCTACCCTGCACCCAGGACACCCCCATTTGAAGCCAGCTCTAAGACACACATAAAAATGCATGACTCCCGCAGTGGACCATGGGGGGCACTGACACCAGGGTAAGAAGGGTACATGTGCACTTTATGGTAATATAAAAACACACCTCCAAGGGCCAGTGGAGTAGATCAAGTCAGGCGAGAAGGTAAAGACACCAAATGCATTTTTACAAGAGTTAATATCCTGGTGGACCCCTGGTAAAGTGTAAGGATGTTAAGGTAATATACAGTAGATCTGAATTATACTATAAGAGCAAAAAGAATACTCCTAAAATAACAAGAGTCTGCTTTGGTCTTCTCAACTCATGAAAAAAAATAAAAATAAATAAACAACAATGTAAAAAACAATACAAAAACAACAATGCCATGCTTTCTGCTAATGCAAAAAATAAAAATAAAATATATATATACACACACACTTAAAAAAATACATTTAAATATAGATAAATACATTTAAAGATAAATAAAATGAATGAAAAATATAAATAATGAATAATCTAGAATAAAGCCAAAATAAAAAAGTAAATTTGAATCTTTGGTCCTGCTTTTAATCATGTCTGTCAGTGTAGATTAATATTGTTTTAATGATTCTCCATTACAACAACTAACATGGTTCTCTCTCCACTCAAAAAAATAATAATTTAATTAAAAGGGGCACTGTGTAACTTCTATGGAGAATGCCTGAAATTCACGGTTTTGTTTTGTCATATTAGACGCAAGGCTGTTGCTGGGAATATAGTTTTGATAAATGAAAACTATAATAAGTCATGAAGTATATTGTTGTTGAATGCTCATGAATTTGAACCATTATGTTTGATTCATTCGTTTTGCCTGTTTAAGCTCTCACACTCAAATTCAAGTGTCCCTGTAAGTGGATTGATAGCAATATCAGTTAAAATTGCCGTATCAAATCAAATGTATAGTGTAATTATGCATGGTTGTATTGGAAAACAAGTGCTTTTCACCTTTGTGATCAGAACATGCGAGTGGAAACAAAAGATGGGAGGAACAGAAAAAAAGTCTCCATGATAGGAACATTCCAGGAAAAGCAATAACATCTCCATAGAGACAATCAGGTGGTCAAACTTACACAAGAAAAATTCCATAGTGCATATTTGATGAACTCATAACAAGAGTCTGCTTTGGTCTTCTCAACTCATGAAAAAATTAAAAATAAATAAACAACCATATAAACAAATATATAAAAAAAAAAATAGTTAAAAAAGATAGTGTCTTTCTTCATGGGTCTAATACATTGTTGCTGTTATTTTTAGTAACAGTGACGTTAATTCAGACATTAATGTGCTGCATGTTTTGGCATGATGGGGCATTTGGTGCAGTTCAGTGCTAATTGCTAATTGCTTTGGTTTGGCACGATTACACTATGAGCTCTGCAGTTTACTTTAGTTATTGACTTCATTTCCTAATCTCGGGGAAGACATGCTAATCTGGCCCACACCCAAGCACCACAGTAGCCGTTTACCCACCGCTTCCTTGACGCGCTCAGCTAAATTAACTCTGGCATTCATGGACCGTTCATATTGCCTGAAACATTATGAAGAAGGGGAGAAATTTGCTTGTCTGAAAATGGTGTTATCTAATCTTGATTTCGCTTTAAAAAAGAGCTAAGCGGAAGTGGAGACAATTAGGGTGGCTTAGATGATTCTCAGAGCGATAAAGCTTGGTCACATTTGAAAAGGCGTTTTTAAAGATAGAATTGTTTGAGGATTTATTTGAAGCCCGGAGCTATAGATTTCTACACAGAGCAACGAGTGACCCGCCGTGCGCCCCCAGGGAGTCATTTTCCTCCCCAAGACAAAATCTTGGTCAACAATATTCTGTATTATTAGCCTGTTGAGTGTGTTTAGTACTGCGGCTTGAATTGCATGCATTTAAGCAATTTGTTAAATCACTTCTTTATCTGGTAGATACAATTTAATCCAAGAACAGTACAGTTGACACGTCTGTTTAGTTTGTTCAGCTAACACCTTCTAAAAAATTCAAGAACCAACCAAACAATGGATAATGAGAATGTATTACAGCACCTACAATCTGCAAAATTGTTGAAATGAATCATCAAATTCATTAAAAGATAATCTGTACATTTTATAAAGATTATGCAAAGCTGATGCAGAAGTAAGTCAGCTATACCAACGGGGTTTTTCAGTTCAATTCCCACTCTTGCTGCATATGAGATTAGAGAGGAAAGATGGAGCACAACACACAACAACTTTGTGATTAGAACTCTTAAAGTTCTGGCAAGCTCTGAAATTATATGTATTCAACTCTTTCGCCATTACCGTTCGTTGAATTAAAAATACAAAAACAGGAGACAAAACCAGCCTAATAACTATGCATTACTGGATTTCGTACTTCTTTCTGTATAATATACTTGGAGTGAGTGACACCATGAGGCATTTTGCTGTGTGAAAAATAGCTCCTCTAAGCCTGTATTACTTGACAATGATGAAATGTGAGCAGTGCGTTTTCCTTCAGGTATCAAAAACAGCGCAGAAAACTGTGGGCAAATTCCAATGGGGCTTAACTCCACCTCAGGCATCATAGACACTACAGGCTAAGATCACATTCCTCCATCACACTGTTGTTATTTTAGAATTCTCCCATGTATGTCTGGAAAAACTTGGTAGGCAGCACCCAAACACATTTCTTGGCAATCTTAACCCATAACATAGTTTGGTAAAGTTTTTTTTTTTTTTTCAGACTAGAGTTTGTTTGTTTAGTTTGTTTGACAGTTTCGACTGCTCACTCCCAATCTTCAAAGTTGTCTCGTGATGTTGCCGTGACGTGTCTTGTCATCCGATTTACACAGGTTTTGGCGCGGTTTTCTTAGAGGCAGGACGACAGCGCCATCTGCAGTTCGACTTCTTCAGGGCTGTATCCCGAGTGTGAGAGTTGTTGTTGTTGTTGTTGTTTCTTTTTGTACTATGCTCCTTTTGTTGTGCTGAATGCCCTCTATGTTTCCCCGATGTAGGTTTTATTGCAAGACATGCAGGGTATTTTGTATATGACGTTACATGTGCTCCGGTTCCATTTTGTCAGTGTTCAAAATGGTTTTAATGGTGTATTGATACCCGAAGAAGACTGCAAGAAAGCAGAGGAAACAAACAAAGTCTGGCTTGAACTTGAATTATACTATACTATTATACTATTCTCCATGTGTAGGGCCATTTATTAATTCAAGGTCAACTTAAATAACTAAATGGACTTGCCAGCCAGATGTTGTGGGGACAAGTCAGCTGTATTTATCTTAAAGAATATAAAAGTTGGCTTTAGTCTTGGTCTTCCCCATCAGAGTAAATGAAAAGCAGCTCCAGTCAACCTGCATTATTTGACAAAGACAGAATGTGAGCTGTATCTTTTCCTTCAGGTGTCCGAGGCGGTGCAGAAAAGTGTAAAAAGGCCGGTGGAGGCATTAGCCGCTGAGCCCCGTGACTTTCTCTCTGTGTGCGCGTCTCTGCCAGTTCACATGAGTGGTTCTGTGAGAGAGGGGCTATTGCTGTTTATGGCTGGGTGTGTTTTCTACAGAAGCCCTTTATCAGATGCTGGCAGAGTGGAGCACGGGGGGATCAATAGAGCTTTGGCCCAAGACAGGGAGGCAGTACCTGGATCCGAGCCGGGCTCCAACCTTTCCTCTCATTGATCTTCATTACCTCGTGCAGACTGGAGCTTCAGGACGCAGTGGCCCGTACACACAAGTACACATACATAGCAGCAGACCGCGGCCGCAATATAATCCTGCCCACGCTGACTTTGGAGGACAAGATAGGACTAAGGACACTCATTACTTAAGCAAGGTAAAAGTAAGTACATTCTTTGCTTTCATGTCATGTAAAGCTCGAAGTCAATTTTAAGGGGCCATTTTAAGGGGTCAGTGTGCAGCATGTAACAGCGCAATCCGATAGAGACTGGAGCAAAATAAAGAGGCATTTAGCTGTACGGGGCAAGAATCAGCCAGAAAAATATTGAACATGTGTACTCAACGGTGTGTTTCAAAACAGCGACAATCACAAACTACTGTGCTAGCGCATGTAATTTGTGTTTTGGTCTGCTACGTCAAAGTGAGAGAAAAACTACCAGAGCTTCACTGTGTTTATTTGCACTGCAGAGAGCAACGTCATCGCTTGTCACTTATTGTGTATGGTAGCAGGTTTTATTAGCAATTCTAGCGACAAAGTTTTAGTGCTAATGCTAAATTACCCCCCTTTAATGTGAATTTGATTGTTTAGCGCACTCAGAGTTCTTTGTGCATGCAAATGTAGTGACAGTCTCGTAGCAGCACAATCACTTCACTTTTTGAAATCTTAAAAATCAACTTTATCTTTAATCCAACCATCAATCCCAAGTCTACATATGTGGAAAGATTTGCATACAACAAACTACAAAGTGGTACGATGTATCTTTCGGTTAATATATATTGCGTGCTATCATTGTCTTACTAAATAAATAAAGTAGACTAAAGGACGACCATAGATTATCATTAGTGGGAACTGAAAATCCAACTTCCGAATTCACGGGCAAACGTTGAACAGTGTCAATATTTCAATTAAATGAATTATCACATTATCACAGCAGCCTCCATGAATATCTTGCACTCAATAATCAGGTTGCACATATTGGCATTTTTTGTGTAGTAAATGTATCTGTAGCCCCTTGATTATCACTATAGAATCTATAATTGAAATATTCTCGTTATAAATTCACCACAGATATTCAAGAAAAAATGTTCGTCTCACTCATAAGTGTTTTCAGGTTGAAAGAATATTATTTTATAACAGTAAAAATGGAAAACAAGCCGTTGATTACGAAAGATTTTATTTATTTATTTATTTATTTTTAAATTGCACACCATTCTTTATGTATTTTTCATATTGTCTTCATTCACCTTGTATTTGAAAGAGGGTCGTCTGATTAGCCCCTTGGGAAATAGAGTTAAAAGTCCTCAAGAGCACGTGAATGAAAGACCGAATGATTGAATAACCAAAGCTCTAAAGAGGTGCCAGTCTCCCCTTGTGACTCTATTTTTAATTCATTTCTCTTCCTTATGTCCAGACCAGAGCCTCGTCTGGAAGCAGCAGGCATCAAAGGCGAGCCGGAAAACACTAAATGATTGTAACTCAATTGTAGCTGGCCCATCATTGATCGTTTGCCCGGGAAAGAAGTTGGATGAGCGACAGGAGACTGATTTTCTCCACGCCTCTGACAGTTGGTGTTGCATGTTTGCACTTAGACAAACGGAGGGAGCATCTGGGTATTTAATGCTTGTGTGCGCACTCAAACCATATGCACAAACAAAGTACTAATGAAGTTTAGTATGGAAATGTAAGCGGTAAAACTGGCTTTTGATGAGACACAATGGAATCTGCGATAGGTAATGAAACAACACCGTGTAATGCAAACATCTGTCCACTTTATGTAAACATGGTAGAGATCTTTCGAAAGTTCAATGCGTTTAGTGTGAGATGTGAAATATAGAACATCAGCGTCCACATTAGAACTGGAAACCTTTACTATCCTGTAGATTGTATAGCAGCAATGTGTCAAAGAAGTGACTGCATTGTAATATAAACCTTTTTTTTTTTTTTACCAATTGGGGACTCAGAAGTATGCATGGAAATTGCTTTTGTGACTTTTGTGCTTATGCCAAGCTTTTGAAAACCACTTTAAAAAAGATTTCTGGTTATATGGCTTATGGACTTTGGAGCCATGGTCAGGTATTGGGCTATGATTGCTATAATGCCAAAAAGGAAAAAGAGTGTATGTCTACTCCTGCCTAAAGTCTAAATAAATCATGGGGTAGACTCTCTCAGCTAAAAAAATGTACTCCCTCTTCTCTTTCTCATTCTGTGTGAAAAAAATCTAGCCAAGTGCATAACCTAGATACATACCTGTATTTTAAAAGGATTTGGATGACCATGACAGATAACCTTCATGTCAGCACAATTTTTAGATTTGGTAGGATTTTACCCAAAAATAAAATGCTGCAAATTAATAATTCACCACAAATGACAAGTAAAAGTAGTCTAGCCCGTAATTGTCTTTGAATACAATGATAAGACACTTCTAAAGCACTTTCTTTTGGACTAAAATCGTTTATCGGACTATTTGATAAGTGGTTTGTCCCGGGGACAAGAAGAAGACAGCATGGGAGCGGGAGACAAATCCAGTGTCACCTATAATAAGAAGTGTGGCACAGGTGAGAGAGAGGCATTGTGGGTGATTGGAGGGAAAGATTGGAGGACACAGACAGAGGAGGCGTTAGCAGCGCAGGAGGGGGCTAGCCACTTCTCCGAGTGTCTTCTGGAGATGACAAAATAGCTGCAATTATGGGCGAGGCAGTTCTAAAAGGTAGCACAAATCCATCAGACTCACATGGCATTAGTGAGACAATCTTTGTAAGTTTATCTTAGAAATATAGTGTTGTTAATTAAATGGTCTTCCAAGTGAGTATGTTCATAAGAATGTATTGTGTTGGGAAATTTAAAAGCAACAGAAATAACTTCTGTTCTGATTGCATACAGGTTCAAAGAAAACATTGGTTATAGTTGCCATAGCACCTGACAGTAGTAGAGGTGGTGCTTTTGAAGTTGACAGAATGAAGGCAAGTTAAGAAGTATCAGTGTGGAGTTGTTTTCAAGAGTTGTATTGTAAAGGACAGGGTCAAAGCATTATTGAACGAGTGTGAATGTAGTCAGTGAAGTTTACTGCTCTACTATGGGCTATGCCGGAAAAAGTCATAAACATCTTGATGGGTTGTATACATTTCGGGAAGTGGAGTTAATTGCTCTTGAAAGCTGATACTCACTCCCACCAATGCATCTGATGTGTCTTTGGGCAAGACACTACCCTCACCTCGCCTCCATGCGGTGTTTGTGGCTCAAGTGATAGAAGCAAAAGTGGTACTACTGCTACTCTACTCCATTTCTATTGTTATTGTATTTCTGTTTTAGTGGAAATTCCATTCATTTTAAAAGGAGAACTAGAGACATTCTCACTGCTAAAATGTTACATAAAATGGGTTGATTTGTGTAAAAAGTTTGCACATTGTTCATGTGCACCAACAAGTAAAAAAAAGAAACCCTTTATCTGGGTAGTTTGAAACTGGATTTGTAGCTTTGTTGTAATTTATTTGTTGGCCAGATTGGCAGCCCAATGCAAAGTCCTACAACAAGAACAAGGGACGCAGATACTTCCTGAATAAGGGGAATAGGTTTTAAAGTACTCAGCTTTAGTACTTTAAGCCTGCCTTTTAGACATTGAAATTGTTCATTTTGTACCATTTAGAGAGAATTTTTTCCTTTTTGGAAAAACAGATACCTCAATTGAAACTACAGATCAACTAATTTGGGGTTTTCATGGCTAATATTGATAGAAAAAAGAAACCAATGACCTATACGCTCTGGCAATATTTTGGGCCAATATGTAGTGCAGAATTTGAAACATTTCTCCAAATTAAATAATTTGAAGGTACTACAAATTCATTCTTCTCACTAAAGTATTCAAGGAAAGCTTTATGTGTATTCTTTAGGCAGCTGTTCAGTCAAAACAAAATAGTGGCCTCTGTTGAAGAATTAAGGCCGATAGCCCATATGTTGAAGAGTGCAAATGCCTGCCTGATTTATTGGACAACCGATAAATCAAGTTACTTCTTTGTGTTCTTTGTGTTACATTATTTATAATTACTAACTCTAACAACTCAAATGAACTCAAGTGAAAAAAAAATCATAAGCACCAATTATATTATGCAAAACTGTCAACATAACTTTATAAGACTATTACAAATCAGCTCAGCAGACAGAAATACCAGCTCTTAAACACAAGTTGCATGCTTTCTATGGCAGGAAAAAAAACAGTCACCAACACAGCCAACATTATCAATTCCTGCGGTGCGATTACTTGAAAGTACTCTAATTCTTGTTATTTTCCCCCTCTGTGCTGCTTCATCACATGCATCACATCTTGCTCAGTCATACAGAGCCGAGCAAATCACAGCTGAAAAACTCATTACCAAACAGACTGCAAAGAAAGGCTGACAAAAGAAATGAAGTAAGTGGCACTGATCATTAGCAGCAGAACTTTTAGAAGTCATGGCAAAGTTGAAATCCAAAATGGCTTTCTGTCCAGAGCCTCGGAATGTCTTGAGCTTTCAACCTCCGATATAAACAACACCACAAGAAAAGCTCCCCCACAAACATACATTTCAACTGTCTGCTTTAAGTATGTCTACCGTTTGTTGGGTCTGATGTACTGTATATTTTAAGCGTCGTTCGGTTGCCAGGATTCCACTTGTTAGAGGCAGTAGAAAGGTCAGTGCAATGAGTCAAGCACACCACACCTTTAATACTCTTTACATAGACTAGAGTTTCATTCCAACTTCAAAATAGATAGAACATGTCATCAGTCATCTACCTTACGCATGTTTGCAACTTTTCTTGTTAATTAAGAGGGATTCTTTTTGCTCTGTTCCATAATGCAGCTATAAGTGCTAAGTGGCATGTCACTCTGAATGGTAGTTGGTAATTAAGAGTTTGAGCAAGGCCTGTCCTAACAGTGTACCCTACAGATTTGTTTCATAACTTAATTTTTCCATTATCTTGAAAAGTAAATTGAGAGAGAACATTTTCCAAACATTGCTTGTTTTTTTATGCTTTCATGTGCATATCGTACAGTTTGGATTGGGAGATGGCTTGTTCATCCGACCATGTATTTTTGGTTGGATGCTGAGAACACACCATCTTTTTGTGACTCATTTTGAGCAGAAATTATTTCAGAACTCGCTGACAGTTCTCCCAAGCATAGTGTTCACTTGATGCTAAATACCTTCTTCATCTCATTTCTTGCGAAGTCTTTATATTTCCACCAATCGGATTGTTCATGCTGCTCCAGAAATCCCATTTCTCAGACTTGAGCAAAAGACTTGGTGCACTGTTAATCCAACTTTCACTTGCAAGGTCCTGTTTACAATTAATTTAACACATGAGTAGCCTAATGTCTACTGCACCATGTATTTTTGTCTTACAAGATTTTAGGATGTAATTACAAGATGGGGAATTCTTGGCATGTTGAAACATCTCTCTTTAACTGGGGCTAGCGCTGGGGGTTAGCGCTGGGGTTAGAGTGCTAAAGTTAGTAGGTTTGGGTGAAACAAGCAATTTTTCATTGCAGATGGCTAAAACTATGCAGTGGACACTCACTTTTATAAAGATAACTATGGTGTACTGTGGTGCAGGTTCATGGGTGTTCTATCACAAAGACGTACTCATCCAATAACGTATAAATCGCTCCAGCCGATTGAGGTATCTGTGGAAAATAGAGCCGCGTCCACAGTGTTCCAAGGTCAATGTGACAGCAGGCATTGATTTGAATTACTTTAGAAATATCAAGTAAAACAGGGGTGCACGGTGGCAGAGCGGCTAGAGCTTCTGCCTCTCAATAAGGAGATCGTGGGTTCGAATCCCGCACCACCCCAACATCGTGGTTTCGAATTCTGAACCACCCTAACATCACATGATCTCTCTGAGTGGAGTCTGCATGTCCTCCCCGTGTTACCGTGGGTTCTCTCCGGGTTCTCCGGCTTCCTCCCACCGTCCAAAGACATGACTGTACAGGTTAATTGACAACTCTAAATTGTCCCTAGTGAATGAATGTGAGAGTGAATGGTTGTCTGTCAATGTCCTTGTCCTCTGTGTCAGCCCTGCGACGAGTTGGCCACTGTCCAGGGTGTACCCCGCCTAAGGCCCAAAGTCACTGGGATAGGCTCCAGTCACCCGCGACCCCTAACGGGAATAAGCGGTAGAAAATGAATGAATGAATGAATGAATGAATATCAAGTAAACTCACATTATATTGTTTCACTTAACTACAGGTCCTTTAGTGAAATATGCAGGTGTCATAGACTTGAAGTCTTGAAAATATAAGTACAGAGTAAGAAGAGGCAGATGATTTCTTATGAAACAAGTAACTAGTAATGTGACCGTCAGCAGTATGGAGCTGGCAACAGGGATCAGGAAAGTTAAGGAATCTTTCACTTTTTACCCAAGATAAGAATGAAAGAAATGAAGACACACCGACCAAAGCAGCTGTGTAGACTAACAGAAAACAGGGAAGGTGGATTCAGACGTTGGTGATCAAGCGGCAGCTAACCACTCTGCCATTGTGCATTGCAATTTCAATTCAAACATCAATCTTCCACGTCATCTAGGTTTATAGCTTTATATTGCATTACATATAATCTTTCTGTAATTATGTTTAAGAGATAGCGCCATAAAGCAATTTCCGTTCAACAGAAACCACATTAACAAGGTCAATGATTTTATTGTGAACATCCAATTATTAGTCTTCCGATAATTGCTATTCAGAGGATGACATCGGCCCATTCTCTGTTTAATCACTAAAAGCCACATTTTCTTTCCCCGGCAGACACAAAACAACACAATATATAGTTTGATTTCACATGCAGCTCAGTAGTCCTCAAACACCAACATCATTGTCAGACACACAAACAAGAGAATGGCTGTGGAATAACAAATCCTGACCCGTTGAAAGAGGCACAAAGAACTAAATGTGTGTGAGTGCAAAAGAGAGATTTGCAGTGGGCTGACACCATGACCCATGTTTCGGGAACTGCACTTTGGACAGTCACAAAATGTAATGCAAAGATATTAGTTCCTACTTCACCCACATACACTACTCCACCAGGTCTACGGGGTCATGTGGACAAGAAGCACAACTGTAGCACAGTCTAAATAATGCAATATTGGGTATAAATTTGAAACTTTGTTAAAAAGTTGAGTTTCAAGTTTGCAGGAGAAGGGTTCGGGGACCGAGTAGTGCGACAGAAACAAAAATGTTAAATGTTTGCGTCATCCGCCAGCACAGCATTGTTGCAGACAGGAAGAGCAGCATTGATTGGATGCATAAATATCCATATTTGGGTGATTTTGGGTGAACACTGTCATGGAGAAAGCACATAGCAACGACTGGACAAAAACATTATTGATATTGTAGGTCATTTATACCAGCAATGAGAAGCAAAAATGCACTAGAACTTTTCTGGTGGAACATCCACCACAGGCTTTTGTCCATGTGGATGGTATTGCTTTACCTGGAATGTTTCACAGTGCGGTATTAAACAATTGTCTCCACAAAGACAACAAGCGATGCTTTCGGGCCAAGTTACAGGTCAGAGCTGCAATAACCCCACTCACAGTGAGAATGGATACTATACTATAAAACATTACAAGTCAATCAGTCACATCTTAATCACAAGTCATTTTATTTATTCAACTTTATGCTAGGTCTCTTGAGATTAATCTCTTTTTCAAGGGAGACCATCACATAGTGCATCGTAGAGCACCTTTAATTTTTAAGATGAGTGATGAGGGACATGTCAGCAGTGAAACCAGTTTCTGCAAACTGGATACAAGGACAACTTCTGATCAGTGAATCCAACTGTCAAAATGTAAACATGCCACAGCAGTCCAATAGCAGCCTGTTGGCACAATTTGTTGAAGAGTTTGGTCGGTCAATACATCACTTTTAGTCTATTCTATTGTTAAAGTTAATTTTGGTCATTGGAGTTTCATTAATTATATTCTATAATCCCTTTTAGACCACTCATTTCAACTGGACATCTAAGTGTGTAGAGGAGAGGTCACCTCGGGGGATCAGGGTGACATCATGCACCCAGGCAGTGCACACACACACACACTTCTGTCACAACACTGGGCTCAGGGGGCTGGGTTCATGTCACCCGTTCTGACACTACAGGACGCGACCCGAGCGAATACAAACCCCCTGACAGTAATGGGACAGATCTGAGAGAGGGAAGAGGAGACTAGACAGAGGAAACAGCGTAAGTGCGTCACCATGGATGAAAACAACACTATTTAGACCGTTGGAGAGCTAAATGTAGGATTTCAAGGTGTACAAAGATTAGCTTGTTTTAGCGTCAGGTTTATCCAGCTCTCAATTGCATTGTCATGGTGTTTTGTTCAGCTCATTTTGACAAAGGCAGCCGTTTCTGAGGGGATTAAGAGCAAGGTTGCTTTTGGACACATTTCTTTTATTCCAAGTAAAAATACGGGTTATAAAAGGGTGTATCTTATGTGATGTGTCAACAATTTATGCAACATATTCTTCTTTGGTTAATTAAAGCAACAACTTTCTGGAGGTGACATGTTACCTACATCATTCTATGGAGATACGTTTTAAGCCATACTGTGGAATATTATAGCCAAAGGAACAACATTTCCATGGAGACGAGAAGGAGGCAGCTCCTCCAGGTAAAGTAAGAGCCAGGTTTGTGGAGATGCAAGCTTAATCATAAGTACATCTATGTTTTTAGTGCAATAAACCGTCCAAAAAGAAGGCATGCTCTTACTGTTGTCTATTTTTGGTTTTACAAAGTGGGGCTTTAAGGTGAGACACTTCACTGAACCAGGTTTCAATCTCTTCTTTTATTTTCTTAAGTAAATCTGACTGAAAATTGGCCTAAAAATCTAAATTCCGCTTAAATTGTTTTAGACTTAAAACTTTACTAGATCAGGCTTAGAATTAGATGTCAACAAATCCTTCAGTATGTTCCGCCAAAGTCTGGTGTGTGTAGTGCTATATTAAGTGGTGATTTTTAAGTCCCTCCGGGAGAAAACTGCATTTTAAGAAAACAGCTTTGAAGTTACAATGTCGCAGAGAAATCTTTGACGTTGATTCATTGAAATAAAAAAACATCTTTAGGAGCAGACTGGACAAGTTTGTTGTTTCCATATGAAAGATTAGGTTTAGAGAGCAAACTGACCAAAAAACAAAACATTGAAAAAAATGAATTTTGCCTGTAGTGTCTTGCCTTGAATAAAATTGTATGCTAAGGTCCATCAGAGTCTTCTAATTTATTGAAAAAATGATAACCAGATTCAAATTTTTTTTTTTTCTTGTGACAAATTCAATTAAACTAAACCTGTTATGGTATATCGTTTTGTAGTTTGCTTATTCTCCAGCAAATGTAGTCCTGATCAAACCTCGATCTGAAGATGGGTTCCCAGAGATGGGTTTACCCGAACGACAAAACCATATTATGTCGTAAAACACCTGTTAAGGGATGGATCAGCCATGTGTGAGAATTTGGACACTGCAAAACGGTAGCTATAATCAGTGTTTATTTCAGTGTAGAGCATTCAGCTTGGACCCCCTGTCAGCTTTAAGGTACCTCTGTGACTGGCAAAGCTTAAGGACTAAACACAGACTAAACCTCCAAATCCATCTCAACCAAACATTGCGAGTCCCTTGAAAAGCTTCGATAGGACTGAGTATAAAAGAGGGTTGTCGATATCCGTCACTTTAGTCTGTAGTGTTGTCAAAACGCTTTTGATTTCGGAGTTCATTCAGGGTTAGGCATGACTCAGACAGACGCCAGTGCCACACAAAGGGGCAGTTTGAGAAGGCCATGTTGAATGTATGGTTCAGTGCACTATGGTAACTGTGGAAATGTCAATGCTTATCCACAATAGAACTAAGAAGGATAACAACTCAGCCCGAGTGTCAATGAAGGTTAATCCAGGTGACAGTATCCGTGTTTCTACTGTGTCCCAAGAGATTTCATCCCCTCCGTTTTAAAGGGCTGTGTTCACCGCTCTGGACTTAAATGTGATTGTAAAGATCTGACCTGTAATTTATCATCCGCCTTTCATGGAGACATCATCATACTTTTCGAAATTATAATTTTACTTCCACTGGAGTAATATGTTGATTAAAGTCACTTGAGAAGCCTAGATGTTGTGGTTACTTTTCCTCCTGTGAATAGTCAATAAGTCACAAAGGCTTTATGTTTACAAAAATACTAGAACACAAAATAAAATCAGTAACAGTAGAACAGTTTTTTGTTTTATTTGCTTGATTTATCATTTGTGTAACTGTCTTCTTGAGGGGTGATATGTTAATGTAATACTTATTTGAATACAATAAAACTTTATACTTCCACCTCTGACTAGTTAATGCAGTATCTATCAAGCTAATAAAATGAATACTAGTACTGCAGTCATTTTAAATATATCACATTAATGCTATACACTAGTATCACCATCACTAAAATACAAAGAGCATCATCACATGTATTGTTCTGTCAGTGTTTTCATTTCTTTTACAGTTTATTTTAAGCAGTACAGTAAGTACAATGAAGACAAAGGGTGTAGAAAAGGTTTAAATGCATTTTGAATATAATTTCTTCTAATTGAACGTCACTTTAAAACAACAATCTGAAATGAAAAAATGTGAACTTGAGTCTTGAGTCTCATCATTAGACCAAATAGAATTGCTTGTTTCTAAAGTTTGAATCACTGCTGCCAAGGCTTTTCGAAGTTAGTCTTGAACACAATTGTTTTTCTTTTTTTTTTCCTTAGCAGTTTGTCCTTGTTTTAATGCGAGAGATGAGATCCTTTTTTTCAGTCTGCTTAACATCCTCTACTTTCAACTGGCAGCGTCATGAAACTCAGCAAAATGATGGAGCATTAGCACCCCCTAGAGACAAAAGCAGGTAACAGCACTCTCAACACTTGTAATCGTTCATATCTCCTTCCTTTGATTGTTGGCCATTGGCCATGAGTTGTTTGTGTTTTTGAAAAAGAGCCAATACAGCAGTGACACGCCCTAACTGAAATGTACTATCTCCGTGTGTTAAAAGTATTCAAATGTACTGCTATTAATAATAGATTGTACACATAGCAGCAGCAGTCTCCACATTTAAACAGGGATATTACTATAAAAACAAAGAAGACTTTTAAAGACTTACATCTGTGGCATTTTTGGCATGCACCGCAGAGAAGGTGTGTCCCCACATGGGAACAAGCCTCAAACAAACACACGGCACTGTCTGTGTGTGACACAGAAGATTACATAACGATAAGAACGGTTTCATGTGAAGACAAATGCTTGGTTAGGATCAATATCATGGTATGTATACACTTTGAGGCCCTTCTTGTCACCACCTGCAACATAAAATGACTGAAGTGAAGGGTCTTGTGCCTAAGTGACCCAAAAGGCTGACCCCCGGTGGCCAAACATATCACTGCACCATTATTGTAACTGCAAAAAAATATACTTCTACAACTACTTCTAGTACTTTCAAGTAAACTCTTTTAGAGGCTCTTTACATAAATGGGCAACACTTGTGTCACTTCATAATAAATGCATGAGTGTAAATTCCACAGACTCAACAAGTTAAGACAAGTGGAATGTAGATGTGGCATCTACATTGAGGTTTTTGAGTCTTATCTTTATAATATACACTTTTATTAGCATGAACAAAGACTGAATGAATAATGAACAAATAGTTTACTTAATTAATACCTTCATAATGCTTTAATCAGTCATTAAATAATTTATAAAAATGAAATAATTAGAAATCTGTTTATTCTTTGTTCGTGCCTTATTAGGGCTGATTAATGTGTAATTTCATTTTCAAGTGGTAGCAAAACATTTTCTACTCCGGTGAAATATTGTGAAGACTACAAAATGTCTCGCAATGAAATCAAATTATTGCAATTATTTAAATAAGAGAATTTCCCATCCAAACAGAATCTCCAGGCTTATTGTGCATTAAAACATCTAACCCTGTATTTTAGACTAGACAAAGATACAAATGAAATACATGGGAAGCTTCTCTCAAATTGTGATTCCACTAGCAAATTGGAACTCTGAATAGAATTCTACCATCACAACAAATTGCAAATGTAATTTGTAACATCACAATTGCAATGTTTTTTTCAGAAAAATTGCAATTCAATGTTTTCCCAAAACTGTTTAGCTCCCTTGTTAAACTTTAAATAAGAATACATTTACCTGCTTAAATCAAAATGCTTTATGAAAACATTTTTTGATTGAGTGATGGATAGATTTATTTTTTTATTTGATTTTTTTATTTCCCCATTGCTGTAATTACTATATAACACATTTATACTATTACAATCACTTCTACACACATGCACATTCAAATATGGTCCTACCGCTCCACTGTGTACATTTGCATGACATGACATTTTGCATTTGGGTTTGTCCCCTGGCTCTCTCCTACATTTCAATGTTCATTTCACCAAACCAGAAGAACAGATTTTACTCCACATAAGAACGAAACATCCATCATCGTTTCAGCTTTCCTGTCCGTTCCCACAGGTAAACATGTCGCAAACGCCTGTTGTGGCCCCACCCTTTTCCCATCTCTAATGTTTAAGCAGCTCCACACCTCAGAGCCAGCCCTCTCACGGCCGACAGGTGACACGGACTGGCTTAGGTTTCCACACAATGCCTGCCACGATTACCTTCACACTGCACTGAGGTAAGATCATTCAGCACTATTCTCTTCAGCTAAACATAAATACAACCTAGAAATGATACCTGGTTGAAAAGTGCTACCTTATTTATACTTTACCTTGAAATATAGTGTGACAACATTACAAGGCACTGAGCTACAATAGAAGCCATAGCAATATAAATATAACTTTGAGTCATAAATAAATGTATAAGAATTAAATGAAATTGCTAAAGGATACAAGAATAGATCTATATCTACAACTACAGGAGGTCTAACCCCAGCTCTGTTGCCTAGCAAAACCTGTTTAGCATGTTATGGCAGGATGGTTTTCATGCATGTCAAAAAGAACAGATGAGTACACAGCAAAAGAATGGTAGACCAGACTGAGATCAGATTATGGGATTTGGAAAAGAATATGTGAAAATGAGGGTTCTAGTATACGAAATGAAATGGTGGCAATGGACGGAAAGGCATGCTTTTTATCTGCTTCACTTGGCCCATAATACTACTGAGGAAACTAGTCAAAAGTACTTCCTGTTAAATAAAAAAGAACATGACCTGATCTGCAAACACAATAATTATAATTGAATAATGATGGTCTCTTTTCTATTACCGTTTTCATTTTTTTCCCAAGGTTGTGTTTACATGACATCACAACATTCTAGCTCTCTATATATCTCTGCTGGGCCAAGCCACATGACACAAAAATGTGTCCATAGTTCTACATCTTTTGAAAGCATATATTCGGCTCCAAAGAGGTACAACGATGTCATTGTTGTGAGTTGAAAGGACTTCAAGCCGGCAAGTTTGTGGAGCCTATCCCTAACAAATAATGAGAAGGTTCAACATTTGTGGATTTCTGTTTTTGATTATCAAATTCTAAAGCGTGAAACCAACCTATTATTTATGCTGTGATATATGATCATGGCAACAGTCATTGCAACGAGCATTCCAAATGTGTTACACAATAAGATTGAGAAAAACTGCCATGCCTCTTCTTATGTTACAAACCACACAGACAGAGGTGACTAAGGTTTCGCCTATACAGAGTTTTTTTTAGCTTGTCTGCGTTTGCACTGACTTGGTTTGAAAATAGATTTGTTCCCAAAAGAAAGTAACAAAAATCCCCCTGTCCGAAGTACTACTGTAAATACTTAATACTTACTACAGCAGCATAGGGCTAGGTGATACAGAGAAAAAATTTAATTGTGATCCCATCCCTGTGACAATCCTCTATTTCTCCATTTAATGCAAACACAACTTTTCCCACCTATTTCTTTGGTCAGCCAATGCTCTGATTGAGTGAAAGCTGGATTTAACCAAATCAGAGTATAGTGTGAACTTTTAGAAGAAGCGCATGACTTTAATTCCCAGTATAGTTACCTCATGATGACGATAAGTGTACATGAATCATGCTCAAATTTAAATCTGGCTCCAAAAAAATCCTGGTATATTTTTTGCTTTATCGCCCACACCTACTATTGCTATGACTACTATATTTCTATGACTTCTACTCACACTGCTGTTGACATTGTACTTATACAATGCCTTAAAAAGAATCAGAAACCGTGTCAACTCTAAAGCAAGTCTTACAAAAAGAAAAATATCGATTACAAAATGCCATGTCAATAAATGTCTAGCACCAGCCAGTTCAGTGATACAATAACAATAAATTTGCTCTTAGTTATGAAGTGAAAAAATATACAGCAATATGTGACAGCTCAATATGTTGGGAGTCAAGCTGAAACGTTGAAGGAAATATAAATAGTGGGGATTAGACGAGACAAGAGCGAAATGGAACAGTGGACATGTGGCTGTTATATCTTCCTGACAAGCTGTGCACATATCAGAATATATGTTTAATACGGTATGGTGGAGACTGGGGAAATATTAACCCACACAATGGAGGACCCTCCCTATGTCTATATTACATCTGCTATTTGTCAGAGATGTCACAGACCCTTATCGTCGCACTGACAAGCCATGTCTCTCAAGATTCCAAGTGGGAAGAACAAGCTCAAAATGTAATCAAACGTAAATGCAGGGTACGGCAGGAAAAAAGCAGGCTGTCCATAATGAGTTTCAATTCTACAAATATATGAAGAAACTAAACGCATTTGAAAACAACAGTTGGAATCAATAGCGTCCATAGCAGTATTTGAGGTAGTAGTCGTTATGATAGTAATGTCTGTTAAGCAAAAGAAACTAGAAAGAAAAAAAAAAGTATAAAAAATATGGTCAGATTTGAAGTACTTACTGACTTTAGCTTTTAAGCACATAAATTGTATTTCAGATCACTATGGGGATGGAACCATTGATCCATGTATGCTTTATGATAATGACACTTCAGCCGTCTGTTAAACATGTATCTATAATAGAGTTGAGAGTTTGAAAAGAAGGGTCAAGTAATGAGTCACACTGATGAGTCACTCTTCAAAAAGGAGATGGAAATAGAGTGAACCAGGGGATAGAAGACATTTTCTGAAGCAGATGCTCTAAATGCATTTATTAACTACATAAAAGAGGGTTAGTGATTGAAAACATTTAGACTGTAAAGAAGACAGATATTTAAGGAGAAAGAAAAACTGCTGCAACAAAGTAAAAAGTGCATATAACAGGTTAGGCTACATACATTTCACTAAAACGTAGTGAACAGGATTATAGTTCAGATTGAACTAAAATGTTCCAATTGTTCCCCTGTTTGATAATTTTGGTGACATTTAAAATGTTACTTCCTGGTTGGACATGAGAAGTAGATGTGCCATAGGTAGAGGTAATTCCGTAACTGTTACCTAGCAACCATACTGTAAACAAGGGCCAAAATCCATATAAATAACACAGTGGTTATGCTTTGATAACAACCTGATGACACTTTTATTTTGTTTAACGTGTTTAAACAGTCCGAAAAATGTGTCAGTGGTGTGCAAATTGTCCCCGCATTTTGGATGCAATGTCGTTATTGATGACACAGATAGAGGGATTCTGTTTTAAAACTCTGCACTACTTGTGATCATTTTCAACTTTAATTTTTTCTAATTTTCGTCAAAAACTGCCAATTGAGTGATATAACTATGATAAATAATTACCACAGGTTCGATCCCACCACACAAAGTAATAATTATGATAACATGTCAATCTGTCATATGCCCTTTATACCAGTAGGAGGAGTAGTTTGAATAATCTAAAGCTACAACATTTGTTAAATAATGAAAATTTTAAAAAGGTACTAAACATTTTTCTTTGCTCCTGTAGGGACATCATTACTCCACTCACACTCCTCCCCCTGCTCCGCCTCTATAAACCTGTACAGTAATGAACTGGTCTGCATTAGAAGCCCTCATCAGTGGGGTCAACAAGTACTCCACAGTATTTGGCCGTGTGTGGCTGTCCATGGTGTTTGTCTTTAGGGTGATGGTGTTTGTGGTGGCGGCGCAGAAAGTGTGGGGAGACGAGAACAAAGACTTTGTGTGCAACACGGCGCAGCCCGGGTGCAACAATGTGTGCTACGACCACATCTTCCCCATCTCCCACATCCGCCTGTGGGCTCTGCAGCTCATCTTTGTCACCTGCCCCTCCCTCCTGGTGGTGGGACATGTGAAGTACAGGGAGAAGAAGGACGTGAAGTACGCAGCGTCTCACAAAGGAGGACATCTGTACGCAAATCCCGGGAAGAAACGAGGAGGACTGTGGTGGACCTATCTGGTTAGGACTAAAATATATACTTTCATCCGCAAAATTGTGATTGAGCTGCCACATTTCACTGATATTGCATTCTTCATGATGACACAAGAAACCTTTTATGGTTTAGTGGCAGTAAATACTCTGTGAAATTAGACAAAAGTTTTATAACTCCTTCAATAGGCTGCTACAACAAACCATGTGTACATTTGCAAACCCATTTGCATAGGTTTTTATGTTGGATGCACCTCTTGGCACAACCCTCTTCCAAATGTCCAGTTTTGGAACCAGCACAGAGATGATACTGACATGTGACCACAAAGTCATTAACGCAAGAAAAAACAGAAAAAGTTAATGTTGCATAAATATTAAATAATCGTATTGCACCACACACTACTTTATTAAAGAACAGAATTAACTTTTCTGACTAATCCATGCATGCTCGACCTAGATAAAACTATTTAATAATGTCACTTGTGTTGTCTCTCTGTTTCTGCTACTGCAGGTAAGCTTGGTGTTCAAAGCAGGCTTTGACGCTGGCTTCCTCTACATCCTCTACCACATCTACGAGGGCTACGACATGCCGCGCCTGTCCAAGTGCTCCCTGGAGCCTTGTCCAAACACGGTGGACTGCTTCATATCGCGCCCCACTGAAAAGAAGATCTTCACTCTCTTTATGGTGGTGTCCTCTGCTGTCTGCATCTTTATGTGTATTTGTGAGATGTCTTACCTGATCTTCAAACGCATTGTCAAGCTCATCAAGAGGAAGAATGAGGCAGAGAGGAAGCTGTTTGCTGAGACACACGAGTTGAATCCATTGGCACCTCCAAAGTCTGCCTTTATGTCCCAAACTTCAATCAGAGTGGATCCAACGTTGTCCATTCACAACCTCAGTAACATCGAGGAGGAGACTTCAAAACTGAAAGACACACAGAAAGACTAATGAACATGACATGGGGAATGTTTTCAGTTTTCCTGTGTGGACATTTACAGCCACTGTTGAAATAAACTTTTAAAAACTTTTATGTAAGCCACATATTTATATTTATATGGATGTAGGGGAAGATTTCCTCTGTAAGATTTTAATTTTGTGCAGATTTTATTGGTGAATTAGATGTTAATAATGTGCACTATATGCTGTTGTTTCGAGCTCTTAGTTTAGAACGTATGCCAATATCATGCAATTTGTGTAATTTTAAAGACAATGACGGTAAATTATGCTCATCTGTTTTTAATGCAAGATACAAGCTACAGGCTAGGCTACTACATCCACCGTTGCTAGAATTCGGTTGAACTTACACAGAGTTGTAGAGAAACTTCTTAGTTCATGAAACCAAACCAATGCAAACTAAGGTTCACGTGTTGCTGGAAGCTAGAAAAGTATTTTCCCTGTCAACACCATAGAACTAACACTGAATGAAACCCTGACGCCTGCTGCACCACAGATCCGTCAATAGGGGTCACTATAGAGGCAGGAGGGAGGGGCTATCTCAAAAGCACAGGTGGAGGTGATTAAATAAAAGGAAAAAAGAAAAAGAAAAAAAGACGAAACAAATGATTTAAACCCCAGTTGAAAACCCCCATCAAACATATTTTTAAAAGTATGAAACTAATTTGCTACATGTACTGTTCACATCAAAACGTAGTAAGCTCTTTTTTGTTTGTTTGTTTGTTTGTTTTTTGTTTGTTTGTTTGTTTGTCTGCCCTACAGCGCAATCACAAACTCAACCGCATAATTTCAGCACTGACCATTTCGACCGGCACAATGCTCAGTGCGGTACTTGACTCACCGGGGTCTGAGTCGCTATGGATTTTTTTCTTTTTTTTTACCTTTTGTTTTTGTTGTTTGTCTGTGTGCTGTCTTAATAATCTATGGACCGATTGAGTGCCCGAAATAAAGTTTATGACGATAACTCCCTGGTCCAGTCATGTGGAATCTGCTACTGTGGTGATTCACACTGAAATCCACACCTATTTTCAGTGACAGAAAACTCTACAGCAGCGATTCTTAACCATAGGGCCGGGGCCCAAAGTAGGGCCGCGAGCACCTCCTTGAGGGCCGCACAATCACTAAAATATAATACATTTAATATGAGACTGGGCCTCGAGTTACTTTAGACAGAAAAAGTCGGGCCTTAAGGTAAAAAAGGTTAAGAACCCCTGCTCTACAGGATATTAATGTAGATGTGGAAAATGTGCCAAAATGCATAAGAGAATAGTGACTAAGTGTGTCTTTGCTGTCTGGGGTGTAGTTTTGAATCTCACAGAATGAAACTTGTTAAATAAATAAATAAATAAATAAAGGCTGGCACAATCAATGAAAAGTGTGTGTCGAGTAAGTGCTTTTGTGTAGGAAATGTTTACGTTTCCATCAGATTGTCATTCATCCCCTTTTACGCTCGTCATGGCGTTTCCACTGGCCTGTCCAATCAGGAGCGAGGGCGGAGGTGCGGCTTTTGACGGACCCGGAAATGCACCAATAAGCGCAGTGGCACCGGAGCGGCACTGTATTTTACACCGTCTACTAAGTTTATATCTTTTATAATATGAGTTTTCATTACGGACAGGTATTGTATGTCTTTCATCTTTTTCGGATGTAGAATGGCGATCTTATTACGGATGTTGATTTTGTCAGTCAGAGTAGACAGACCCATGTGCTAATGATGCTAAGTTGTGCACAGTCATTTGTGTTTTCTTTTTCATATTTTAACCAGTCATTACTTTTTACCAAGATCTTCGAGTGACTTAGTTGTTATTGATCTCAAATGATCCTTCGGTTTTTGTGTTATTCCTCTCCATCATCTTCTCTCGTTGTTTCTTTGAAGGGTTACCCCGGAGGAAACAATCCCCCAGGCGCTCCGTACGGCAGAGGTGGTGGTCCTTATGCGCCCCCAACACCTCACGCTCCTTCTTATGGAGGAGGAGCACAACCACCGGGGGCACCCTACGGAGGAGGAGGGTACGGGGCCCCAGGACAAGGAGGTCATTACGGGCAGGGACCTCACGCTGCCCCCGGGGGACCCTACAGTGGGTACGGAGGACAGCCTCAGGGGGGACACTATGGACACCATGCACCCCAAGGTAAGTGCACAGACTCTTTTTAACTTCTCTCACACACATTTCAAATTCTGTTAATTATTATTATGTTATTAATATTATTATTAATTGGAGTGGTTTTGGACTGTATTCAGCCCGTTTAAATCTAGAGTCCTAGTGGCTTGAAAACACGTTATAGGATAAACTTTACTGATCCATTGCCATTATCAGAGGTGGGTAGTGCTCAGTTATACCTAGGGCCTACTTGAGTAACTTTGAAATTGTAATTCTGAGAGAAGTTTTTGAACTCCATACGTTTGCTCCTACCTGTGTAATATTTTGTTTTTAGCACCAGTCCTCTTACTTGAGTAAACATTGTTGTTCCTGGTCCCATTGTGAGTAAGTCTACAAGTGACAAAAGTGACAAACAATTTGAGCATTTGTGTTTCTTACATGGCTCTTTCAGATATTATTTAGTGATTCTAATTTTTCTGGTCTATTCTTTGAAAAATGTAACATCCAGACAGTTACTTTTAGTCATTCTTACTTGTGTGGCAGTGTCCCCAGTTACTTCTTACTCGTACTCTAGTTTGTACTCCTACTTGAGTAATATTGTTTTGAAGTAACGTTAGTCTTAATTGAGTACAAACTTTATTTTACCCACCTCTGTCCATTATGTACAAATGACAAGGGCTGTGTGGCTTCTACATTCAGACTCATAATGAAAGTCAGTCATACGCCATTAACTACAAGGTTAGCTGATAGTCCGTATTTAGTTTTCTTTCATTTCTTTGTCCACTGTCTACAACACTGTCACATTTCAAACAGCTGCTGTCATTTCCTTGTTGACATGTTTTCACATTTAACAAAAATCAGGCATCTGTCCATGATTGTGTTGGACTTTTTTATAATTACAGTTCAGTGTGACTGATTTGTCCAACAACATTCACTTCAGTTTTTCTCCCCACTCAGCATATTCTAAGAACCAAATGCAAAATACTAACTCAGACAAAGTTGTATTATTATTCAGATGGATTTTCTCGTTGACAGTTTGAACAGCTCAGACTTTTTAGAATAACTCCTTATATAAGTGCTTTGGGTGCCTATTAGGTGGA
The DNA here is from genome assembly GCA_019453435.1 of Rhinogobius similis. NCBI lineage: Eukaryota > Metazoa > Chordata > Actinopteri > Gobiiformes > Gobiidae > Rhinogobius > Rhinogobius similis. The sequence goes on from CM033635.1 coordinate 22,369,009, forward strand.
AAAGCGCTCTATAAATAAAAATTCTTTTTCTTCTTCTTATATTGTATATTGTTTTTTGATTTTATATATCTATTTCAGACATAACATTTCACACTGAGAATTTTAGCCTGAATTTTATTAAGACATTTCAAGATCTACATGAGAAAGTTTTTATAGTTTCAAACGCTAAGTTTGAAATTAATGTGAATTGAAAGTCATGACTTTGTACTAATGTATTTCTTCTTGCAGGTAATGTGCCCCCTGGCATAAACCCTGAGGCATACCAATGGTTTCAGAGTGTAGACTCAGACCGTAGCGGTTACATCAACATGAATGAACTGAAGCAGGCGCTAGTCAACTCTAACTGGTCGGCCTTCAATGATGAGACCTGCCTAATGATGATCAGTAAGTGAAAAGCTTCTGTACTGACTGACTGACTTGAGCCTTTTACAAACGGCGCACACGGGTGATGTCTGGGTCCTCTCCTCAGCTCTTCTCCTGCTCTGTGCAGTACATACATGTCCGTAACATACACAGTACTTGCATTTGTACACAAGAGGAGCAAGTCTGTGTGACGTGGGGAGAGCGCAGGGAGGGGAAGGACTATGGCGGCTATCTAATCAAAACTGAAGGGACGCCCTAAAATTATTAATAATAATAATAATATAGCGAAAAGTGAAACAAAAGCACGTGGTGGGTGCACTCAAGCTTACGCGCCCGCAATCGGCACTAGGGCCCTGGAAGTGTCAAGTCTGGGTTGGAAAAGTGGGGGCAACTTGTGTACCAGCGCCAGAACCATGTACTCTGCCTTTGAGCAGGCTGAAGTCTGTTGGGCCTGTTTATAAAGGGCTCATTTATATGATGTTGAACAAACATAGTTCTTTTTAGTTTTTCACTAGAAACACATAATAATGTGGAAAAAATGCAATAAAAATGTAACATGTTTTAGCATTGTTACGCTTTCTCTCCCTATTTCATGCTTCAGCTGTCCCGACCAATAAAGCCTTCAGGCAAGAACATCTTGATATGAATAAATAAATATAAATTACATATCCATTTATTCCTTTAGATTAGTGTATTGGTGTTGTGAAAATATGAGATCCCTCTATGCACTTAATCCTTCTTGTATAACCTTGCCGATATGTTACGTGGATCTTTCTGAAAACATTGCACAATTGTAATATGACATTTGTATCTTAATTTATCTGTTGCTTTACATGCTACATTAGATGGACCAACATGATATGCCTTTTGTTTCCAATTGAGAGGAAACTCTGTGAGGCTGACTCACACATGTTGGGTTGTGAGTTAGTTGTGCAATTATCCTGACATTCCAGTCCATCTTAGTGACTAATGTTTCAGTAATGACAACTGCAACTGACTTGAGCCAAAAGACATGACTGTGTAGGTTAATTGACAACTCTAAATTGCCCGTAGTGTATGAATGTGAGAGTGAATGGTTGTCTGTCAATGTCTCTGTCTCTCTGTGTCAGCCCTGCGACGAGTTGGCCACTGTCCAGGGTGTACCCCGCCTAAGGCCCAAAGTCAGTGGGATAGGCTCCAGTCACCCGTGACCCCAGGAATGGGAATAAGCGGTAGAAAATGAATGAATGAATGAATATACATCACATATTACTTCAGACAGAATAGAGACAAATCCCAAACATCTGTGGCACTTTACATTAATGTGAAAATTAAAAGTCCCTTATTTGACCAACATGGACAGCACAGAAGACAAGCCTGTGTTTTCAAAGGTAGCACAAATAGTTAAGCACATGTGAAATCTTTCTTTAAATGCATTCATTTTCAGACATGTTTGACAAGACGAAAACCGGACGCATCGACATGTTTGGCTTCTCGGCTCTGTGGGACTTCATGCAGCGCTGGAGGGCGCTGTTTCAGCAGTATGATAGGGACCGGTCAGGGTGCATCAGTGGAACAGAGCTACATCAAGGTATTTGATCCAGATGTTTTACATATGCTATATATTGTTTAATTATGCTTGAAGCAATAATGGAATATACAGGCATTTGAATTCAGACAAAAGACATTTGTATGTATCTCATACTTTTTTTTTAAACACTGTATTCAGTATTTTAATATTTATTCAGCTTTAAACTTTTCTTCTAACTTAATATCTGTCTAATTTTTTTGTGACTAATGTGTTGCATTTAGCTTCAAAAATACAGTGTTTCCTTTTTCGCACCAGCTCTTGCGCAGATGGGCTACAACCTGAGTCCACAGTTTGCAGAGACACTGGTGCGCCGGTTCGCTGTGAGGGGTGCGCGGCCTGGAATTCAGCTGGACCGCTTCATTCAGGTGTGCACCCAGCTCCAGAGCATGACCGATGTCTTCAGGGAGAGGGACACCAGCCGCTCTGGCAACATCCGCATGAACTATGAGGACTTCCTAAGCAGTGCCATCACCAGGCTCATGTGATCATTCCTGAGGTCCAAAGTTTACAAGCAGCCATGGTGCAGTGTTCCATGCTGTGAGGGACATTGCTTGATGCACTTGGTGAAACTCATGACTGCCAACACGTTCTAGAATTTGCACATTTTCCTATTCCAGGATGCCATAAGTTCACGAGGCCATTCTGTTTTACATGAAACAGTCGACATTCCTTTGTGATTGATTATGCAATGTAATTATTTCTTTAATTGCCTGTATGATTTGTAGTTAATAGTACTTTGGAGCTCAACAGTCAAAGCCTGCTGAGGTTCCCTAAGTCCATTAAAAAAAATCTGTTTAAAAACGCTTTTAGATAACATTATTGGTCCTGTAGTCATTAGTTACCACATCCAGCAGGCTTTCAAACTTTTTATATAGAAGTCTATTGGAAAAATGAATGGCAAATTTACTCCCAGAACCTTAAAATGGGCACTCTGTTGAGTTCCGTAGTTGTATGCCAACATCTGATGTAAATTGTGTAATTGTAAGTATTCTATGCAATTAAGTTTTGCCTCTGAAATGTTAAGTGCATTCAGTTCATCTTTCATATATGCCTTCATAAAATAGAGCTATGCATTAATGGACAATAGTTTTACCAATTAAACCAGCTGCCAACCTAATTCACATATGATACGAATATATTCAAACAATATATTGTTATACAAATATATATCTTATTTGCCAAATATAAATTAAAAGGCCATGCTTTTCTAACCTCTGCTTGCTCTATTAATACTGATAAACTAATGCTTTTTGTAATCATTTAGCAACATTATTTTTGCAATATGTACAATAAATCATATACGCCTATGTTTAGACTTATGCCAAAGTGTATTTTTCTACTCAAAGTTTTCAAGAATGAATCATATATGACATAAGTGTGTATATAGTGAATATCATATGTTTTTCACCTTTCAAGGCTTGCTTAGCTTACATGATAATTCATTAATAAATTAACCATAATTAGAGCACCTTCGGTTTGTTGAAAATGCAGTCCTACTTTCTTTGGATTGGAAAATGTTAAGGTCAAAATATTGCTATGTTTTGTTCTCACTACACTTCACTAATAATTAGGATAAGATAAAATGATTCTGGTATCATTAAGATGTCTTGTTAAAAAGGCTGATGCACTAATATGTTTTCCCTCAGCATAAGCTCACTAATGGTTTGACTGATCAGATTCATGACAGTTCTAACCCTCTCATGAATGATTGAGTGAGAAACCAGCAGATTAGGTGAGAAGATGCAGTTACTCAACGAAAATATATCTCTTGCATCAGCAAATGTTATGCTATAGTTATTTAGTGTGCGAGGATGGGGTGGTTCCGAACCTTTTTCTTCCAGCAAACTCCATTTTATCCAACGACTCCTATCTCAGAAGCGATTGTCTTATGGGGAAAAATATAATTATTTTCAGGTTAATAAAGATCTTATAGAGCAGTAATTATAATGAAATATATAATAGACGTAATCAACATGCCAGCCCTTCTTGGAAATTTGCACAATTACAATTTTATTTATTTAAAATGCCGTTAATTTGCATCTTGGCTGTTCTCAGTAATAATCCAGTGGCGTTTTAGACTGATGTTACCTCATTTGGCCACTAGATGGTAGTATAAATAAAGCTGGGAACATCATGACGTCAGAAGGACGCTTTAACTAATCACAGAGAAGAACGGAAGTAACGTCGCGCTGCAACTGTGCTACCAACGTGCTAGTGATAAAGGTGAGGAGAATTATGCGTAACATGTAAAGTCAAAGTCAAAATATGGATAAATGGCAATCTGTTCATTATTACATTGATGGAGCTTGTATATTACAGGATATTGCGTTGACAGTGAAGTAATTATGGCATTGGCCTCTCATAATTTCTGTGTCGAGGACTTGAAATGACTTTGAACTGCAGTGAATATAAAGACGGTAGCTAAAATAACTGGTTGATTCCATAGTGATACGTATGCTTTGTTATTTCGGTAAACTGGTATTCCTGCTAATTGGGCTTTTTGGTCATATGTAATTTAGAATTTGCAGGATTTACCATTAGTGTGTCATGTTTAAACAGTTAGACAACTAAATAAAATGGCACAAGTGTCCGTTTACAAAACCAATGGTGGAAGAACTAGCCTTCTCTAAAAATACAAATACATGACCAAAATAATTACAGTCAAAAGTAGTGACTTTGATAAAGAATTGGGATGATTATGGGTCAACAGTTGTGGCTGAATCTTATTTATCAAGTCATTTTAATTGATACTTTTGGTTACTTGAACTCAAAAACTTTAAGCAGAATATCAGAGTGCCAAAACGTGCTCTCAAATGTAGTGAAGTCTCCACTGTTAAAATTACTAAAAATAAGTACAGATTCTCAAAAATGTTACTTAAGTGCAGTACTTTTACTTTTGTACATTCCATCACTGTACAAAAATGATCTAAAATTGAAACCCGCAACCACAAGTAATAATTGTAATAAGTGCAGTTTTAATAGCCTTTTACAATGTACAATCTCATATTTTCCCAGGTGTCACATCTGTCTTCAACGTTGGACGGCAGGATCTCTGAGTGAGCAGACATGTGGCCGGTGTTGTGGACAGCGATGCGGACTTACGCCCCTTACATCACTTTCCCAGTAGCCTTTGTGGTGGGAGCAGTGGGTTACCATTTGGAGTGGTTTCTCTCAGGAACGCCTAAACCTCGAGAGGAGAAGAGCATCCTAGAACTGAGAGAAGAGAGGAAGCTGCAGGAGCAACTGGGTAAAGACAGCACCCAAGTACTGAGCCTTAAGGAAAAACTGGAGTTCACCCCGAAAGCAGCTTTAAACAGAAACCGATCAGAGAAGAGCTAACGCCTGGACTGGGATACTGCTATACTGGACTCTGAGGTGATTCACAAAGACTGAGCGGACGTCAATTCTCCATCACAACTGTATGAGCTGTTGGCCAGTAAATCCGTAACACAGGACTTGTACACTTTTGTTAGGTGTACAATAGATCTGATTTGATGTCGTCAGTATGTTCCAAATCAGCATTCAGACTTGACATTTTCGTTATGGAATAATTTATTAACTGCTAGAGGGAGTCATATATAGCCATAAAGCATATATTCACGCCAAAGATGCAAAATGTTACATTGAAGGGTGTCCCATCATTTGTAGAATTTGCTTTGTCCTTGTAAACAGAAGTGTTGTGCCCAGCAGTACAATGGATACATAGCCATGCACACCTTATTTAATGTTAGGGCTGCAATGATCAGTCAACTAATTGTGACTAATGAATAATTGTCATATTTTATGAATTGTAATAATTAGCTGCACTATAAAGATGCTAAAACCTTCACCTTTTTTTAATTAAATCAAAGTCAAAAAGAATAAACTAGTTCTGATTTTTATCAGTAACACTTTATTATGAAATGTTCTCTATCTAAAAGCCTTCAGTCACCATATTTCAATCTTATTTCTTATTTTATTTTAAAGTCTCAGTGCACAATAGAAGTGATCGTTTGCCTTGTCAAATACTAAAATAATCGTTAGTTGCTGTCCTATTTAAGCCTTATTATTTATCATTATGTGCTTTGAAAGATATGGTTTGACTCCTTAAATGTTGTAATAAAAAGTGTACTTTCACACATGTCAAGAAAGGAGTTACGTGTTTCATACCAGTCAGATGTTTCTCTTGAGTCTACTTGGTATTGTTCCCACATGATCGTGAACATGAGAGTGAAGCAGGATTGACAGGGCTTTGTTCTAGCTCTTTTATCTCAATGTAACTCCTGCTCCTGGAATGTGAGTAATACGACAGCGGTGTGGGAGGTCTCAGGAAGTTTAAGCTCCTTAATGCCATTGTCTTAGATTGACAGGCTGCTTTTATTTTACAAAGCATAGTATTTGAAAAAAATGTGACAAGAATAAAATAGAATTTACGGAAACACTTCTCTAGTTTCTCAGTTTGATTTGGGGCCAAGCTGGGCTGGAATTGAAGGAAGGAAGGAATTACTTTTTCAGGAAGCCTTTAATAATGAAACAAATAATTAAGCCTTTATTAAGTAATCGACTGTGTCACTGCTCTTGAACTCTTTGACCAGACAGACTTGTCTTTTGACAATGAGACATGGACTTTTTGTTCTAAGTAGTAGTGCTCTGGTGAAAGGTAATCATCATTTTTGCTGGGAATTGATTTAAATTTGATTACTCAAACTGTGGTATTTCCTCTGTTAATAAAATTGAGCTACTTACCTTAAAAGCTCACTGGTCTCGAGGGAGGATAACCCTTTTTTTTTGCCAAAATATTAGTTTATGCCATACAATGTTTTGGTGCATAATAGTCCTTGGGTTTTAGGGCAAGTACTAAAACGATTCAGTATTTCTGTAGCTGTACTACATAATGGTAAATAATTACTATTGTCATGATAATATTTCAAACTCAGTTTTGATTTTCAACACAAATATAGCGTTACCATGTGGTCTTACACTAGTTCTTATAAAGCTCAATATCATAAACCTGTTCAAGAAAGGTCAAATTTTGTCCTATTTATGTGATTTATTGCCCAAATGAGTATCTAGTGTCGATACTAGTTTTAGTGTTGATTAGTTTCTGATTTCCAATACTTTTGACTACCACTGAAGTATTACAAGTACTATTAACTAGTAACTTCTTTCAGCAACACCATCCAGAATGTGTGTTCAGACTTGTGTTTATAGTAGGTTTACAGTGGGTTTATAATGTGTGTCCCTCCCGAGAGCTCAAACAGGACAGGTCGGCATTCGAACAATGGCCCAGGACTCGTCAGATCTGGACAGCAGTGTGGGAACCAGGCTCAGAGGCTCCAGAGGCTCCTGGGAAAGGAACAGGGATGTTGTGAGGTGAGCCATTGTTTTTGTAGATGATGTTCAAATGTCGGGTGTGGCTGATGCTCAGAGTGTGTTCTGTTTTAAAGGGTCCACACATCAACATCCTGAGTGGTCTGGAAGTAGACGGGTTCAGACAGTTTGGTGGCAAAATGAAGAGGTAAGTCATGCAGTATTGTGGTTAAAAGGCCAAAAAACATTAAATGTTTATGTTTTTGATAGAGTGACATCTACAGTAAATTCTAGGCATGCTATTACATAATAAAGACTATTTGTTATGCTGCAACACTTTCAAAAAACTTTAACATACACACAGCATTTCAATGAGTTTTCAACTATTTGCCTTACAATGTGACTTTAGAAGGTTTGGTTAGAGTAGCCAAACATGTTACTCTTCTTACTTTAAAATGACAGTTACTCAGAAAAGTATCTGAATTTAGGCAAAAGAACGTATTGCTAATTATACTCTACAAAAAAGCATATCTTATATCATAGCTTAGCTTAAACTAATTCGAATTTATATATATCTTTTCTGGATTTGAGTAGGTTTGACTTGATGAGATTTTATTTCTCATGTGATGCTAATATTTCACTGGTTTCAAGGTATTTCTGACTGATCATGCACTAATTTAGCTTAAAATAAGAAAATAAATGTCTAAAATGATCTAAACCTACTGGCAGATAATGTGGCACGAAGTAAGAAGTAATGAATTGATAAACGGTTTGCAAGTAAAATAATCTTCCATTAAGTAGTAGTATTACTAATAGCAGTATTAGTATTAGTATTAGTAGTAGTAGTAGTTCCATTAAGTAGTAAATAGTCTTAACTAGTCAAAATGTTTTAAATTAATATCCTGAAATCAAGACACTTTAAGTCATCTAGAAATGCATATTGTTCCTCATCCTGAGTAACATGTGTTAAACAATTTTGTGAAGAAACACAGATGTATATTAATTTAGTTTCACACAATGGGGGGTCGATTAAACAATTCAAACTGTATCTTCCTGAAAATGTGAGGCTTTAATGTTGAGTTCAGGGCAAGTTCTGTTAACACAACTTTGCTTTATGTTCTTTTTCCTGCAATGGTCCTAATGCCTTCCTTTGTCCATTTGTTTTCTCAGATCGCTTCAAGTGATGACATCCTCTTCCTACACAAATCCCTGGACGCCAATTATTCCATCTTCCTCTTCCTGTGCAATATCATTTCACCAAGGATCTATAAGGTAGACCTGTACTCAATTAAGTACATTCATTACCTTTTGGAGTTTTGACGCTTTTTGGAGCTAAAATGTGGCAAAACTGTCTTGCCCACATAAAAGCTCACTGAGGTTCAGGAAGTTAATTTCATTTTTCCCATAAACTGAAAAACCCAAATATTAAGAGTAAACGGTACAACAAAGGTTAACTAAATATGTGGTAACTACTGTCCGGGACGATTATATTTCAAACCTTAAAAACATATTAAAAACCTAAACTTCTGCTGAATGTCTCATTAGTTGCCACAAGCTGATTAGACTCTATCGAACTTTTGAACTCACAATATGCATTTTTTCGAAAATTCTACAGGAAGTTTACTTTCAGAACTTGACATGGATGGATTTTGAAGTTGGTGGTCATTGTTGAGCTCTATTATAGGCACATTCTAACACATAACAGGTGCCTTGGTAGAAGATCAGTGTCTCTAGGGATGTCAAATAAGAAACAAGTTAACTGATTGATTGCAATTAATTTATTATTCAAATTGTTATTAACATATTTACTTATCGAATAACCGCTTGCTATACTATACACAAACTCATGCCAAAAAGCATGCCATGTGCTGAGAAAAGAGGTTTTAGGACTAAGACAGAGCAGCAATTAACCCAGAATGATGCTAGAAATGAATAAAATTTTTATTTTGAATGAAAAACTAATGAATTTGTGAAGATGTTCAAGTGGCACCTCTTGAGCTTTGGGGATAAATTTGGTAAAAATGTCATATTCGCGATACCTTTTCCTACTTCCTTTTCCTTTCGTGATCTAAACAAATAATCAAAGGACATAATTGACTGACTAACTGATTATCAAAATAATTGTGATTAATTATCGTAACAACTAAAAATTCATAATTGTGAATATTTTAGAAGCAACATTAAGTAATTTCAATTCAATGTTTACTCCAAAAAAGTACACCTAAAAGTATACGGGCAGTATTATAGATAAAATGTGTGTCCATTGCTTTTGTTTTGCTCAAATCAACTATATATGGTAAAATGTCAAGTGAATGTTGTTTCTCTGTAGTTGCTTACTGTTTACTTGATTTTCTTTTTTTAGATGTCAAGTACTAACAAAATATTTAGCAGAGTTGTAGACGCTTATATTTGTTATCAGACTTTAGCAGCTTTTTCACATTTTAGTCGTGTTTTGAACTTTTACAGGAGAAAATGTCATTACACACTGCCCTCACTGTCCTTTTTATGTAGCTGTTTATCACCATAATAACTTTTTCATGTCATGTAACTGTTAAAAATTGTTAAATCGAGATGCCACAATAATCGTACCACTAACATCGTGACATCCGTAGTCGCCTTTTTGAGTTTTATTTGATTTTATTGATTTGTTTCAGTGGATATGTTGTGTGCTCTGAACTGTGTATTTGCATATTTATCCAACCAACCCTTGAGCCACTGCTCTTAAGTTCTCCCTGTTCTATCTTCGTCTATTCCCTCATCTGTCGTTAATCTGATATCAGACCAAATGCCACGAGGGAGCAGGCACCAACAATGTAACAAAGCCCACTGCAGCGTCATTGTCCGTTAACAATCCCGAGTGACCGTTCCCCTGGGAGCACAATACTGAAAGAGGAAACAGATACAGACCCACTTCCTGTCCAGCAAGTATATTTAGAGGCTAGACGAGGCATTGTATTATTCACTAACAAAATGGTCAAATGGAATACTGGGTGCCCGATTATGACATTGTTTTGGATACAAAGCGAGTCGTGTGTCAGCATTGTGCAGATAATGGGTCATGGAAACTGATAGGGGCACACAGGGCACCGTAAGCTGGGCAAGTGGACGAGGACTACTTCTGTAGAATGTGCACAGAAGTGACAGAAAGGCGTTCATTCCTATACCTGGTCAACGCATAATTTACATGTCACAACAGCAGAAGAATTAGTAGGATGTGAAAATGTCTGCTTCTACAACAGTAGCACAAAAACTAAACACTGCATTACCTCTACATGCTTGAGGAAAAACATCAACAATAAAATAAAATAATCAATGCCAACATAATTTTCCATAGTGGATTTTGATCTACTATGTAGTGCAATCATATTAGCTATACGTCATGTAAACCATGAGGCCTTTTACATATTCAAATGACTATATAAAAATATGGCTCATTGCTGTGTGTAATCAGCCCCATGCTGCTTTTGTATACATCGTCACCACCAGAATTAGGAAATGCATCAGCAGTGACCTCAACAATGCCAGGAAAAAAGTGCAGTGATGTTTGAAGTTGTAAACTTCTAAATGGCTCCTATATATGATATACATAATTAAAAACATATTGTGTTTACAATGTTGGATTGACTTAGATAAGACAACGGAATACAAAATAAAGCAGTGCATTTTCTTTGTTGTTAAAACTGAAACTAATTAACTAAACTAAACTAAACTGAATTTTCAAATGTAGTATTAAATATAGCATGGTTAAAAAACAAAAGCCCCTGCTACCAACCAAAACTCTTGCTGAAACTCAACAGTGCTGTGCCATCCCATTCTAATGTGTTCCATGACCTCCCCGCTTAAGAAAGCAGTGTGTGTTTTCTTCAGCTATCACATGGGCACCAGTGGGCCAGTTCTGCGACCCCACCCACCCGGACTGACAGTTCAATACAAAAACAGTCGAATGAGTGTGCGTGTGTGTTTAATCATGCTTTGAACTGGGCAGTTCCAGCCAAATTATTCTTTCAACACTGTAAGCCAATTTCTCCTTCACACTGTAGGCGGCCCATAACAAAGGCAGAGTGAAATCTAATTTTAATTAAACTATAAAACTTTTAATAAGACGTATTAAAACAATATTTTTCTGTTTCTCATTTGTCATCATTCCAACTGTTTTATTAGAAACCAAAGTGATTCCTATAAACCACCTTTTTACCATAGAAATGATTGGTAACCATAGAGCTTGTTTAGTAAACTTGCAACAGTAGTTTTGTGGTTTTAGCAAAAAGAACTCTGAAAATGTCTCAGTTGGTGGTACGTGTTCTGGCTTCTATCACGGGCACTCCACAAAAAGCACATTAACAGAAGAGATGTTTAACACAACGCCAACTTGAAATGCAAATTCACCCTGTCTGAACTTATACTTCCAAATAATACATTTCAACTTCACAATCAAATCAACACATCTGTAAACAGCCATTAAATGGACGTTCCACTCCACCCACCAGGTTATCACTTGTGTAACCTTCTTTATCCCTGCAATTCTCAAATGTACACTCTTGAGTGATTCAGTGCCTCAGCAGAGTGACACTGAAGTCTGCTGGAACATACGAGATGTTCTTCATCTTAAATGGCTGTATGTGCAAGAAGGGCTTACAACTTCCATTTGCTGAAAATCAGATATGAACACATGCTATGAGTCAGAGCCATTTATTTTTTAACAAGTAGATAATAAATACATGTTTTTTTACAAAAATATTTCTTAAATATAATGATATAAACATAGTTTAGATCTTTGTACCTTGTCAAGTCCATCTAACACTGCATGGTTCTTTTCCATTGTCTTGAGAATAAAATTGAGCAATGACTACGTTTTGTTTTAATCCCCACATAAAGGGTGAAAATCTCTCTGGGTGAAAGGGAACACTTGATTATGAGTGAGCATGCATGCACGCACTCATTGTACAGTACTGAGGGAGAGGGGACAGGGTCCAGAGCCTATGACATTCCTCTGAGGACACAAGAACCATGGGAAAAAGGAGGGTTCACACTACAGTGCAGTCCCAGCGGACGAACCGCTCTGTGTGGAATAATAAAACAGCATTAGCCATTTGATGTGGCCATTTGTTTAAACGCAATCACCACTGGGTTACTCGTATGTTCCAGTCTGGGCCTCTTTTCTGCTGGTAACACCAACAATATCAGATTAAAAGTTCAGGCATAGCAATTCTTAGACATTAAGACCTTTCTTTTACTAAACCAATTATAGACCTTTGTACTAAGGCTGTGCAATGAATAAAATTTTAATCATGATCTGGGTATCCTTGCATCTTTTTAACCGAGAGGTCTACAGCCAATAAACTCTCAGTAAAAGCATGTTTTCTGGAGCAGAGTTCAGACTTTGGAGGAATAAATTGGACTATGTTTGTGTAAAATGGCATTAAAAATATTTCTTCCAATAAAAGTATTTCTTTTTATGCTTTTAATGTTAATGTCCTTATGTTCAGGAAATTAACATTAAAGTTTTCTGTTTTTTTTTTAAGTTTAGTTAAAATCATATTACTCAATCTGAACCCAAACGATTGGATCCTTGTGGTCACACATACATGCTATTTTTCAGAACTGCAATTTTACCCAGTGAAGTATAAGTTTCTTATTATTACCCATGGCGATTATATTTTAAGGTGATTCTCAAAATAGCACAACAACAAACCTATCATTATTGTATACAATCCAATATCGTCAAGCACCTTCAAAGGCCCTCCCCTACACATCTGGTCCAATGTCACATTCAGCTCTAAAAGCCATTAAATGTAACATGAAAACGTCTTATGACTGCAATCTTCCCCTATTGAAGCTTATTCCATTCTTTGCCTTGGGGGGCCTTCTCAAAATGTTAGCTTTGAATAGGTCCATTTATCCACCAAAGCCATCTTTGATACTCTGCCAGCCTGTGGGGCATCAAGCACACACATTTCTTCTTCATTTCTCGCCCCTCTGGAGCTCCAGGCCTGTGGTGATCCTCCAGTGTCATGTGCAGGATTTATTAGTGAAGTGGAACGCTCCGAAGCAAAATCAAATAACTGGGATTCAATTGAGGCACTGTGTAAAATGTAAACAAAAACATAGTACTGTGAAATGCCATCTGTTTTTCTATATGGGAGATAATTATTATCTATTTACCATATAAAAATCACATACTATATACATTTTATTTCACCTCAGAATTCACCTTTGATTGTCTAAAAAAAGACAAACCAAGATGGCCCTTGTGTTGCAATTAGGGCTTTAGTCAACTAACAAATTATTGGTCAAATTGGTCTAAAGTCATGCTCTGTGTTTCGATTAGTCGACTGAAGTGAGTGTGTTGCAAGCTCTCAAAATGATTTAGTATATAAAATCCAACAATGCATCTGATTTTAACTGCACTTACAAGACGTGATAATAACTTTGTATCCAGAGAAGAAAACTGTTTTCATATATAAAACAGGTAGATAAAACTGCAACTTCCTCCCCTCTTTCTGCTGCCGTCTATATGAATGGGTATTATCCCAATAAAGTGAGTGTTTTTTGTCAACTACAAAAACAGTGGTCAATTAAGACACCATCGATCGATTACTCGACTAAATCAATTCAACCTTTCTTGAGTCACGGAACACTTAAAAAAATTCTGTGGTACAACTAAAATAATATCTTTTGCTGCTAAATTTTGCACAGGAACCACCAGAATGGCAAATTGTTCAATTCAATCCATGGGTGAATCTGTTCATTTGGAATTTAGAATCAATTTGGTATTTAGAATCAAGATACACCTGCAATACCTCAAGGCACTAGCCTTCCACAGCACACTGGTTGTAAATCAGTGGACTAAATGACTAAAGACCCACAGCTCTAGCTGCAACAGTCTCCAAAACATAAAGATTTCTGGTTAAGGGTCCACCTCCTGCTTGTCTCCAAGGACATGCCATTGCTGGATTCTTCCACAGTCCACAGTTTAGTAAAAATTAGTCTTTTGTGAGATTCATTTACATTTTACACAGTGACCTTTATTGGCTGCGTGCATCAGACATAATGCTTGTTCTTTGAATGTCCTTTGTGGGCAGCCTTACTGTGTTTCCTGGAATGGTCCAATTTTTTCTTGTAATGGACTCTCGGAGAATGGTTAGTCCGCATCGCCCCCATACAGTTGATATAACTAGGAAGCATATCTTCAGCAACTTCCTCAGGACTCCAGTCCTCCTCAATACTAAAATCGGGGTAGCTCTCACAAGAGTTCTGGTAAACAGTAGCCCCACCTTGTGAAGACAGAGCATCAGTGCTATTGGCCACTTTGTACGACCGAGTAGTTTGAAGTTCTATCTCTTCTTGAGGGTCTGTAAGGTGCTTGGATTGAGGATGATTCTCAATCTGCTCAAGCTGGTAGCGTTTCTCCAGGTTATGCTTGAGAGCTAGCTGGAGCAGATGAAAGAGTTCCACCAGATTGAGAATTAATGAAATTGCTGCTATTACCTGAGTGTAAATGGTGAAGATTGATTTCTCAGTTGGGCGTGACACAAAGCAATCCACGGTATGAGGACAGGGTGGTCTTGTGCATTCAAATTTAGTTGCTATTAGGAAGCCATCGTAGAGGAACCACAGTCCGATAATGAATCCGGCTTCAAGGAGGACTTTGAGTAGGATGCTAAAAGCATACGCACACAGCAACCTTCCCTTGAGCTTCGGAGTGTCTGAAGGTCCTTTATCACATTTCTTCCCTCTTTTATCCTTTTCCTCATGGACCTTTGTTTTGTTTTCAATCACATTCTCGCCATCATCCTGCTTCTCGTCTTTGGACTTGTCAGTTCTGGCCCGGATAGCCACATATCCAAAGTAGAAGATGGTAGGCGTGGAGACAAAGATCACTTGGAGGACAAAGTAGCGAAAGTGCGAAATAGGGAAGGCCTTATCGTAACAAACCGCAGTGCAGCCGGGTTGACGCGTGTTGCAAACGAAGTCGGCTTGCTCGTCGTCCCAGGCAGACTCTGCAGCAGTTCCCAGGACCAGCATACGAAAGAGGAACAAAACAGTGAGCCAGATGCGGCCGATGCCTGTTGAGTACTCCTGACCCTCCTCCAGCAAGTGCTCCAGGAAGGACCAGTCAGCTCTGGACATCCTCTGCTCCTAAGACAGAGCGCAGTGAAAAGGGTCAACAAATGTGACGCAAGACGCATAGAGAGCATGTTTACACAGCCTATATTCCTAGCCTAGATGCAATGTTATCAACTTTAATCAAGCAAATAGTCGCTTGAAATATGGGAAATGTACATCTTATCTCTTGTCAGTGAGCTGGAGGTCTGTGCAAAATTCCTGATCATGACTATATGAATGGAAGCTGTGTTTGCGTTACCTTTTCATGCTAACAACTTTGCGTACAATCTTTAGATCACAAATCTAAAGACTGTACGCTGTAATGTCTATCAAACAATACTGAATTCATCACTCAGATTGTTTGCACAGATCATTTTGAAGCATCCAGATACCTACTTGATATAATCTACGCTCGCCTATGGACAAAAATTCAACTGTATAGAATGTTTTCATCTCCAAAAAAGTTCTACACTTCTAAATGGAATCTGTGAAATCACAGTTTGAGACCCAATCCAATAAACAAATGCTTCCAAATTAGTTTTAATGAATGCGTGTATGCAAAAAGAAAGCATAAAATTTCTAATTTTCTCTCGCTTAGATTTTCCAAATGTTTGTGCAATTTTTTTTTTTTTCATTCTTATTTATTTAGCCTCAATGTTTGTTCTTCTCCATGTGTTCTGGGTTCAACTGAGTACAAATGCCTTATTAGTTTTCTTGTATTACCTATTCTGTCGGATTTCCAGCTGATTTTTTAACAACACACAATTTACTCACCTTTCATTTTGTTCAAGGGCAGTTTATGTACTGGCTCGGCTACCACCTAAAATCTAATAACTTCATGTTATGGCCAATTCAGAATTTCATTACCAGCTTCAAGTGTTTAATAGGTTTCTATACTCCACTTTTGGTCTGCCTCTCTGTGCCTGTGAGTGAGGCGGTCTCAGTTTTACTGGAGTGAATTACATGTGTTACTCCTTATTAGTTCTTCCATTAGCACAAATGGTTCTCAGAGCAGGGTCCAACTTTTCATCAAAAGACAAAGACTCTTTACACAAACAGCTGCAATAAAACGTGTCTGTTAGGTCTATGAATGCAATAATGTTTTATTTGCCTTTTTTAAGAAGTTACAACTATAGAAATAATATATAGTTGTTTCGTGTTGAAGTAGAAATAAAAAGTACTGGTATGCTCCCATAAAGTAACACTGTTTTTGTCAGCTCTTTTCAGCTCTTATGATATTATTGTATGCCACTCTTATAGATTATGTTATACATCTTTAGTTTCTTTACAGTGGAATGGTGGAATTCACTGTTTAGTAGATTTGTTGACCTAGTTTATGGTTCATAATTACTAGGTCTATCCACACGAAACAAAACAAACAAAGTTCAATGTCTTTTCTGTCAGCACAAATAAACTAAAGTGAAAGTTGAAAGCCCCTACCCACCATCTCATATGATGACATCATTAAATTCCAGAACTACAATTATTACTTCTACCAGTTAATCCACTCCAACTGTTATTGCTTATTGACTACTTTTGAGAATATTAGCCCTATTACTGCTGCTGACACAACGTTGCCACAAAACAAACAAATTAGCGTTTAAGACATAGACAACTTCCCACTGGAAGTATCTTTTCTTAGTCATTCAATTTCTTGGTAAAATACACAAGAGATACTTAAAGGTCAAAGGTTGTTCGGTTTGAGGACTTCATAAATGACAAAGTGGCCTGTTGGGAAGCACTGTCATCTGCATAAACATCCCGTGTGCCACTCACTGACATGTTTGGCTTATTTCTGTTTTTCAGTTATTTCCCCCCCTCAGAGATAAGAAAACTGCAGCAATGTAAAGCCTCTGACAGGAAGAGACAAGACAATGGACTGGTGCTGACTGGGACCAAATAATAACAAACACCAGTGATTTTGTGTTTTCTGTATTACAACATGTATCCCTCTATTTCAGGGCTATTCAACTTAACTTTCCTGAGGGCTAGATTTTTGGAGGGCCAGAGGTGCACAACACGCCAGCCTTGTGACAACATTTGGGGTTACACAAAACATCCCCAACACTATTAGTTTCATTAGGGATACAATAACTACAGCAACATCAGATTTTGTGAAAAATACTGTATAATACTAAATGCTTTACCAACATTGCACTCCAAAATTGCCAATCTAGAACAGAACCAGAATTAAACAAGACAGGACATGATACCAGCCAGGTCTAAACCAGGACTAACCAAGAATCAAACCAGGTTTAAAGCAGAATTAAACAAGGACTAAACCAAGACCACACCCGGTCTAAACTAGTAAGCAAGAGTTAAACCAGTAAACAAGGAAAAAAAATATATTTTAACATATGGAAGATGAACTAAAGATTTGAAGGGCCTGGCCTGGCCCCCGTGCCTTGTTGAATAGCCTTGCTCTATTTGGTGCGCTTGAGAGATGGACAGTTTAATTGACAATGGCATTATTTACGTTGACAACATCAGTAAAAACTGTCTCATAACCTGTTTGTTTTTTACGTTCAGTGTAACTCAATTACTGTGGCTATTAAGCTTAATCAAAGAATAATGAGGCCACTGTAGCTGCCTTTAATTTCATATTTTAAGATGATGTAACTTACCTTTGAGTTTTTATGACGTAAAAGAAAGACCTGAGGACCTGAGACCACACAATTCAGTAGTGTCCTCTTAAAAATGTGATTTAATTGACAAACACATACCTTTCTCTCTCTGAAGTTGTAGTTCGTCTCCTAATTGTTGGTCTGTTGGTTTGCGCGCTCTCTGGACTCTGTCACGTCCTTTACTCTCCAGAAGCCGTGTCCTCTACAGCTCCACTCACTTTGTGCCTTCTTTAAAAAGAATCGATGTAATCGGAAAAAGTGGGGAGAACTTTCCCATGGCTGTTGGACTGGCCCTCCCTCAGGAGCGTGCGTGCGCCAGGAAATGGGATGGATCTACGCGGAGCGGCTCTGCTACTTTACGCACGGAGGTGAAAGTCCCCAAACACCTCGTTTAAGGCCACTTCGCTGCCCTCATCAATTAAAGCGGAATATTGCCTCTCTCGCTCTCTGTTTTTCCCCCGATTAGAGGTGGAACATCTTTTTGTGTGGAAGTGTGGAAAGGATTCAAATGCAGAGAAATTGAAACCGCTCATTTGTAGCAGCAAGCAGAAATTAAGATACAACAAGCTCTTAGTTGAGCTTTGACAGCGTTGTGATTTGTTTTTTTTCTTTTTCTCCATTTAACCAGCGTATTTGTTGGCCAAATTGCTCTTCTTATCAAATAGGGAATAAACAAGTAAAGACAGTTCAAATTAGAGAAACATCACTGAGTGTTTGCGCTCAGACCTATAGTTCACTCATCAGCTGTTTCTAGGGAAAGCATGTAGAGCAAAGAAAACGTGTTACAATCTCTAATAAACTGGAGAGGATAGACCAATCTCAGTTGATTGATTGTAATTTCGCCACACGCCACACCATGGCGCCAGTGGCCTGATTGCCAGCACACGTGGCGCACTGATTGTGGCACTACGATTATCT
Organism: Rhinogobius similis; assembly: GCA_019453435.1. NCBI lineage: Eukaryota > Metazoa > Chordata > Actinopteri > Gobiiformes > Gobiidae > Rhinogobius > Rhinogobius similis. The sequence continues at coordinate 22,387,879 of CM033635.1, forward strand.
CAAACTGAGTTAGACTTTCCTGCTCCACGTGCCCCGTTAGATCCACATGTGTTGATATAAGGTCAGATGCAGCCTTTGCTGTGTTTGTTTAAATGAATGAATCATTCTGTCTCAGAGCTCACCTTGCAGTGCCGGAGGAGTCCCCTGATTGTCTGCTCCACACTCTGCAGCCACAGTCAAGGCTGTCTGTGGCTCTGCTTACAGATGAAGACTGTGAAGCCTCACGCTGTTGTAATTCATAAAACTCGTTGATAGTCTGTGTTATCTCTTGATTCCTAGAGGCATAGGTGAAAAATGCATCTTTGTGTAAGAAAGCAGTTATAGGCTGGAGGGAAGACAGCGATTGTTTTTTAAATCAGGTTCACTGAACAGTAGCTGCGTTGAATGAAAATGAAGAGTAGATAATCCAGATGATTTTCATTTTCTCCACAACTATGGGCTTTGGGCAGTTTAACACCTTGACAAAGAGCCCAGTACTGCAGCTGGCATTTCATTTGTATAGTCTGATAAGTATGGGTTTTATTGAGCTTCAGAGTCCTTCATTATTTCACATGCAGGATTTGAACGGAGAAGCCCAGACCAGGGTCAAGATCCCAACAACAGAGAGAACAAGTATGCATTAAGATTATGAGATGGAACACCGACTTTGTAAAACATTTGACATGATCCTACATTTTCACTATGCATTTTTGTATTGTTATTAGCCTTTAAACATGCTCTTGAGTACCTTGAATTTGCCACCTCATCTTTAAAAAAAAAAAAAAAAGAGAAAGATTCTTATGAAGTGTATGTTCCTCTGCAGTTTGCCCTGGCACTTACTGAGCGTATGCAGCCAGTAAATTCAGCAGATGGCGCCTAGCGCTTGCACAACTTAGTTATGTTATTGCTTTAAGAGACTGTGACGTGCTATGATCAGGTTAGCAGTAGAATGTTTTGTGTTTAGACAGCAGAAATGCTCAGAATGAGTCTGGCAATGAGGATTTAAAACAGCAAAAGATTCATGGATTAGAGACATATGAAATCTGAAAATCGTCACTGATCGAGGAAGTTCAACAGGAAGTGTTTTTGAGGGAGGATTTTCAAACCAACATTCCTCAAATTAGTATGAATGCCGCTAAATCCAATTCCAGGTATGTTTATGAAACATTGTTAGAATGTGGTTAAAAGCTCAAAAAAGTCACTGTAACATGTGTCCTTAAAGTCATTAAATGCACTTTGGTTTCCACATGCAAAGTCATGCATTTGTTAAGGTTGGTCTGTTTATATTGCCCTTAAGCCCAGCTGTCTTTTTCCAAATTGTATTCTATTAAGAGGTGTTCCAGACTCCCAAATTAACATAAACAGATGGAATTAAGAATCTGCTGCATTATTTTAAAATCTTGCAGTGTCCTGTATCCCTGTTAAACACCTACATTTGTCCTTTTCAGAACCTAGTAGTGGTATTTTTCTATGCATTTCATTGCTCCACACGGCTGATTCCGACTGCATGCTAAAAAAAAACCTTGTTAAATTGACAGTGAATCACCCTGACAGAGCAGCGTCTTGTTCTTTTCTTTGGTCATTACGTGCACAGATGAATGGTGCAGAGAAGAGTGAGGAGAATAATGGGAGAGTTTCCATTCAGGACCTGTGTTGTGTCACCCTCATGTCTGCTGCGTCCACACCACCACTACATTTATCCCACAAACTAATTGCCACTTTCAACTTCTATCAAATCATCACCAGTGGACACAGTCTTCCATAAATGATTGCATTCTATTACCTTTAAAACAGACAAGATCAACCCATGCCTAAAATTGGGTTGAATTCTGAAGTTAGAGGCTTAAAATAATGATTTGCACAGCTACGCTGTGCTCATACTGTGCAATGTCTTGCTCAAGGACACATAAACAGTAAATGTGTAACGTTTCATCACACTATCTCGTGGAGCAATTTTCACCAATTTGTGGTTCCAGAAGTAAATTTTTCATTAACTTTCTCCAAACCTTTCAAAAATTCAGATATAACTATGTATATACATTTATTTAATATGTTAATAATCATCTGTCTTTCCTTCAGTTCCAAAAACACATTAGCTAATATATAACTTCAAATTCTGCAAAGTGTTTTAATAATAACGCGTTATAAGTTTGTCATTATTATATTTTCAATTAAAAATAAGGCATATAATGTGTAAAAATGGCAGCACCTTGGTACTTGACAAGGTGTACATTTTTGGCGTTATCATTTGCAGTGTAGTGCACTAAAGTGCCTTCCATAGCATCAAGTTCTGTTTCATTTCTTTGTATATTTAACAAAAAGCACTGTTTGGCTTTCACAATTTTATTCAAAAAATGTCTAGAATGAGTCACTTGAGAGACAGTTAATTAAGCCTTGGCATAAGAATGCATACATTTATTTACTCAAATTATGTCTTTAGATATATATACACAAACACACACACGCACATGCACACGCACACACGCGCACACACACACACACACACACACACACACACACACACACATATATATGTATGTGTATATATACTGTATATATATAAAGCTCTGGTTTAAACTACAGGTCAAAAGAAATAATCATTATATATTCTAACTTTTGTGCGTTGGATGTGCATCTGTGTGAAAAACTTTAGGATGGGATACAATTATTCAACACTATGGAGAGACTTCCTTTCACTTGTTGTAGAACTGTTTTGTTTTTGAAAATAAAGAATACAAATACAATAATGAGAAACAAAGCAATGACATCATCTCCATTAAGTTGACAGCAAACTTACTTCTATAAGAAGAAAACACTGCCGGGCTACAAATCATGCCGGTGTTTGCGCCTTTTACATAAATAAGTAATAGGAGGAGTGTTAAATCAAGCTTGCTAAATGATTTACTGCGGCTCTCATCAGGGGAAAAACAAGCTTCTGCACTCTCTCTGCTTCCTGCCTGTTTAACGTCATCCCGTCATCGTGGCATTTTTATATCTGTTTACACTGCTGTTTAATTCTTCATGGTTTTATTTGCTGTGAGATTGTCAGAGCAGTGGCAAAGGTTGTTTGTGGTCAATTACAAAAATAAATAAAATAAAAAAGCAAAAGTGAAATGGAACATATCGTAATTTCATTGGATAAACTAGGATTAACCTCAGAAAATAAATCACAAAATAATAAAAATCAAGGTGGTTTTGGCAAATGTAAACCACGGAGATCAGAGCCAGGTTTAACGACATTTACGATTGTGTTTTACATGATTTGTTTATTAGAGCTGGAGTACCTGACGTTTTTAGTTGTAAATTAGTATAGTTTGTGTTTTCCAGTATAATTCAAGAGCAGCACTTTGTGACACTGTTGTCTGCGTCTAATAATAATAATAATAATAATAATAATAATAATAATAATAATAATAATAATAATAATAATAATAATAAAGCATTATATTTTGCTGAGCTGAAAGCAGTGTCCTGATTGGCTGTGCTTGGGCGGACCACCCCAGATTCACTTTGCAGTTCTTAAGCCGTACATTCACCTTAAAATGAATGTGTGGGATTATTGACGATGTGCCAAAGGATTTGTTAGAGCTAGGAACAAGTTAGACAGAATTTAATACGTAGTTTCGCAGTGTGAAAATGAACCCCATCTTTAAATAAGAGATTATAAAAGACAAGGCAAAATCCTAAGTTTTAGGTTTTACTGGACAAATCCTGTACTTACAGAAATGTTGAGCCCAATAGTTTTACATCTTATCATCATATTTATTATACTGTTCGTGAAACTCAAATACAGTTTTGAGGGTAGAAAATTGTAGTTTTTCAATCTTTTGTAATAGAAAACTGACTAACATTTCTACCCTGGAAAGTTGTAGCTTATTGTTTATCCAATTGTTTTGTTATATACATGTGCTATGGTTACAGAATAAATGAATTAATTTAATCAAAGATTCCAGGGTAAATGTTTAATGTCAAAGAATAGTAGCAGGGGACATTTAGCTTTATCTATCACTGCTTTACTGACCCATTGTGGCAATCTGTCGATTGTAGATTATGATTTTTGCTCCTTTTAAAAATAACTTTATTTTCAGCTGTTGACTGGATAACAACAAAGACTATAATGACCTCTTGTGGCCAGACCAAACAAATCACTGTTTTGTACAATCATCAAGGACTCGCCGTCGGAATAGTTGAGATTCCTCTTTTTATCTGGTTTTATTTAGGGCTATTTTTAAGTCAGTACATTTTATATTTTTCAGTAAAGTTGCTTGATCACATATTTTGCAAAAACACCACTTACACTGAAGCAAAAATATCAGTCAAAAATATCATGAAATAAGTCAGTTTGTCTAGATTTCTGGATTCATAGAGCTATTTTCTACCAACAAACCAAACTAATTTAAACTCTAACTTATGCAATAGACATTCCTTTTTTGCAACATTTTTCCAATTTTTTTCTTTTTGTTTTACTTCAGTGAATTACTGCGCTGATGCATTCTCGAAACTCCTGCCGTTGAGATCATGTGATGTCCTGGAACTGTGCAGGAAACGCTCTGAAGCTCACGGTAAATCTGCAGCACACACGGCTCTGATGTGTAGTGCTGACTGTTAGTAAAGATGTCAGAGCTGTTTGAGCTATGGGCTCCGCAGCAATGCATGTTTTTGATGAAATATGCATGGCACTCGCAAAGCCATGGATCATGCGGGAGGGGGGGTGTACACAGACATACGGCAGATATATATATATGATGGATATTGTGCCGTTGTGTGCGAGCTGCAGTGACTTTTCTAACCCGAGCTTGTGTCTGCAACCGTTGGACATTCTGTATCCATTCAGGGTGTGGTGAGATTTGAATCAGGATGACAAATGTCGCGCAAATAATAACAAAAATGAGGCAATTTAAGCAACAATTAATTGTATTTTGCTCTGAATGTTTGCTGTTGATTGTTCCGCGCAGCAAAACCTGCAGCAAAGTCGCTTGTTTAATCTACTTTGAAAGCGATGATTACAAAACATTTCTAATAATAAGTCTATTCTCCCTCTACTGGTTAACTTTTGACAATACATAAATAATTGTTTTGAATGTTGGGATTTCAATTAAGACCTAAATCAGCATCATTTTTCCCCAAATACACTTTCAGATTTAGAAAACATTATTGATCCCAGAGAACATTTTATTTGCACAGTGTGTCAGTCCATTTCACAGTTTAAAATACTCATTGACCCCAACAATACATAACAATACTGCAATACAAACATCTTCAGAAAACATTCCCATTCAGATTCAACAATTTAATCGCAGACGGCACAAAAGATTGCGTAGAATTATTAGTTTTCAGTGCCGATGCGTAAACGTCACCCTGAAGGCATCAGAACAAGGACAGGAGTCTGTTTTTTGACTGGAAAAAAGTCTCCAAAATGTTTCATATAACAGGAAAGTGAAGGTTTTTCTACACTTTAGCAGCTCTTTAAGAGTTTCTACATTTTTTTCTTCCCTAAAATGTGTAACAACATTTGATTTTCCACCCTGCACCTGTCTTGATAAAGCCCTTTACCACAAGTACAACCACATTTGTCATAGCCTTTTAATTTATATGGTACCACTTTATAATAACTACAACTTAATTAGCCTGAGCAAAGACTTAATTATTGTTTATTAAGCATTATTCAGGCATGGTAACTTCTTAAATAAGGTTAGGAATTGGAGTTAAGTATTAGTTAAGTAGTTACTAAGCCTGACTCATTCTTAATAACTATTTGGTCATTGTGAATTAAGTATTTATTTACGCTTAACTATGGCAGGAATAAGTGTAGTTATTATAAAGTGTTACCATTTATGTTATCTGCAGCTTGTTGGTGAAAGAGTGAGTTGTTTGTTGTTCCTTTCAATCAAAAGTTTCTTGATGCAAATAGGAACTCCTTTGCATCCTATTTCCATGTTAAATGTGGAGCCAAGTCCCTGCCCACACACTTCTCTTCAGATTCTACTGATTGGACCTTATTATTAGAGGTCTTCCTTATAGAAAATCGGCAAGAACTTTCCGCGATGAACAGAAAAGGTTGTATAGAGGAAAGATCATGCATTTACTGGGTTGCAGCAGACTGTGATTGACTGAGAGCAACAACGTATCGCAACTCGAAGGGAAAAAAACGCGGTATGAAATAAAGGATTCCTGGTTTCCCTGCCGCACCCAACCTAAATGTCACCCATATTTACCCAGTACTACATTTCCCACGTGCTCTCTCTCTGACAGACATTATTGATTCCGCAGTCAAAGTTCCCATTGGCAGGAGACGACAGCTTTATTAGAGGAGGAGGACACGGGATCAGGAGGTTTTCACTCACGCACACAGCCCAAAGGGGTTTGAGCACGGATAGAGCTCAGCGCGTTTGTTTTGGGATCAACGCGCCGGTCCTTTTACCACCTGCGATCGATGCACAAGACACTCAGAATAGGGAGATTTAACAGGCTGCTAATTTGTTACAAGATGATACAAATGTGTGGCGATAGAGTTTTCGTTTTCGAATGTTGAATCGTCATTTAAAGACACCAGGATTTGTGTTTTGTTCCATTTATGCATCCCCTCCTTTTCCTTTGACAGCATGTAATCATTTTTGGTCAGTTCAATAGTGGAAACAGCAAAATGGGCAAATCTGCAACTGAAGATGTTTTATTATTTCATTGAATCCACTTACTTTTGTAGATTTATATGGAACATTGCAACTTCAAATCATACATTTCAGCCCTGAAAGTAGCAACATCGCAAACCAAACTTTATTTTCACAGATCATGGTGAAGGATTTATTGATATTTCTATTTAAAAATAATAGAAGCACATTTTCTATAAAATCTTGTATACTCAAATACAATCACTATCAATATGTCAAGAAAATGAAGCAACATTTTTTTAACCTGGCTCTACCTATTTTATTTTACTTTTTCTGTCTTAAATACAGCTGGTTTTTTTTACACATATCATGACTTATTTTTAGATGAAAACATTACATGAAAAAAAACTTGCAATATACTTTCTTCTTACATTTATGTGAGTAACCTACAAGAAGTTTTAAAATGTATTGACGTTTCTTTTATTTTCCTATTCACACCTCAAGTGACTTTGATGCTAGCTGTTTTAGCCTCATACAAACTACTTCCCTCATGATGCTGCAGGTCTGTAGCACTCGCAGCTGGCACATGAAACAGACATGCACACCACAGCTTTTGAAGTATTTCCAAGACACATACTGTCATTTAATGTATGTTTTACAAGAAATTCCAATACTAAGGTGTCCAAAGCCTTGAAAAGCCTTGATGAGACACATATCAGCCCTTTAAGTGTGCTGATGTAAAGTGGGATGGGTCATGCGTCGGTGACATGTGCCTCCAGAGAAACAAGGCAGGTCCTGATGAAGATCCAGGCCTCTCCACTGAGGCAGGTGGTGCAAGGCCAAGCTGTAACTGATTGTTCTCTGGAGATGGATGCCCTGCCACATACGTGAGGCCCAGGGCTCACATTGTGCCGAGGCGAAAATTTGGATATTACACCTTGACCCAGTGAACCCATAAATATTCATCAGTCTGGTTCCATCAACGGTGCAGCGGACAACATTGTATTCATCTGTGGCACGCACAGCCAGGTGATTCTTTGAGATGTACTTTGTTTATGCAATGATGGATGAAGCTGTTTGGATTACCAAGAAGGTGATTTTGTGTAGGATTTATGTCACTGTATCATTTAGGTTTTACAATGGCCAGCAAGAGAAAACTTTTCATACTCAAGCGCAAAACCATACAGATCTATAATTACAAATAATAATATACAATGATCTAAGGTATCTAATCATCAATTTATCACTGAAACACAAACTTTCCTTTTTTACTTTCCCTGGTGGTGTCACTTACTGTGGAGCTGAAACTTGAGGCTGTAGTGAAAATGGAGGTAGTGACCATATGTCCACATTGTGCTCCCACAAACATCTGCTGCTCTGACCTTGGCTCTGCCATTGCCCCTAATAAATGAATGACAGCTTTATTATGTGCTCTCTGTGATGTCTGCATGTCCTCTCCATGTTATCATATAGGCAAATTGCCCCTAATGAATGTGAGAGTAATGGTTGTCTGTCAGTGTCAGTATGAATCCTGTAACTAATAGTCTGAAGGACCATATTGGCTTGTGCTGTTTTCTTGAATACTAAATTGTTGAATAAATTAATGCCTGTATTGTTTTGTATGTAGTAGTGTCTGTAGTCATCTTGTTTCATTTTGGGAGATTTTGGACTTCAATATCATTAAAAGAAGCATTGTAAATTATAAAATAGTATATAATAAATAATGTAATAATTTGTTAACCCTGCGACGAGTTGGCCACTGTCCAGGCACAAAGTCACTGGGATAGGCTCCAGTCACTCGCGACCCCTAATGGGAACAAAATGAATGAATGAATGTAATAATTTACATTAGACTATAGTAATCCAAATGATTATGTTTCTAATTTCAGTCCTCATTTGTTTTTTTAAATTGTGAAATTTCAAGTGCAAAACAATAATAACAACAACAACAGCAGCAGAAGACAATAGACAAAAGATCATAATAGTGCAATGACAACAGTACAGCAATTCAACAATTCTAGGGGTGAAAATGCGGTTGTGTGAGTGGGTGGGTGATTGTGTGTGTGAGTGTGTGTGTGGGCGGGCGATTGTGTGTGTGAGTGTGTGTGTGGGCGGGCAATTGTGTGTGTGGGTGTGTGGTTGTAATCTTCTAAATTGTGTTGCATTAAAACACATACAAACATTGGGGACTAGTTTAGGGGCAGCTGAAGGCAGACGATCCACTCCCAGAGTAATGCGGTGCTTGAAGTGTGAGAAAAGGCTTCGGGGATACTTGAAACAAAAAGGGTTGAATCACTGTATTCAATGCAAATGGATAGTGTACAAAGAGCAGGCATGGTGGCATACTGGTACATATATCTAAAGCCCCTCTGGCCTAGAGGAGTACAGTCTGGCCTACAGGCTTCTTTACCACCCCGGGTATAGTTTGGCCAAGGCTATGGGCAGGGTTAATCTGGCTTGTTTCGGTTAGATTCATCATTCCAGGAGCAGGTAAGGCCTTCCTGTGTGGACTTTGTGTGCTCTGTGTGTCTGTTATCTCCAGGCGCGCCGGTTTCCTCTACTACAAACATGTACTGTAGGTTACCCGCTGAGGCCAGACAGGAAGAGATTAATCTCAGTGGGACGTTCCTGCTAAAATAAAAATAAAATAAATTATTCTTTCATTTCAGGTTTATTGGATTGCCACAGTAACAGCATTTTCTTCTGTACACATGGTGTTAAATCCAATGATTATTTATTCACTTCTCATTTCTGAGGCCTCTCTGACAGCACAATCCAACACAGTATCAATCACATTGTTGTGCTGATGATAACTGGCCCCATCTGGTCCCAAACCTCAATATGCACATCACTGCACAGAGGTGCTTCACACTGGATTATTTTAGCATTCTAATTGGCTCATGGTCATTCTTGTAACTCAAAATCTATATCAATCTCAACCCACCTGATATTCTCGAGCACGTTATCTGATGCTGTCCGTTTGACTGATGTACACTCAAGCATCACCCAATAGGACCGCTCACAGTAAAATGAAAAACACAACTAGGTCATTATTTTCACATTTGCTCCCAGCCAAACACACATATCATACAGTGTCCTTAAGGCCTATTGGAAAGCACTTTTATTTCCACCATTCCCTCTCCATCTCTCCATCTCTGTCCCTCCTCCCTGACCCATTTACAGTAACGTGGTGCAAGTGGAGAGCCTGGTGTGACGATGATGGTACTGGGTGACAGTGGAGGGGTATGCAGCATGGTGGGGAAGGTGAGTCACCGATACCAATTAAACCAGAGCGAGGAAAAAGGCCACCAACACCAACATACTGAGTCACAGTAATAATGAAAGAACAATAAAGAATGTTTACTATTATGTCATGGTGTTGTACATAAAATTAAAGCCTCGCCTCAGTGACATTTCATTGTAACAAACAAAGGATCTTCATTTTTCAAACAATTGCACCTAAGTACAGGGATGTGGGCGGTTATACGGGGTAGGTGAAAACAGGCACTCAAGCCTCAGCTGCAAGACAGTACAGGATCACTCAAACATATAAGAATCAAGTATGATACAACTTTGAGTAAACTAATCACGAGGGAACATCACTATAACAAGGTTGAATGCTCACTAAAGTCTATATAGCATAACACGGCCCCTAAATACCCAATGTACACCAGAGGCATTCTTTATTATTGATTAAGCAGACGTCTATTTTTTATGTTTAACATAAAACAAGACAAGTCGAACAACTTATTTCACTAGAATGCAGTTTAGATCCAAATATTTCAATTTTTGCAAAAATGCTTTACAAATATTATCCCGGTTTAGCAATTTTTTAGGTTTTTTTTTTGGTTTGTTTTACTTCCTGGTTGGAAATGATGACATCACACTAGGAAATACCAAGCAACCACACTGTACACTGGGCCAAAACTCATCTATTGTCACTGATTTTTTTTTTGTTGTGTGAATGTTTAAGGGGTCAAAACAGTAGTATCTTTTTTTTTCCAAATTATGCATAACCCTTGTCTCTCTTGTGATGTCATCTATTTGTTTACTTCCTTTAAAGGGCCCATGACAGGTTGAAGTACTCATTTTACTAAAACACAGTGAAGATCATTATATTTAAGATTCTTCTAAAGAATTAACTATTTTTATCTAAGTTTAGCAATTTTTTTAGGTTTAAATGTTTACTTCCTGGTTGTAAATGATGACATCACGCTAGGAAATTCTGCAACTGTTACCCAGCAACCATGTTTTACACTTGGCCAAAACTCCTCTAATCTCACAGGAATTATTATTTGACAAATAAAAATACATGGGAACACCTTTATTTTGTTGAATTAATGTTTAAAGGGTCAGGAAAATGTGTTTCTTGGTAGTAAATTGTCCCTGGTGAGTCTCCCTAGTGTGATGTCATCATGTTTTGGAATTCTGCTCTACTTCCTGTAAATTTCAACATATTTTTCAACTTTTCTTCACAAACTGTCACCCGATTGGTGTAAAACTGTCATTTATATTCACAACAGGTTATTTTTCCATCAAATATGTGAAAACTAGAAAATCATAAAAACTTGTCATACGCACTTTAACTTTCTACGGATTTTCCAACTTTTCTCCTAAAATGGCTACTTGATTGGTGTAAACCTGTAATTTATATTTACAACAGATATTACTATACCAAATAAAGACACAATTAGATAATTATGAAAACGTGTCATATGCACTTTAATTATGGAATAAGATTTGTATTGATCATAAAAACCATTACGCATTTGACTCTATTGTGTTTTATACCCATCGGACAACTGATATACCACCCAGTGCACAAAAGACATGTGCGTAAAATCGCCCTACATACAGTTTGAGCCCACTTCTATGTCCTGACAGTAAAATCTGTACTCTCCACAAGGGCGCACCGCCACTAAACCTGGACACAGACGTAATCTCTTTCACTGAAGTGCAGTTTCCCCTCTCTGTTACCATTTCCACGGTGCGTAAAAGGTGCACTCATCTACGTTGCTCGCGCCGCTGCTTGGTTATCTCTAGCCCCTCCTAATAGTGCCAATGAGAATCCCGTGGACCAATCGGCTGCCTGTAATATTTCATTTGGGAAGCCCTGCCTTGTGTGCCTGTGCGTGTGCGCGTGTGTATGTGTGTGCGCGCGCGTGGAGCGAGGCACTTCTGGCCGCTCTCACTCTGCTGCTCCCGTGCCTCTCTATCTCGTCCATCTCTACAGCGAGCTGCGGAATAGGCATGTGTTCGCGGTCCCTACGGTGAATGAGAAGTCCCGCTGAAAAAAACGCACCTCTTCATCGAAAGGTAAGACAGAGTTGGTTGCATTTGCGTGGACCGATTACGCGCGGCTTTTGTCTTTTTTCGGCGATACGTGTGCGCCGGTTTTCTCTGGTGCAGTACTATTCCATTAAACATCAGCTGTAGCTCGGCTTGTCAGTGAACCGCCAGCCAGTTGTCTCAGTTTGAGATGCTCCAAAGGGGTAGAAGTTGCACCATTTTGCAGGACAACCCGTGAGTGTGGTTCACAAATCCGGAATTCAAAAAATGTAGTCAATAAAACTGCTGGGCTGTACTGTACAAAGGGATGAACAAGCGATTGTGGCATTGAGAAGGCGCTGTAATAGTGTAGTTTACTGTTGTACAGGAACATGATCAAGGGATATTTTCTTATGCCAAATATATTAAGTAATGGTAATGTTTAAACCGTGGCAAACCAATACTATACCTGGTGAAACCCAACCATGTATTAAAGGAACGAAAAACGGCTAACTGGGCATTAATCAGAGTATTGACCATTTAATCCACGACCAAATCCACTGTAAACCAGCACCTAACCCAAGTCCTCACCCTTTCACACATAGCAGCTAATTGTCCCGTCAGACAAACAGACACAGATCGTGTGTGTGTGTGTATATACCACTTCCATCTGTGCGTAAATGTTTACTGGATGCGCGCGTCCACTCCAAAGAGCAGAAGCAGCGCGGTGCGTGCACAGGTCGCGTTTAGCGTGATGTCCCGAAGAGGAATCGGCGTTGGTTGCAGTTTTTTTTTTTTCTTTACAGCGCACAGCGGAGGTGCACAACTGCTTAATTAATCACTGGAGAGGTGAAAATGCAGGCAGGGTGCGCTGAACTCAAGGCACGAGTGTGATGTCAGTGGACCACCTTGCTCTACCGATCCCTTAGCGCTGTCTTCTAGCCCCATTCACCAACACTGTAACACCCTGATAATTCTTCCAGCTGTTTTGACACAACCGCCCATCCCAGCGTCAGGCGTGCTGCTGCAACGCTCCCCACATCTGCAGAAGCACGGTAGATATATGCTAACAGTGCGCAGGGTGCTTATTAAATCTAGGTGAATGGGATTGCTGATGATGTTGCTTTCTGCATGCACGCTGAGCTGGGGGTATCTCAGTGGAGAGTGTGTACCTGTCGTTGAAGAGCTTTGATGTTGGGTGCAATACAGGCTGTGTTGTGTTGCAGTAAAGATCAATTGTAGTGGTATAGATCCATCATCCATGTGAAATGTCAGCTGCAAATGCACAAGTTTAAGGTAATGGCCATTCAATTGTATATGCAGAAAGTAGTCGACTAAAGACATTGTTGGTTAATGAATGACTAGGGCTGCAAAGATTGATTGACTAATTGTGACTAGTCGACTAAAAAAATAATTGCAGTCGTATTTTGATTATCGTAATTGTTATCTTCATATATACTATTGTCTCTAAAACACTTTTTTATAACGAGAGCAGCATTATTAAACAAAAATGTCCAAAAAGAACAAACAATTTCAGATTTTCGTCCATAATACTCTTTATTCATGACTATTCTCTATCTAGAAGCCTTCAGTCACCATACAGTATTTCAACCTTTATTTAGTCAAAAATGTATTATATTAATTGTCTCAATGTACAATACAAATACTCATTTGACTTGTCAACTACTAAAGTAATGAAATATTCATTAGTTGCAAGACATACCCTGTGCATTCATTAGTCAGCTATAAGGCGGCGGGGCGCAAGTAGTTATCTGAGCACGCATCTGACCCAAACAACACACAAGACACAACTATACATTCATAAAAGTACTAACAGTGTGAGATATTAAAAGATTAACTCCAAAGACTCCAGCTGTACCTCACTCCAGTCCTTGCCTTCTCCATTTTGCTATTTCCCTTATAAAAAACAAATTAAATAAGTATTTGACGAATAAAAAAGTTGGTCGACTGAGACTCCATTGACCGATTAATCGACTAAATGACTAAAAGCCTCTACCTCTGCCCAACTCGATCATTTGGCAAGCCAGTGCCAACTACACCTACCTCAATTGAACGTTCCTTCACATGAACGGTGGTGATGCCAAACCCCATATTAAAGTATGCAGAATGTATATTTCAGGATATTAATGTCCTTTATCTTGTCTCCTCACCAGTAACATGTTAAACAGGCTGTTTAGTGCTCTAGATTCTTACCAGATGCAACATCAGAAATCAGAGCCTTTACCTTAAATGCCAGTTTTATAAACTAATCAATACCTAAAATAACACACCCACTGTTCACACACTCAACAAAGACCTGTACCAAGACTTTGAAGGCAGGAAAATATGGTCAATGGGTATGTACGAGGGTATGGGCTATTGCTAATGGCTATAGAAAAAAAAATACAGGTGACTGGCTCTGTAGTCCCTTAAATCTTACCGGCCCGATCGCTCAAGCATCGAACATCTCATCTACTAATTTATATATCTGTGTTCACGCCTGTTGTTGTTGTTGCTTACATTCTCATGACTGACAGCTGAAGCACCAATAATGTATGTCCCAAAACACAATGCTGGCTTAGTTTCTCTGTGTGGTTAAGAAAATAGATTTCCTTTTAAAGCAATAACGCCTATAACTGTATGTTTCCACTGACATGTTGGGTTAAGCTTAGCTGAAGCGTTTCCATGACGACAAAACCACCACTTTTTAGTCCTGACAGTGATTGTTTATTGCTTTCAAAGGACCTCCCACTTTGCTTTGAAGCCCTTGGTGAGTGTGGCACCTGCTTCATTCACAGCGTAACCTCAGCTGACTCTCCAGTTCTGAATTTTGCATGTAAATTGCATTAATATTTATGTCAAAACAAACTGAAAACAATTGCATGTATAATCTGTTATCTTTGGAGCAAAAAGGGCAATCATGATTCGTTTGACCTTTTTCACTTTTGGAATAATGGCGCTTAAAAGGTGGGCATGGGTGCAAAACTGTTGTGCTGCGTAGTGGACCACAACAGCTATGATTTCCTATTAGTTTCCGCTGTAATAATTGCACAAGATATAGAGTAGAAACAGTGTTATCGGTGTCAGTGTAACAAACTATAAAAAGAAAAGTAGGCCATTTATCCTCTGGGTTCTGGGCTGTGGTGTGTCTGCTAAATGACTCTAGTTTCCTGGTGTATGATGGAGAGTGCGGAACATTTGTAGTTTTTTGTGTCTTTGTGTCCACCCGTCCACCTTGCAACCACAAATTTGGATGTGCTTTTTTGTTGTTCGTGGTCTGGTCTGTAATCAAACTGTCAAACCTTGTCTTCCAGGTTGAAAGCAGGTTGCACAACAAAACAGATAACCTTGTAAGGTGTAGTCAATCTCAAATACTCTCAAAAAACACTGACAACTTGTAAAATGTGAATGCAAAGAATGGAGAGTCAGGCCTTATAACACTATACAGGGTTAGGGTTTACCTGTGGTTTTGATATGGTGGATTAAAGCTGAGGTACTTAATTTTCAAACAGTGAAACAAAGAAGTATTACTAACTCATTCCTTCCTCTCACAAACTCTTTGGCATATCAGTATTTACATGCATAGATTTTTGGCCATTAGCACAGCTTTAGAGAAGCTTTTTCAGACACAAAAGTGCAGCTGAGGTATTATCCCTGCACAGCCAATCAGCTTTCACCCCAAAGTGTCATAGAGTGACTCACAGCACTTATATGTTTGAAAAGACAAATGTTTAATTATAAGATGAAGACAACATGCAGAGGTCTGATTTTTTTTTCTCCCACAACGTCATGCTTTTCAATACACTTTCTGGGGAGGAATTGACTAAATTGACTAATTATTAGAAAAAAAGTTGGCTTTAATTTAGTCCAAATCATGTTTGTTAGCTCTGCAAATGTAACCTTTGCACTAACAAAAAGATAAAAGGCTTGGTGATATGGTAATAATAAAAAGAATATATTTTTCCCTCACATCGATCAAACAAGATATTTTAATTTATTTATCTTATTGAAAACAAATAAAAATGTGTTTATTTCAGTATTTATTTCCTGAACATAAATGAGTTAAAAAACAAAAAAACATTTCCTTCTCCAAAGTCTGAACTCTGAATTTACAATGAAGAAAACTAAATAAAAAAATTATTGTATAAAGTATCCATAAACCAAAGCTTGATTAAGTGCTGAGGCAAAAAGATGTATCATTTGAAATTACACCTTTTTTCTTACACTGGAAAATTAGACTTTCCTCATTTTCCAGCAACAAAATAATGGGAGCTAAATTTCTATTTATATGATTATACATTTCATCAAATCCACCCAGGTGGCAAAAAAAAAAAACAACAGACTGACTTGAGTGCCGTCATTGAACCTTAAAATTAATTTTCCGCCAAAACAAATGTTGACGTGGGAGAGACATTTAATGCTTGATGTAGGGTAGAAATTGCCAGCACTCATTTAGTACGTCTACACGCTTTGCACAAATCCCATTATTTCTTTTCACTCACACATAAGAGGCTCAGTAATATAACGCCATACATCTTGATGGCTGCGTGAAGATTAACTCTTGTCTTGGCATCTGTTTAAGTGCTCGGTTCTCTCGAAAGACATGAACCAGACGAGTCATTGTTTTTAAATGTCTTTGGTGCTTGGAACTCTGATATGAGGATATCATCACAATGGCACTGAACCAAGAATATTGATTGGCGGAGCTGGAGAGAACGGCATAATCATTCAAAGCTATGATTAAAGTTATGAAAGCGCTGACCCTTCATTTAGTAAATAGAGTTGAGTGAATTAAGGGCTTCATGTTGACATTTTTGTGTACAGGTGCTGCGATAAGACTATCAATGTGACAGAATATTACAAGCACACAGCAAGGTTGCGCGCTAATTGGACCAAGGACCACTGCAGAGAGCTAAATTGTTTCATTAAATTCAATTTGCTGTCACTGTAACAGAACACGGAAACTTTTTCATTTGAATGTTGTTTCATTGATCTACTGAACATGAGAATTTAACCTCTTTTCATTGTCTTAATGTCATTACATCACAAGATCACACGGAAAGAGTTACGTCTTTCTGAATATAGTAGCTTGACTTGTTTCTCGTGATGTGGTGGCTTGGCTGTGGGGCATTGTTTTATATTTGGAATCACTCCTCCGGGGAAAAAAGAAAGAAAATAACTTTATTGAATTGGACACTTGTAGTTACAAGTGACCTCTCCATCCCCAGCAGCGCCAGAAAGAGAGAGCCAAAACGGGTGCCAAGCCCTGACGATGACAAGATGGGATTTTAAGAGAGTACAATAGGAAGTCTGCCTTTGTTCTTTTATTTATCTGTCATTGATTCAGTCCTGTTGGTCAGTTGTGTCTACTGTAACATTTTGGTATAGATGGAATAGATGTTTACGTCCTATTAGAAAATCAAAACAAGGGAAATGATAATCAAATGCTTTTTCTTCAGGGATATTGCAAATGGAATTGGAGTTTGCCATCATGGAATATCAATTATACATTAACCTTGCAGCTTATCCACGAGAAGGTCTTAATGGAAGGGAGTTGCTTAAGTTTTTGCAAATGTTTAGCTTAATTGACAGCAAAATGAGCTCCCCAATTTACAAGAAACGCATCTATTCCAATGAGAAGCACATGGATCACCCTGGCCTAATCAACCAATCTTCTTTCAACTGGAACACATTTGCCACATTGAATTCTTCGCACCAATACCATTCCAAGCATAAAAGATACAACACTGAGAACATTGAGTCCACTGCAGTCTTTTCCATGTCTCGGTGTTTGTTCAAGCAAGTGGAAGCGAACACAGCCCCATTGCAACAAAGCACTTTGTTATCACTGCAGTGTATCAAAGCCTGCACTGAAACATTGTAGTGGAGGGAGAAGTAATAGCAGAACACGCTGCTTTGGGTGATGAGCTGAGGGGCCCTGAGTGTTTCGTAGCACTTTAAATCGGCCCGCTGCTTGCAAACGCGGGTCAGACGAGGTGGTGACAGTGAAAGATAAACCTCTCCATGCTGGATCTATCTCTGTAAGAAGTGGGCAACCATGACAGTCTCCAGTATCCATTTACTCAATAAGATATGCTAACTTTCTTTTAGCTTTACTGCTTTGCCCTGACAAGCCATAAAGCGATGATTCCACATATCAATAACAGTATTCAGCTGTAATACTATAATGTTTTATTGGGCATTTGCAGTTGAGTGCTTGTGTGAGGTGATGTTCTTTAGTGCCTTATGAGATTTGGAATAAAGAGGATCGTTCAGTGAGGGCATTGAGCCAGTTTTGGTGCATGCTGTCGTACATTTGTGTTGAAATGCATTTTATGTGTACGTACACCATGCACCTGCCTGCTCCATGACATTGCTTTACCTGGAATTTTCCACAGTATGGCATTCAATGTATCTAACTTCGTAGAAAACAAGTTGCAGGTGAGATCTGTGGAAAGGTGAGCCTGCTTTTTCGCTGAAATTTAGACACGTTCTGTGTAGAATTGTTGTTGACCAAAGAAATTCATAGTTGATTAAATACATGTCCTGCTGATCAATTAGTCGACTAAAAACGGAACGTGGCTCTCAAAACTATTCAATATATCTTTGATTTGACTCAAACTGTACTCAAAAGACTTTAACTGGTCGCGAGTTCTTACAAAAAGCTGACTTTTTATTACTTATAATTAGTATTTATACTGAAATACTATGCATACATATTAAAAAAGACTTCTCCTTTTGGCTGCTGTCCAATTTAAAACCTTAGAATATGCATAAAATAATTAGTCGACTAATACAAATGCTGGTTAACTAAGACACCATTGATGACCGAAAAGTTATCCGGTGCAGATTTAATTATAGTTTTGGAAAAAAAGTGCATTTATTTATTTTTACATAACATTCATAGCTAATAGATCTAAGGTATGTTTAAATTGTAAATAAATGGTGCATTTTGATTCTTCATCTCTAGTGCACTCATATTTTGCCTCACTGTGACTAAATCCTTATCTAATCTGTCTTGCAAGCTAATATCCTGGCAGTAATTAACAGTATAATATTTACTTTGGAGTTAATCAAAGCATGTAGGATGTGTCATTTTAAATGTTACCGTCTGCAGCTGCTGGGCCGGTCTCACGAGGACACACCGGCAGACGTTACTGACATTACCAAACTCAGACAAGCTAGGGAAATGTTATTGGATGCTTCACGCATTATTGAAGGCTAAATAAGGAGGTACTGCTGAGATTGTTTTCATTAGTCATCAGTGCATTTTCACTCTATCGATTACAGATCTTTCGAATGACTTGTGACAAAGTGATAGATGTTTTGGGGGTGTGCAATCAGACAGGCCAGACTGAGATGCTTGGACAGAGGAAGGATAGCGAAAATAACTCTAATAAAGGATTAGTTAGTTGGCAAAGATGTAGTAGAGAATAAGGTTGTGTGGATTCTGTCTGTATGCAAAAAAAAAAAAATAATAATAATTAAAAGATAAAGGTGTGCTATGAATAATAACAGTATGGAATATATATTTAGCAAAACTGGATCAGTGAGTGAAAACTATAATGAATGTCAGTGTGGTCAGTGATGTGACAGCAGGGCACAGCGTGGATAAACGAGGGTTAAGGCTATTTAATTTTGCATAAATACCAGTCTGACATTTCTTGTGATGTGTGATTTGAACTAATATTAAAGTTGGTCTCGGGGCATTTGTAAAAGCACTACCTCAGAATGCGAGGAAGAAAAGGTTTTTAAATCATTTGTACCTTAAAACTAGAACTACTCACACTAATGGCACGGCGGCACCTTGGCTCACTCTCCTCAGTCAAAAGGCCATGGGTTTGATTACCGGGTTGTGTGGTGGATTTCTGGAAAGGATTTGCTGCAGCTGCTGGATGGGTTTTCTCGTGGATTAACCAAGAGCTTGCCCAGTCGGTTACAATTTAGTATGGGCAACGTTCTAAGTAAAAATAATTTACCAGATTCTTTCCAAAAAGTAGTAAGTCCTTTAAAGTTTTGCAAATATTGTCATGCAAAGTCTTGTTTTGTTTGTTTTTATGCTTTATTCAACCTTGGAAAAAGACAGCTCCTATTGAAACCATTAAACCATTAAACCATTTTTTTCAACAATAATAAAACAAACCAAAATTAGCAATACATATGTATTTTTGTACAGATAAGATGGTCTCTGTCAGACAATCTATACTTTCTTATACGCATCAAAAGTTGTGTGGACCAAAGAGAGGTCCCCCTTGAAAACGAGATGGTTCATCTCAAGGGGCTTATCCTCCTAATAAATAAATTGAAATTGAAATTGAAGAGATCAAATGGAGTCTTACAAGATTGATTTTTGTGAGTTGTAATCCTCAAATCCAGCAACAATCCAGTAATGCAAGGTTAGTTTATTGTCCTCTTAACTAACGGAAGTTTGTCCTTGACATTTGACCCACTGTGTAACTGCATGAGCACTGCCTTAAGAATCTTTCTCCAGATCTTGAACCCGGATTTTGGTGAGGATTGCTTATCGTTCATTCAGACTGTACATGTGTGTACTCCAGGTTGACATGATGTGAACATGCAAAAACCACGTGGAAAGGTCTTAACTGGTCCAGGAATCAAACCATGGACATTCCTGTCTTACCATGACAGCACCAGCCCCTTTGAGCCCCTATACGTCTTCAAAATATAGATATCATAATTGTCAGCTTTCCCGTGTAATTTCGAAACCTCCATTACTGCAGCAATGTTGCTTTTGTTCGGTAGAAATTAACTTCTATTTTGACATGTTTTTTGTCTCGTAATGAGTCCATAATTACAGCTGCAGCTCTCACCGGTTGATAGTAGGTTGACCCGACTCCTAATCACCATCCTCCATACAATACGCAGACACCCTGAGCCCCCTCGTCATGTCGGGAGTGATGTAACCATGAGAAAGATGTCCGCCCAGGCCAACGTTGGTTCTCATACAAACCCGAGTGAGCGGTGCTGTCAGAGGGACCGGCGGAGTGCGTGGAGGCGGGCGGGAAGGAGGTTAAAGAGGCGGGGGTAATTGCTGTAACCTATCTGTGTGGAAAAAATGTTTGTTCCTACTGCACAGTACTCTGGTGCACTTAGCCATGAAATCGGTCCTCTCTTCCATCCTAGAAAGGCCAGGGCGGATACACCAACATGCCCATCTTCAGAAAGGATGAATAGTTTGCACATCTGGGATTTTAGCGAGACATTAAAGTACTGTTTTATATGTAAGAAGCGTACATTTCTCGACATCAAATTACAGGGTTTACAGGAGATGTTTCTGACCAATCATGTAGAACAATGGAATGGAAATGGATTTTTGCTCACGTAATCTTGAACAAATCCATCAAACCCAACAAAGTCTTGATAAAGTGGACGAGTATTCATTCAGGAACAAGAATGGATGAATAACTCCATTTTGACAAAAATACACTGTCATTCTTAGTGAACGTATTGTCTTTGTTCCGTTGCATCTATTCCAGTTACTATGCCAGCACAAGACGTCTGTCATGCAGCAATTAATCTTCTTTGACTCAAAGTTTGCAGTTTTATAATAGAATTGGAAAGAAATCACAAAAAAAGTATATACAGAAAAGATTCTTGACGTGATTGATCACCTTGATTGGAGTGGGTGTCGAGCAGCATTAGACAGAAATGCACTGACTACTATACGACACGATTCTCTCAGAGCGCATCACGATTCACACTTTTGTCTTATTTTGTTGTCCATTTCTACTTGCTAGACACCAAGATCTCTGAAACCAACCTCTCACTGGGCCATGGACCAGATGGATAGATGGACAATTGAACTTCAGCTGCAGAAACATTTTCCCATTTGCCTTTGAGGTTCTGAACAGAAGGATTTGTCAAGTAGGGTCAGTAGCAGATCCTGCGTCGGGGCAATTTGACAAAACAACAAAAAACTCCTCATGTCCAACCAGGAAGGAAATTCTCAAACTGGGGAAAAATAGGCAAACGTTAAGTAAATTCCCAAATATAATATAATGTTCATTACATTTTAGTGAAATGTGTAACCTGTCATCATGCACTTTAACTTGTGTACTTTTGAAATCCGGAAGCTACACCTCTTAGCTGGTTAGAATCCCGAGATATCATGTCAAGAACTGAGCTAAACAATCTAAAATGTTTCCAAAAATGCTAATCGTGCCAGTAATCAAAAGAGCAACCAACCACAACAGAGATGCGTGGTGGACTGTACTTCCTAAGCAATTTAGTGAATTCTGTCCACACTGTTTGTTTATTTGTAGATGCACATGCGCAGGGCAGGGGGGTGCGGGTGGAGTATTAGGGTGAAGGCTGTCGGTTAGTCATGTCTATACCTCTAAATGTAACCCAGTGCCCTTGTTATTATGGACAACTGCACCTATTAGATTACATGTCGTTCTGTTTTTGTAATGAATCACCAAACCCCCCACACACATGGTGGGATGGACCTTTGCATGGCTTCATAATAGGGCTAACCCATGTCGTATCTGCGGGGCTTCGGTCTGCGCACGGCGGCTTGATGGAGACTTAGCGTTTCCATGAAAACATAATTGGATGAATCATTGCGTTTTCAAGGAAGATGCGCATTAATCATCAGACGGAAACCAAACTATTCTGGTCGCTCATGGTTTTCTTCTCGCAGGCCATTATGTGTTTTGTTGAAGTTCTATGATGTAAAAAAAAAAAAAAAAAGTGAAGTTCAATTGAGTCAGGAAGTAGAGTTTGCAGACGTCCCAGATGTAACGATCACTGAATCATTGTTGGATTAATTGCTGTGGTAAATGTTTTGAGCAGAATGGAGATGGGAGTTATATTGAAAAAGGACAAACCTGCATTTATTGTTTTGAAGATACGCACAATTAGACAATGTTATGAAAGCTAGCTAAAAACTAAAACAAAAGAAAAGGGCTGTACTTTTGTGGTTAATATGACTGGGCTTTAGGGGCTGCTCGATCATGGCGACAAAAAAAAAGAATCACATTTTGCTTTCTCCATCAAATCTTATCTAACAAATACAATTGTTGTCAATATTAATTTCCAGAACATAAACAATTCAAACTTGGCGCTTAATTGGCTTTGCTCTAGGTTTTGCAGGGTAGAGACACACATATTGTGATTGCATTTTTCTGGTTGAATAGAACAATAATTAAGTAAGTAGGTATACATTTGATTGTTGTTTCTTCTATATCAGACAATAAGTAAGAGATTATGTAATTAACTTTGCATGTTTCGGCGGCATGATGATGGTCGGTGTGACGTGTGCTAAGAGCTGTTGTACCTAGCCCCCTGTCGGTCGCTGGTTTCTTTTTGGAGAAGTCTGTCCCATGTGCGGGAAAGCTGGAAAGCTCCTTCATCTTAATTCATTGTGCACGCGCCTCATTTCCTGTTCTCTATTGCTTCTTTGATCCAGCGTTTGTTCTGTCTTTATTGGACTTTTGGTTGATGATCCGTGTTGTCTCATTACCTCCATTACGTGGTTGTTTCGTTGGCAGTGATCTGATATGGCTGATTTAAGTTGTCCTGGTAACCCAACAACGTAAACAACCATGTGATGAACTTCGCCAAAAACAACCAGCGACCGGCGAGGGTGTGGTCAACCTGATGCCCGTCAGGTTGAACAAAGGCCGAAATTACTAAAATAATTACATAATCTCTTACCTATTTGTCTGTTATAGAAGAAACAACAAAACTATTCTAATTAAGAAGACTATTAATGCGCTTATCCTATACATTTGATTAATTGTAGAGTCTTATACAGTCACTGAATGTGCCATATTTGAACCTCAAACCTGACATTTACAGGCACGTTTAGGACATTTCTGATGGATTGTCATACTATAATCTCAATCTACTCATTGTTATAATAATAAATACATACAAAAACATCAAGATATTCAAACCCAACGCCAATTTTGAATGTCATATCCGACCAATCAGAAGCATTAGCTGCAAAAGGCACTCCCCAGCTCACACCTTTGCTACACGGTCTGTCAAAAAACATGAATATCAGTTCACAGACTAGTCCCACCATCCACTCACACATCTTTAGTGTAATTAATCTATTTGTACACATCAAATAATGAATCTCAGGAGGTTGTGTGACAGTTAAAAGACATGCTGCTTCGTTTGTCTCCCCTCATTTGACTCTGTGCCGTTAAATGAGCGTCAGAATAAGACCCATCCGTCACCCGCGAGAATCATGGCTTATTCATGCAACATCCCTCCAACAAGTTGATTGATTGGTGTTGAAATCTTACACTCCCCAGTGGCAGGCGGACGGGAATAATATCCGCGATGTTGTATCTCAGATGAAATGACTCGTAAAGAGGATGTTTTCTCTTTGGCTTTTCTTTTATGCTGTTTTTTTTTTCACCTGAGGAGCCACGAGCGAGTAGATAAAGGACTTTGGGATGAAGGTCCAATGGCGTGGATGAGCAATTGATGAACGGTTGATGAGGAAAAGAAGGGGATTTGAAGAGACATGGGGGCAGGCGTGCATCACATAAGCTGTTCATTTTGGTTAACTCTTTCCAGTTCATAAAAAGTCTTCTTGTATTCACAGTACTAGTAATGTTTTGGTCTAAAGGTTCCCTAGCGCTCGTCATTACGCCTTAATTTGAATCCTAGCAGTTGGCTTCCGCTCTTCAATCTTCAATCATCAACTTGCTCGACATAGATGCTTTATTTATCCCTCCGAGGGAAAATTGCAGCTACAAGCACAGATTCAAAAGATGATGAGCGATACAAAAATACAACTCCAAAAAATATCATGCATTTCCTCCAAATAGAAAAGTGGAAGCTAAAGCGCTACACTGAGTCAAATTTTTGTTCATTTTGAGAACATTGTGTAATTATTTGCATGGTGTCTTGTGTTAGCTTTCATCTGTGAGAGCAAGATATTAATAATATATGTTTTGCACTTTATATTCCAATAGATTGTTCTACATGACTTTTCATTATTTTTTTATGGATAGACTGAAATAACATCATCCACATAAAATAGAAGACAGCAAAAGAGAAAATTGTGAAATGCAAGGATGAAAAGCCATATCATACAATATTTGTGTGTTGATTTATGGTGGTATTGGATAATTAAACAGACTTAGAAGCGGTAAAAAATGTCAACGTCCGCGTCATATCAGGGCTTGGTGGAAGATAGGTTGCACAGCTGCCTCTCAGCGGGCAGGTTGTTGGTTAGATTCTCATGCTTTGATGCAGGTGACATCACAGCATTCTCAATTTTAGCAGTGACATTTTCTTCCCCAGTAGGAGCTCAAAACACATTGTGAAAATGTGAAAAAGTTGGCAGTATAAATGACTTCTACTCTGCAAAATATTGTGTTTGTACCTGACTACAAAAAAAAAAAAGAAAATCAAGTAGAAAACCAGATAAACAACAGGAACACTGCAGCTACGATCACATTCATCACTGATACAAACTTATGTGATCATACATGGGCAACAATTGTTACTATATTGACTTATCATCCAATTCTTTGCACTGATAGGTGAGTCGTTGTTATTTTTGTTAATCTATTAAAATTTCAATCGTTAAGGGGTTGAATAACTAATATATTAGAGTCATAAAGGATACAAATTTAAGTGTTTAATTCCACTTTTTATTGTTTTTTTTGTATGTTTTTTTCTATATAATATGGTTAATTTGGAATTAGATTGACTGGGTTGTGTTGGTGACATAAAGCAGTTTCAATATTATTTTTTATGATGATATTTTCTGTAACAATATATCGTGCATCAAAATGTGTCCAAAAATTGCCCAATCATATACTATAATCATATACATTACCTGTATTTCCTTAAACAAGATGTTTGTTCAGTGTGTTGAGGAAAGTAACTGTTAGCAAACAGTGCCGTTGCCATTAGCAAACAAACTAGCTCAGCTCTGCACAGACGAAACAACAACGGAGAAACTACTTTCCATTTTATCATACAAAGTTCATTTGCGCAAAACAAAAGCTCCGCGGACAAAAATCAGGCCAAAAAAGCAAAGAAACCCATTTTATCAGTCACGCTGCCCATAATTCTGTCCATCGGAATGATGAGGAACATGTTTCGAATAAAAGAACGTCAGTGTATAACGTATGCTGTAGCTATACTGGTGTTCTGCTCCTCCCTATCCACTTTATCTGGTGCATATTTCCCTAATGTCCTCTTAATATGTGCTTTCATCGCTCCTCACTCCGGCTCCACGTCCCTTCATTTGTGTAACCTCCCCGTCGTGCGCTAATAGTCGTCTTGCTTAATTCCTCCCCCTTCTCTGTCCTTATCTTTCTGTGACCGCCACCTCCTACCGACTTGGTTCGCACACATCTCATTCTGAATCTATGTTTTTCCTTTGCCAATCTTCTTTTTTTTCCTCTTTTTTTTCCCTTTGTGCCTTTTGCAAAGCAGGGCAAGTGGTGCTGTGACTAAATGCTTTCAGCTTGCACTTGGATTTAAATAGATAATGGCAGAGTCCTGGTGCTTGTTGGGCTTTTTGAATAATGTACAAGATCCTGAAGCGTTGTTGCCAGGCATTGCTGCTGGTGACATGCATACGCCAGTCTGAAATATTGATTTGAAGAGAGAGAGGGCGGCTCTTATGTGTTCAACGACAAGTTTAAAAGTTGAACTCCAAAATTTGACTGGAATGTATTGTCAGCTTTTTATACCTTAACTCTGACAGTGACAGTCCTTTTCTTGGATAAATGAACAGTCTGGTTTGGCACCAGTTTGAAATGAGCGTATGAAGAATATTATGTCCTCATTTTTGGGGTCAATATTTATCATGAGCACTTTTTTTTCTGTTCTACAATTGGATTTGAGTTGTAAACAGTTGAATAAATGACTTGTATGACTCATTATAAATAGAAATGAACTGCATAAGTGTTTCATTCTGCTATTTATTTATTTTTCAATATACTAAATAATATACTAAATAGTGTATATTTAGGGGATTATCCTGCTTTAGGATTCTTTTGTCAGTGGCATTATTTAGTTATTATTGTTTATCATCATCATCATTCTCATCCTGACATACAATGTTTTTTGTTAGCTTTTTGATTGATTTTTTATTATAAATAGAACTAAGTGTCCAGTTTTGAAGGATTTGTCTTCAGAGCTTGTCATTTTGATATGAATTCTTAAGTTGGTAATCATTAGTGTTGGGTAAGTTACATAGAAAGGTTAGTTACAAATTATTCATAACTTTCTTAGTTACATTACTTAGTTACCGCCTCAAGAAAGTAACAAAGTTACATTACTTTGGGATTGCTTTATTTGTAATACTTATAATTAAATAAAATACTTTGTTTAAATGTTTTGTTTTGTTTTTTGCACAACAACGCTGCTTCAAGCTGCTAATCTCTGACTCTGAGGTTTAACTGACAGTGTAAGTCACACCTCTGGGTTTATGCTTGTTCAGGTTGTATTCACACAGAGAAACATTGCATTTTCATCCTAAACATTGCTGTTGGTGTTGAAAGTAGTATTTTATTAGTAACTGCAATTTAATTACATGTTATTAATAAACATAATATAATTACATTTAATTAATAAAAATAATTAAGTATTTTCAAAGTAATGTGTTTCACGACTAAGTTGCTTTAAATTGTAATGTAATTACTATAACTAGTAACTAGTAACAATACTAGTTTTGACTGGAAATAACATTTGTTTTTTGTTCCTCAAATTTCTAAATAAGAAAACATTATTTAGTAATAATCTATCACTCATAGATCATTATTTTACATTGTCTTTTCTGTAAAGGACAATTTTGAATATGTACTAAGAAGGTTTGCTGACTTCCTGTTCACAAACAACTGGTTCTATATATATACTGTATGTGCATTTATTTTTAATGGCTGAAGAACAGGTTCGAATTGGGAATACATGAATCATTCAAAAATACAACACTGAGTAAACTAAGGATGAAGGAAACCCTTTATAACAATAAAGCAATAATGTATATTGCTTAGTCAAAGTAGTCTATTTTAACTTTATCGTAGTAAATACTTTTATGCATACCTTATTTTATCGTAGTTTGTATTTTACTGTTATAAATCATCGTTTTATGTTGCACATATATCCCTGAAGCAAGATTCCTAGTTTGTCAATGCACTGACAATGGCAATAACACTAATTCTGATTTTTTCTTTTTTTAATTTCTCCTTTAACAAAAGAGAGCCACTTCTATTTCACTTAATTACTCACAGAGTTTCATCATCTCTTTGGCTCGCTCACAGTAATTACGCCCCAAAAGAGCCAATGGCAACTTGCATTACATAAACAATATAAGGATAGTGCTCTTCAGTTACAGCCCCCAGCCCTTAAGTGCTATTGGGCAGTATCCCCAGTGTGCACAACATAATCAATAAATGATGTCACAAGCACTGGAGGATATAGATCACAGAGAAAATACAAACATTAAAATAAGATTCCATTGAATGATGCGACATCCACTCCGTCTATCTAATTTCCCGTGGTGATTAGCTGATTCTGACATTTGATCCAATGTCATGCTTCAGAAGGTAATTGTAGGATGACCCGTGCAGTCTGTTTTGCACACAGCACGCGTCTCTATAAATACTCCGGCACGTCTATTGGCCCAGTGCAGAATCCGCGGGCTGCACAGACTGATCAATGGCGTTTATGAGTATGGATCAAAAGTTAACTGCGCGCTAGTAAGTGATGGGTTTGTCATTTTTAAGAATACGTGGAATTCTCTAGAGGTCTATGGATTTCGAATAGTAGTTTATGGTATGAATTGTGATGAAGAGCAAGAGGAAATGGCGGAATGTGTTTCATTTGGAGTTAATTTTATTGTGTTTTGTTGGGGACTGACAAGCTGGAATAAAATTTGAGCGTGTTCTGTAATTACTTCAAAGTTATCTGCCGTTGATTTGTTACTAATCAGGTTGTCGTGTGCAGGTTTTGAAAGTGGAAAATGTCATTGGTGAAAAAATAAATAAATTAAATTACATTTGATTGAGAGCTTATAGTGACCTTTACTGTTTAGAAAATGCTAGACAAGACCAGAGCTTTTTGCATGTGTTGTTCTCTACTCCAAATGCTGAACCATAAACCAAAATGCCAAAACTTCTTTCCATGACAACAAGCCACAGAAAAACATCCAAAATTGCATGTTGACCTGGAGCTTGTTTATACAAAATATGTGCATGGATAGTTTTAGAGAAAGAGTAATGTGCACCTGTTTAGTTTCTCATCAGTCTCTGCAAAAATCAGTCGCTATGCCTGCCACTAAAAAGAATTGAAATGAAAATTTAACTTTTCTGGTTGAGAGCCTCCATGGAGATGGTGTTGCTTTATCTGAAATGTTCCGGATTATTTGAACTCTGGAAGATGAAGCTGATGACCAGACAGAAATACATCTGTATAACTGAACTGACAGAATTCTGGACGTTCCAGGCAGCAACCGCATTATGACAATACATTCATTTTTTGCATTTAGTCAGTCGTTTTGACTGCTAAAAATAATACCTTGAAAATAACTTGGTGGCATTGACTGCCTGTCTCCATGGGGATAGATAACTTTAATGCCATACTGTGCCGACAGCACACTAAATGGATACCTTTGGAGCATATACTTCTGGCGGCAGGGAAGAAGGCCATCACAAAGAAATGGATGACGCAAACTGAACCAACAATCAAAGACTAGACCGACATTACAACTGACATTCAAAAAATAGTAAAAATTATGTTTGGAAATTTGAAAATGTGGACCAAATGGGACATATACGCTGGACAATGTGCTGTGATTACATGTTGTTGGATACCATGTGTAACTTGTGTGTGTTTGGTTTTTGATTTGTTTTTTGCTCTTGTTTTTGTTTTTAGTATTTCAAAATTGAAAAAAAATTTAATAAAATAAAAGTGCCATTCTAACATCTTCATGGAGCGTGGCGTACCTTCCACCAGAAAAGTTACCCATTTTTAAGTCTGCTTCATCCAACCCTAAATAAACAAACAGCTTGCACCTATTCATTACAAATTCACGTACTTGTCCAAAGTGGAAAGCTATATATCATAAAATAACTGGAGCTTTAAACGTCCTATTGTTTCCTGGCATTGTCGCAGAGTTGGATGTAAAAGAAAGGAAGAGACAGAAGAGAGCACGGCGTCTGTGATATTTTCTTGGTATTTTGTTCCTTTGTTGATACGCACTGCTTCTCCTGTGGGTGCTTCTTACTTTTCAAGAACTACAGCGCCTGGTCCCTCAGGGGGGAAGTTTTGGGATCTGTTTGCGAGTGGCTGACTTCCACTGTCTGTCAGAGCGAGCGAGGTGGGAGACGAGCCAGGGATGGCCAGGGAGATGGGGACAAAAGAGAGGTTTTTGATCAACGAGGTGGTGAGTCATATGGGGACAGGATAGAGACATTTGGAACAGATGAAGACAAGGAAGAATAAATGACAGTAAAACCCCATAGACTTCGCAGACTGGGGTTGGCGTGATTAAACAGGAGTAGAGGCATGTGAGATTCATCATTTTTCTGTGCCAGTTTGATGGATGCACAGGTTTTAGTTTGGGAAATTTATTTTGAGTCACAGATGATTACACAAAGTTTTAATTGTCAAAGTTTGGGACGTTATATCTCTTATTTATTGAAGTCAACTTGCATGTAATTCTGCAGCTGACAATCCAACAAAGTCAGATAACTCGATATCCATATATATATTGCATACAAATTTAAGTTTTTAATCATCTTGGTAAACTTTCTATGTTCATCTTTGCAAAGTAGTGGTCGATAGCTTGGGTTAACCTTAACAAATATCCTTAAATTATATCTTTTTTTCTTCTTCTTTGGATTATCATCATGAAGATTTTCCAACGTTTTATGGCAATTCATCAGAAATGTTCTAAAATGTTCCTGCAAATGTCTTGGCTAAGGTTCAAGTATCAAACACACACACATAAAATGAACTAAATAACTCCTAAAAGTCTGGAAAAAAAATCCCCATGAAAGTGTAGAAATATTACTTGTAAGATTTCACTGCAAATGTCTGTTGCTTTTTAAAATAATGGTAGCTTTTTCGCAGAATATTTAATGCACTAAGAGATTATATTAGTATTTTTCATCTTCAAAACCGATTTGGAGATGGAATTTCTATCTTTTTTTTCAGTATACATTGTTGGGAAGCATATTTTGAAAATGTATTTAGTTACACAATACTGAATGTGCTGACCTTCTGTATACGGTCCAATATTTTGCATAAAATTGAATTGAGTGAAAAAGGTGACATCGGATTGAAATGTACTACATCAAAATGTTCTCTGCTCAGTATTTGCATGTTCTCTACTGTTTTATCACCAGAAACTCAAATTGCTTACCTTTCAAATGGTGTATAACGCATGTATTTTTGACAAAGTATACTCTTTTACAATGAAAAGACACTAGGCGAGTATGGGTGAAAATAGGCCTTAACATTGCACCCAGATACAGTTACTAATTCAAATATCGAATTTTGACTTGGTGCAATTTTGTTACTTTGCAACACTGTCGATGAAACTCCAAACTCTATTACACTTCCATCTTTGCAATATCCTATACCGT
Source organism: Rhinogobius similis (assembly GCA_019453435.1). Taxonomy (NCBI): domain Eukaryota; kingdom Metazoa; phylum Chordata; class Actinopteri; order Gobiiformes; family Gobiidae; genus Rhinogobius; species Rhinogobius similis. Next base: position 22,419,326 of record CM033635.1, read on the forward strand.
GATCGAAGCTCGCCTTGCCCTTTTTTATACAATGAAATGGAAGACTGAGAATCTCCCCACTCGATTTTCCTCTGTATCTCGCTTTTCTCCTCTTCCTTCTCTCCGTGTGGCCCTTCGCTGCGCTGAATGTGTGAAGCAGATGAGGCACAACCCTGTCATACATTTTACCATCCATCAGTGGTGCTTCTGTGGCCACCGCTCTCTGCTGCTCTGACAAATGGGGGCCCCTAAAAGCTCCACTTTTACATCTGCAACAATGGGCCCGCCAGGCAGCCTCCTCCCGAAGCCCGTGGGATACATCACGGTGTCGCACGCACGCAGCCCGTGTACCTGTCAGGAGAAACACGCGTGATGACGACCGTGAGTGTGAGTGAGCTGTGGCAGGTCGAGACGCACTGGATCACACCAGCGTCTTGCAGCTTGTTGATGGAAGATGTTGGATTGTGTCGGCGGCGACGGGAATGTACCGTACGCTATATATTTGATGTTGGATAACAGACATGATGAAAGGATGGATTGTGTGAAGGGTGGACATTGTTGGAAATGTATTAAAGAAATCGTAAAGACAGGGGAAAGTGGCATGAAGCTGGCGAAAACTCTAAAAACCTTTTAGCATATTTATGATCTGACCGTGTGTTTGACCCAAACTGCACTCACAAGACCACAACTGCACAGGAGTTCATGCAAAAACAACCATTTAAAGAAGAAAATACAAGGAAAAGTGTGTTTATGTGTAAAGGGGGAGAATAAACGTAAACTTCCAAATCTTCTAGCTCACTCCACGCTTGTTGTCCCATATAAATCCTTATAATAAAACAAACAACAAATACTATTCAAATTTTGATCATGTAGAACTAATGTTGGGCAGTTTATCGAATGTCTGATCGTCAGTTATATGCCTGTGTTTTAGAGCAGAGATAGGACTTTGGAGGAAGATATTTTGCAATTTTTTGTGTTAAATGGCACTGATTTAACTGACGTGTTTATGTTCGTGTTTATGTTCATGTTCATATGTTAATAATATAAATATAATCAAATCGAGATGGATCCAAACGATACCATATTATATTGCGAAGCCCTAACTAGAACACTATATAGCTGGACAAATTTACAGCACTAATGGTTTGTACATTTCTTAAAACTGCTGTTGTTTTTGCAGCCTCTTGTCACACGGGGTAGAGTAGCCAAAACTGTACTTGAGTAAGTACAAGTTGAAGTTAGCAAAATAATACTAGTCAAGTAGAAGTTAAAAGTTGTCTTGCAAGAAATGTCTCGAGAATATTAAAGTGTTTGGGGAAACTACTTCTCTAAGAGTAAGATTTTGGCTATAACATCCTATTTGTGATTTAAGAGTTAATACCTGATAGACAAAACATCAAACAATACTCAAATTCTGGTATTTCCAAAGAACAGATCACAAAAATGTGCTAAACTAAATCAAATCTGAAGGTGCCGAGCAAGAAACATCAAATCATTTGAGGATAAATTCAGTGTCCAGTGGTGCATTACGCCAGTTGCTGAAATCAATGCAGTGAAGTTTGCCGAGGGCGTGGGCTCAAACCAGAAGAGAACATGCAAATCCTGAGCAGAGTACACTGTGATCCTATGGCACTGCATGTAAACAGATCCATATGGTGATAGTTTGCTCCGAAGTGCAGTTTCTCTCTGAAAACACAGCTCCATAAATATGTTGTAAAGCTGCAGGTGCAGAGGACCCCGGCTGTGCTCGCTCTCTAATGGCCTCACTGCTGCAGCCCAGTGCTGTGGCTGTCACACACACTGCTTCCATGACTCCCTGGAAAGCTCACCCCTCGCCTGTTTATCCACCTGCTGGCAACTCGGCTATTTGCTTGATGTAAACTGTGCTGGGCCCCAATTGTATATTGCCAAGGCTATATCTTGTACTTTCAAAAAGAGAGATCATACACAGTTCCAAAGCAGATGTAAAGACAGAACGAAACAGAGCAAAGGAAGAACACACTGAATATTACTTCTACAGGAAAGGGCTAAGGCATTTAAAGGGAATATATTATGCAAATCATCTTTAATGAGCTTTTAACCTTGATACAAAAGTTTTCACATCAGTTTACTCAAAGTTGTATTTTGATTCATGCATGTTTTAGTTTTTTAGGGTTCTAAAATATCATGTAGCAACTTTTCAAAAATAAAAACATGTAAATGTCTGCTGCATTTATGAAGCTTATCAGTTATGCAGTTTTGAACAGGAAGCCAACTGTCCCATTTTTATTATTACGCTGTTTCAGATGAAACAAATAAACAAAATGTATAATGATGTTGTACTTCCATGTTCTAGCTCTATACTAAGTACCTGCAAACACGCACAAAATGTCCCCTTAAAATATGCAAGTAAATTAGAGTCAATGGTGCACTATGTAACTTTTCTGCTGTTCTGTTATTGCTTTGCCTGGAATGGTCCTCCACTAGGCTAGTTACAGGTCAGAGGGAAGCGAGTAACAATCCATGTTTTGAGTGGACACACAACAGATTAAATACATAGTGCAAATTGTAGAGCTTTGTTTATGAATATACACCTTCATACAAAGAAAATGCATTGATCAGTTAGTCTTAGTTCTGTGCATAGGGCTGGGCAATATAGGAGTATCCCGATAGCAATATTCAGACGATATTATGTCAATCCAACATAAATGGGTTAGAACATGCTTATAAATGTGTAAATTGAGATTTAACTGTCAGACAATGTGCAATGCCTGTAAAATGAATCACAAAAGTTCAAAAAGTTCACCAAATACACCACTGTGCTACTTTGTAAGTGTTGAAAGTCTAACAGCAAACAAATAATCTTACAAAATTCCGTAAGAGATTGTCTGCAATTCTCTTTACTTTCATTTCCTCAGGCTTAATCTGAATACCCGTTTGAACCTGTAATATTCATTCCACCACTAAAACAACTGGAAGAAAAGGAGCAGCCCTATGACCAGCCCTGTTTCAACCATCACTTCTTTGCCGTGTGTTACCGCTTATGCATTCTGAATCACGTCTCTTCATTAGCGACCTTCTCGTCGTTGGCTGAGGTCATAGTTGCTCCAGTATCGCGTCCCGTCCTCTGCTCCTCTCTGTGGCGGGTCAGCACCTCGGGACAGTCCGGGGACCCTCCTCCTCGCGCTCTCAACACCCACAGCTCTCCTCCAGCGGGGCCGCAGTTAACCCGGGCTGGCCCCAATTTGCATAGACGCTGAAATGACCTTACGCAGGGTTACGGCACCTGAACTCTCCTCTGAAAGGCTGATTAGAGTTAAATGTCAATATGTTTTTAGGTGCAAAAATAGCCTTAATCAAGTTGCAGTTATGTACAATTTGAAAGTTTGGTCGACTAAGCGAGTAATCAATCAATAGAATAGATTTTTCCCTGTCCTCGGTTATTGGCACAGACAGGACAAAGAAAATCCACTTTATCTGAGACGTGGTTGTATACAGATTAAAACAAGCCAGGATTGGGAAGCCAAGGAGAAATAGGAAGGGAAGGTTACAGGCCAAGCATCCTCTTCACACAGGAAAGACGCTATACAGAGCAGCTTGGACATCCTCTGCATCCGGCTATTGAAACTACATCAGCGAGCAGCCAGGACGTTTGAGATCAGTGGGCTACAGGACACGACACGGCAACAACTCCTATCTTTATTCTTAAACCTGTCAACATTTTCGATAAAGTTTCATTTGCCTATGATATTCACTTTATTCATTTTTGTTTTTTGCATAGTGCGTGGTTGGTAGTTAGTGTTTCCAAGCAAATATGTAAATCCACAATTTCTCTGAATTGAGTCATCATGTTTTCTCAGAGGTAAAATGGACACTATTCCAGCTACTTTCATCCAAAATTGTGGTATAGGACTGGCGACTCCAAAATAGGCCTTTTACGGTAATTACTATATTGGAAAATGGAAATGAAACAGGAAATGTTTTGTTAGTTTTTGGAAACATATTATGAAGTCAGCAGTCAAGGGTTGATTAAGACTACTAATGAACCAAATGTTTAATTCTGCTGTTTGTTAATTAAAGCTTATAATTTTTACGACATGATTCATTTGGAATAGGTTTTACAAGAATATTTGGGTTATTGTGTCAGTGGCATGAAGAACTATTGTTTCAGAATTATTGTTTTCTGTGATATTTTCTGGAATAATGTATCAAACATCAAAATTAGTTATTGTGACAGGCCTACTTTAAAATAGTAGCTGTGGTTTAAATTGTAACACTTGTCTTTGTCCTGGTTTGGGATCCGTTGGAGTCCTAAAGTAGATTTGGTTTGGTTCTGTTCAAGTCCTGGTTCATTCCTGGTCAAATCTATAGGTTCAATTTTGATTTTAATTACAGTTTACTCACAGTTTTGATGAATGTGCTAGTGTGAATGCACCCCAAGGTACACAGTGACTGAATTTTGCTCCAGTTACTAACCCAGAAACATTAAAACAATTGTAATTTTATTTCAGCAGGCAATGCAGTGTCAGGAGCTATGGGCATCCAGAGTACAGTAACTGCTCCGGTGAGCAGATCTGGAGCTACGTTTTGGTCAAGCTGGAGGATTAAACTGCTTTGGTTGTTGTGGTGAAACCCGGACACGAGGAGAACAAGTTAACTTCACTGAGAAAGGCCTTATCAGCCCAGGAATCAAAATGTATCACAATTTAATCCAAACCGCAATTTTTCTGTGACTTTTTTGCTGTGGGCGGAATCAGTACAACATCTTTTCCTCGTCCAAAGTAGGTTTACTTTCCGAGTTGTTAGCCGATAGATTAGTACTGTAATGTATAAGAACCCCTTGCAGTCTTGTACGCATTACCATTTCCCTGCCACCCTGTCCTTACACTGTATGGAGTGCACTTTTGAAGTAAATCCCAGGGCCCAAAGCGTTACCCAACTCATATGAGCTCCCCGTCAGTCACATCTGACATTTCCCATTTCCCTGACCTGCATTTACTTTTTAGCCACAGGGCCAGGCTTCAGTTACAGCCCACTAGTCTGCCAGAACGCAGCATTGTACAAGAGACTGTGTTTAGAGGCTCTCTATGGAGAGCAACAAGGCCCAAATCAAAAAACCAAGGAAGAGGAATGCTGTTGTAAAGACTGTTGAGAGTTGGCGCATTCTTGGTCTGAAGGATGGCAATATGTTTGAGAAAAATGGAGAAAATGGAATCAAATTGAATCCAAAGCCTGAATATAAACCAAGCAATACATCTTTTAAAAAATGAATTGGACATTTGTTGAAACTTTACCTCATTCGACCATCCAACTAGATACTCATTTGAGCTGGTGTCAATATACATCATTTTGATCTTTTTCAGAATTAATACAACTAGGGCTAGTCGTCCAGATTTGTTAATAATCGACCAATTGTTTTATTTATTCTCCAGGGATGTGAATGGGATAACAGATAAAGTGATGATATGGAGTGAGTTTGCTGAAGATTTTGGAGTGAATCCTGAGTTTAATCTAACTAATATATATCTAACATGTACAAATACACTGTTTACTAATACTTTTCTGTATAAATAGTGTTTTTGCACGGATTCTCTTGCAGTTGGAGTCTTTTGAGTGCAATATGGATCAGATACATGGACATACGTCATAGTTTTCAAAGCTTTTGCCACACCCCCTTTTAGTCAACTAATCTGTCAATAGGACATGTCTTTAGTCGATTAAGAATTTCTTAAGTCGACTACAGCCCTAAACCCGACCACATGGTGAAATTACAGAAACTATTATCCTTATTCTGTGTTGAAAATTACATTATATTGTATACAATTATGGTTACAATATGGAGTTGGCAAAGAATCCAAGAGGTTTCTTAAAAGTGTGATTTTTGTTGGTGTTGTATCGAAATCTGTACAGACTATTGAGTTTTTTCCTTAGTTTTGCTATCGAGTTGGAATTGTTGACATCAAGACAATATTATGCACCACTATGCAATAAAAGGCGGCTAAAATTAGAGAGCTGAAACGGCTTTTTTATCTATTTGCATATGGAAAATCACAACATGTTCTACAGCTCGCTCTCCTTGGTGTGACTTATATTCTAAACACAAATAACAAAAATTCTCTGGACCACTTTTCCCTGCGGTGAGATCTCATGGTAATTGCATCTGTGAATAGATTCTCAAGGTGAGCCTTTCCTCTCCCTGTCGGCTGAAATGTATATTGCACAATGTTGTTTCTTTGAAGTAGACCTTAACAGCGTTCGTGCACGGACTCTCCAACAAGTGGCTCTCACTCACGATCTTCGGTTGGTTATGAAAGTTAGCCTCTCCGCGCCAACACCGAGGTCACTTGTCCTTGCCTTTCCTCTGCCCCTTTCTTCTATATATACACTCTCCCCTCATTCCATATTCAGTGCAAGCATTCAGATCACTTCTAATTACGAAGGGCGCAATTGGAATTGGCTTTTCAATTTTTGACGCCGCACTGGTGGAAATCGCAAAGGTGCCGTGGCGGAGCCTTGTTCCGCCCCTCCACCCCAGCCCAGCCCTTATCCTCGGGCTGCAGCTATGACTTAATATGCTTGATACATTCACTGCGCCAGCCCATTCCAATGCAGTGTGTGTGACTCGCATTGTTTGTGCGAGAAAGCGAGCTATACGGCGAGGGAAGAAAGCTATATTGAGTTATTATAGGAAGTAACTGCAGGGCAAGGTGTGTGCAAGTGTGTTTGGGTTCAAAATGTGTCAAAAGCGCTGTCAGAATCATCAAAACTAGCAATTAAAAGGAACACTGTGATTCAATTTTACATGGCTGGTTCACTGTTTGAGGTATTCAGATTTGATTGCCCCCATTTGTGCTTCAAACAATGATTTTTTCTTTTAATAGAAGTGTACGCAGTGTGATGCTTTGCAGGTAAAGCTTAAGTTCATTTGAGGGAATCCGTAAGGTAATTAGAAGGATTCCTCAGCAGTATATGGGATACAGGATTAAAAAGAGAGAGACAAAAAGTGATAAGCTCTTTTTCAGCATGGTCCTGATTATAAACGGAGATATGCTTTCTGAATAAATATCACCCAGTGTCATTTGACGGTTTGAAAATACAGATATTAAAAGCACAGAAATGACTGGTGTATGATTTGCTGAGGGAATATGACTCAAGTACAATGTGCTATGGTTGCCCAATTCTTACAGGTTATCCCAGTGGCACGAAGGGATGGATCACAGAACAAATGACAAATGACAGTAAAGTCATTGTCAGTGATTTGTCTGATGATGAGTCTTTTTAATTGAGTCAGTAGCATGTGGTTGAGAGCAGAGTTTAGACTTTAGAGGAAGAAATTGGACTATTTTTTGTGTTAAATGGCAGTAATAGATGAACATAGATGAAAGTAGAGACAATATATCAAATTTTTTAAGTGTTGTGAAGATATGCAAAATTTAAATATCAAGTATAACATATACAGGGAAAAAATAACTGATTAAAAATAAAAATGAATTAAAAACTTCCAAAAAAAAAGGTATATGGTGATATTTCAGTGCTTTCATGATTTCACATTTGTCTGATAACAAACCTCAACTCATACGTTTAAAGACATGTTTTAACACATTTTTGTTGGATTGACAATGACATAATATTGTCTGAATATCGTTTTTAGCGACCTGAAATGTGGTGGTGTGATCATCCACCTAAAAGTCACATACTGCTCCTTTAACGTAAATACGGACAAAATTATGTCATTCTGATATGTTAATTTATAATCCACTAACATAAATTTGGCGTAAATCTGGCGACATTAATTCACTTCCTTTCACATGGGCATAGTCTAGACTACTTATACCATCTTTTTCTTCCATGCTACTGCTAGTGCAATAGAGTGGGCGCGAGGGGTAACAGCAGGATAGACCATGGAGAGTGGTCTGGGAGTGGCAGGACCACTCTCTCCTCTGTCTTTGCCTGGGTCCGCAGTGCAGGAGCAGAAGACAAGATTAAAGTGAAAACGATGCTTTGAAGTTGGGCAGAGGATGAAGTTACACACACATCATCTTGTTCTGTATAGTCTTAAGAGAATACTGATGCATCACTGATTTCTGCTTTGATTCGAACTGCTGTTTTGTGATCCCAAGTGATGTTTAATCCACCACAGAAACAGATGATTTTGTATTTGCGGGATTTGTTGTCCTTTGCAGGGAAATGTGTCCTCTGCATTTGACCCGCTCTTCTCCCAGCGTTGGTCAGGAGCGGATAATTACTGAGCATGTTTTGGGTTGATATGCATCGGAAACTTACCCAGATACAGCCATGACAACCGAACGTCCTGACCAGGAATCTAAACCGGGACCTTCTTGCTGTGAGGTGAGAATGTTCGCCAATCAGCTCGCAAGCCTGCAGAGATTACAGCTACAATACACTACTATTATATTATTTAAGATATAAATAAATATGATGGTTCTCTCAAAATGATTGAATCTTATGGTAATCGAGTAGTCCGGATTTTAAAGGAGATATTTTATGCATTTTTTCAAGTATGCAATATTGTACTATAACAAAAGCAAAACCATCATTTCACATGTTGTTCATTGTAAACTGCAATATTGATCCAAAACAGCTTAGTAATAGATAACTCCAGTAATTTCCTGTTGAAAACTGCAGAAACTGATTTGCCCCACCCCTTCATAGTAACATTTCAACAAGTCATGGGTTTTTATTGACATGTTTTTAGTTTTGAAAAGTGACTATGTGACATTTTGAAACCCTACAAGAGTCACTCAAAGTCTTAATTTGTCAAATAATCCCAACTAAGAACTGAGATGTGGGCGAGGATAGGGGGTAGATAAAAACAGGACATTTCCGAGCACTTGAGCCTCAATTTTAGGACAACACAGGATTACTCAAACATGCCGGAATCAATCAAAATATAACTTTGAGTAAAATGATGATAAGACAACACTGTATTCACTCTTTAATACGATTAAACAAACACAACAAGACAGAAGTGGTGCAGTGGGATTCACCCTCAACGTGAAAGTATCCAGTTTGAATCCTACTGGATGCATTCGTGAGTAAAATACTTTTTTGACCTTGCAATGGTCATTTATAAGATTTTGTAATTTGCATTGTTGCTGAGACAGGTTTAAAACTTTGTGATGAAAGCATGCATATTTTCTGGTTAACATTTTACAGTAACTACACTTTTATTAGTCTCATTAAAGCACGAACAAAGACTTAATTAATAATGAACCAACATTAAGAATGATTTAGGCCCGATAACTACTTAATATCCTAACTCCTAACCACTAAATCAAGTATTTACTAAGACTGAATCATTTTTAATAAACTATGTGTTCATTATTAATTAAGTCTTTGTTAAGTCTTTATTAAACTGTAGTTATTATAAATGGGTATACTACTTGTGCCTGGCCTATTTTTTATTTATTGCTCGAGTGCAGTTTTTTGGCAACAACTCTCCCGCTGACTCTGAACCACCAAATGAGAACAACATGATAGAGCCCTAACTCAATTAAGTCCTTTTCAGGCCGACTGCGGTGGAGTAGCTGTATCCACATAGATAGTAAAACACCCACTCGCTATCACAGAGCAGGGAAGCAAATTAGGGCCGTTTGCAGTGGTTGTAAATAAGAGGATTAATGGACCCACTTTGAGCGGACAGACACACGCGCATCGAGATCCTTGCACTCCGAGTCGAGCCCCGTGAAAGAGGCCTAAATATGAGTGTGATGCAGAAATGTCAAGAGGTAATTGTGGGAATAATAGGCTGAGTGGTGAAATGTCAGTGCGGCCCTCCTCTCCAGCGCTCACCTGTGTCCATACACTGCAATATGTGACCTAAGCTACTGGTGCACGCACTATGTATTCAGCAAAGGCAGTGTTTAATGATGGGACGTGACCGGGGTTAAAGGTCTTAAAGGTATATACAGAAATGTGGTTTTCCTGGACAGTTGTGACTAAAAGCGTGTTATTGCAGAGGCTGTAGACCCATCCAGAAGCGCTTAAAATAGCTGCATGCACACCCTGGTACTTAGATAAACCTTCTACTTCCGGCGCTGGTGAGAGCCGGCTGCTGGTTGCAACACGCTCCGTCTTTTTCCAACTTTTTTTCGCTCTCTTTCTATTGTAAATACTTTAACTTTTGCACACCTCTTCTGTGAAGTGAGGGTTAACACACACGCGTTGACTCCGCGTTGATTCAACTTTATTTTCGTTGTTTTATTGCGTGTTTTTGCCGCGATGTGTGTTGGCCCCCCTCCCCCCCGGCCCCCGCGTGTTTACTCCAGGGAGATGCTGCTGGAGCTGCGGAGCGCGGTGCGTCTCCCCCGGGACCGGCACGAGATCCCAGCGGAGGTGCTGCGGAAGACACGCAGAGGCCGGCGCGCGGGACGTAAACTAAAGAGATGTTTCCGACCTGTTCTCCCCGTCATCATCACGGGAAACGTGAGATCTCTCCGCAACGGGATGGACGAGCTGGCGGGATCTACGCGGTACCAGCGGGAGTACAGAGACAGCAGCATCATGCTTTTCACGGAGACGTGGTTAACCCCCGAAATCCCGGACTCAACTGTCACTCTGGACCATTTTCACCTGCTGCGTGCGGACAGAACAGAGGAGAGCGGTAAGAGGAGAGGAGGAGGCCTGGCTGTGTTTGTGAATGAAAATTGGTGCAAGTCTGGACACTGTACAGTGAAACAGCAGCTGTGTAACAAAGACATTGAACTGTTAGCTGTTAGCATGAGGCCATATTATCTGCCCCGGGAGTTTTCACATATTATTGTGATAGCAGTGTATGTGGCCCCCTCTGCTAATGCTGACAATGCTTGTGAAGCTCTGTTCTCCTGCACCAGCAGGTTACAAACACAGCACCCACAGGCACTCTTCCTCATCTCTGGTGACTTCAACCACGCTTCTCCCTCATCTGTTCTGCCAACATACACCCAGTATGTCACCTGCCCCACCAGAGACAAGAAAACCCTGGACTTGTTCTTTGCAAACACCAAGGACGCTTATTCTTCTTCTCCTCTTCCCCCCCTGGGCAAATCGGACCACAACCTTGTACATCTGCGGCCTGTGTATGAACCCATCGTGCACAGGCAGCCAGTGGTGCCCCGTGTGGTGAGGAGGTGGTCTGCTGAGAGCGAGGAGGCTCTGAGGGACTGCTTCAGCACCACTGTGTGGGCAGAACTGTATGACCCACATGGGGAGGACATCAACTCCATCACAGAGTGCATCACGGACTACATCAACTTCTGTTATGAAACCACTGTACCCTCCCGGACGGTGCGGTGTTTTCCAAACAACAAGCCGTGGATTAACCGTGACATTAAGGCTCTGCTGAAGGAGAAGAAGAGAGCGTTCAGGTCAGGGAACAAGGAGGAGCTGAGGACTGTGCAGAAGAAGCTGAGGAGGAAGATCAGGCAAGGGGAAGCCAGCTACAGGAGGAAGATGGAAGAGCAGCTGCAGCAGCAGAACATCCAGGGAGTGTGGAGGAGCCTGAAAACCATCTCAGGTTTCAAGTCCCCCCCTGTCCAGGCAGAGGGGGACCTTCAGTGGGTTAACGATCTGAATTCTCACTTTCTGAGATTTGATCAATCACCCACCCCTCCCCCTGCACAGCTGCAAACCCACACCCCCACGGCTGGACAATGGCCCACACCCGATCCTCTTCACACCTCTGCTTCGGTCCATCAGCTCACCACTCATCCCCCCGCCACGAATCCCCCCAGTGCACAGTCACCCCACCCACCCCTGTCCTTCACTGCAGCACAGGTGAGGAGAGAGCTGAGGAGGATTAAAACCAGGAAGGCAGCAGGACCAGACGGCATCAGCTCCAGGCTCCTTAAGTCCTGCGCAGATGAACTGTGTGGAGTTATGGAGCATGTCTTCAACATGAGCCTAAAGCTGAGGGTGGTACCACAGGTCTGGAAGACCTCCTGTGTGGTACCAGTGCCAAAGACACTGCACGCTAAAGACCTCAGCAGCTTCAGGCCGGTGGCTCTCACGTCCCATCTGATGAAGACACTGGAGAGGCTGGTCCTGGACCACCTCCGCTCCGCCGTGAGCTCAGCCATGGATCCGCTGCAGTTTGCGTACCGGCCTGGCATTGGAGTGGAGGATGCCGTCATCTTCCTGCTGCACCGCTCTCTCTCTCACCTCGAGAACCCTGGCAGCGCTGTGAGAATTCTGTTCTTTGATTTCTCCAGCGCCTTCAACACCATCCAGCCGCTGCTGCTGAGGGACAAGCTGGAGACGGCTGGTGTGGACTGTGGCCTGGCAGAGTGGATCCTGGACTACCTCACGAACCGACCCCAGTTTGTGAGAGCCCGGGATTGTGTGTCTGACACTCTGACCTGCAGTGTGGGGGCGCCGCAGGGCACTGTCCTCGCGCCCTTCCTCTTCACCCTCTACACCTCGGACTTCAGACACAACACGGACAGCTGTGTTCTGCAGAAGTTCTCTGACGACTCTGCCATCATCGGACTCATCACGGACGACGATGATGCAGAGTACAGAGGACTAACGCAGGACTTTGTGGACTGGTGTCAGCAGAACCACCTTCTCATCAACGCGGGAAAGACCAAGGAGATGCTGGTGGACTTCCGCAGACGCCACTCCACTGCCTCTCACCAGTGAACATCCAGGGAAGGGACATTGAGAGAGTGGACTCATACAAGTACCTGGGTGTTCATCTGAACCACAAACTGGACTGGACTCATAACACAGACGCACTGTACAGGAAGAGTCAGAGTCGGCTCTACCTCCTGAGGAGACTCAGGTCTTTTGGAGTGTCAGGGCCGCTCCTGAGGACCTTCTACGACTCTGTGGTGGCATCAGCCGTCCTGTACGGTGTGGTCTGCTGGAGCAGCAGCATCACAGAGAGGGAGAGGAAGAAGCTGGACAAGGTCATCAAGAAGTCCAGCTCCGTCCTGGGCTGTACTCTGGACTCAGTGCGCAAGGTGGGGGACAGAAGGGTCCTGGCTAAACTCACGTCTATGCTGGACCATGAGTCCCACCCCCTGCAGGACGCTCTGTCTGCCCTGGAGAGCAGCTTCAGTGAAAGACTGATTCACCCTCGCTGTGTGAAGGAGAGGTTTCGCAGGTCTTTCCTTCCTGCTGCTGTCAGACTTTACAATGAACACTGTTAGCCCTGAACATGTGCCATTCACCCGCTATAATCATGTGCAATACTGTAACATGTGTCAGTCACCTGTTATAATCATGTGCAATATAATTTAACATACTATTAATAGACTCTTACCTCACCATAGTCACTTACTGTATATAACATACACGTAAGCCACTTTAGTTACCATTTTTACTGTAAATAAGAGTGTGCACTTTATACCTTATACTTTATATTGTATTTTTTTATGACCATGTTTATTTATCCTATTTTTATTGCATGCACCTATTTCTTTCATTCCTGTCCTAAACTGTGTGTTGCAACAGTGGAATTTCCCCATTGTGGGACAAATAAAGGATCTCTTATCTTATCTTATCTTATTCCGTTCATTTTAATGAGGAAGCAAAATAAAAGCATGACTTTGACGTTTGTAGACAGTGGAGACAAATGCTCGACGTTTATTTGTATGCTACATTTGGCAACACGTAATAATAGCCAATATCTAACTTCAAGGTCGAGTTTGTTTTCTAATGTTTGCAGGTTTGTGGTGTTTGATGAAACAAAACTAAAATGTTCTTGTCAAACTGTTGTGGCCCGCTATGTTTTTGGTGCATTATTGTTAGATTTAAGAAATGTTAATTACACGGACACTCGCTCATTTTGGCACTAATTGCTAGCGTTAATAATCTCCACAAAACATTATACGCGCTAATGTTTTCTAACAAGTGGTTGTCAGTCGCCAAAAAAGACCTGGTTTTAGTTTGACATGTTTGGAGGCTCACTCTAACTCTAGATTAAAGCCGCTGAAAAACTGAAATGATAACGTTTGGACTTGAAAATTTACATATTTGACAGACTTTGAACTAAATGGGACTTAAATTTTAGTTGGGTGTACCATAATGTTGTGTTTGTTTTCATTTTTCATTTTTGATTTGTTTTCTGCTCTCTGGTCATGTTCTGTGTTCTGCTTTACGTTGAAAATTTGAAAGAAAAAAGAAAGAAAAAGGAAAGAAAAGCCATTAAAGCAGATATGGAGTCTTTACAATGCAGGTGCTCTGTTTACGAACACTCGAAATATCTACAAACTATTTTCGTCAAACTATTTTCTACAAGCTATTTCCTCATCAACCCTTATAATGCAATAAAGGCGCAAGATTCAACAAAGGAGACATCACCGCTGTTAAGTCCTAAATCTGAAGCCACAATTTAATAATGTCTCGGTGCACAGCTGAAGCACTGTAGACATATTTGATATTTTAGGAAGGAAGAGTTTTGCCATTATTACTTTAAAGTTTAAAGTATGAGATACGACTTAGATGACTTCTATAGGGTTGCCGTAGAATAAGCTCACTTAGTTTGCTTTCCCGATTTGAAGGGGATTATTTGCAGCGGGGAACCTGGAAGAAAAGGAAGATTGCCAGAATGTATCCTATTTGTGATGTCTGATCCAACAGCACCTTATAACTATACCTGACTTTATGAACAGTGACATGTGCTGAGGCTCCCACTGCCACTTCAATCTCCCAAGTGCTCAAAGTGACATCCCATAATATCATTGATGACACTCCGGAGGACCTCATCTCCTGCGTGTGTTCATGTGTGAGGCCACGTGCGTTGTCAGAAGGGACACTCGGAATAGACTTAGAAACACACAGGCCTCATAAAGTGAGAATATTAGATTTTAATGTCCTTGTCAACTCCGATGGTTTCCCGTTTGAATTCTCTGTGGGCCCTCGTCACACCAGCTTCTTTCCAGTGACCTGAATTTCCTTGTTTGCTGTCAGAGGTGAACACTGTCTCTAATAGTGTGAAATATATTGAGGTTTCTAATTAGGGCTGCGAAATTAATCGAAATCAAATCAAAAATCGCAATTTGAATGGACGCATTCAAAGGCGCAAAGGCCGCAATGTTTGAAGTGCAATAATTTCGTTCTATAAACAACAAAATAAAAAAATGCTTACCCTGTAGTTTAGATTTGTTAAACATAACACAAAAAATGCAGCAAAAGTAACATAAATGTGACTAAAAGTGACAGAAACACAACAAAAACGACAAAACTGGACTATAAATGAGGAAATGCTGCTAAAAGTGACAAAAACAACACTAAAAGCGACAAAACGTTCTGAAATGTAAGACTTATGAGTTTGTCAGTTCAGTTTTTTTTGTCAATTCTGCTGATTGAGTGTAAAATGTGTACTTTGAACAGAATCCCATTATTAAAACATAATTTAATCGCAATCGCAATACTGGTCAGAAAAAATGCTCTATAGCCCTGCATGGCTGTGTGTAGCTCTGCATATAAAGATTAATTTATCAAATCTCACAGGTACAGGATTTCTACTGTGTATAAAATGTTTTCCTCTGTTGCTTTAACCTTTTAAGTACATTTATCTAGGCTTTGGACTGGCACACATAAGATATTGTTTGATCATTGAACGAGATGTTGCTGAATGTCTGTGGTCACAGCCTTTCGTAAAACCTTGCCCATTAAAAAAACAAACTATATAGCCCTGCATTAGTGTATTTAAATAGAAACCTTTTCGAACCTTCTTCCTTGAAACTGAATAGCATTGTTTTGACATCACAGTTCATCGAATCATTTTTATCAACAGAAATGCAGCAATCAGTCTGTGAATAAAAGCTGCTTAATACTCTTCCACTTGCAGTTGCAGTTCTGGTGGTACAGGGACAAACACATTCCTTTGCTCGTGAAAGGTTATTTTTATCTGTGGACAAATTGAATTACATCTGCATAACAGAGCACAATGTCTGAGAGCTCGATAACCGCAGTTCTTCAAGCTCTCCATTACAAAAACATACCATCGAATACACTCAAGATGCCCTATACCTCGCGATCCAACATACAGGATTTTCTCCACACTCTTGCATCAGTGAAGTTCTGCTCGACGGTCTGTTCCCCCAAAGGGACTTCTTCAGAGTCCTGGCGTTACAGCGCTGCCGGAGAAAATCCGCTTGAATTGTTAAGTGTTGAGATGGAGCAAATGGAATAGATGTGCATGAAGGAACTGTTGGGAGGAAGCAAGAGCATGAGAATTAAAATAAGACACTTGAATAAATGATTACATTGTATATAGGACGGTGCATTTATGTGAATGTTAGTAGTGATTACAATTATTGCTCCAATCAGTTACAAAGATGTGGGGAATTGGACTAACAATGATTTTAATTCTGTTCTCTTTTATGTGAGTGCTGGTTTTTGCTTCCATTCATGGGTTTCAGGCATAAGATCCTCTGTTGTTATAGCAATACTGCATTTCTAATCTAAGCATTATATCTTTTGAATAGGGAAAGATCCTCACAAAATCCTTTAAACCACAGAGGAATTATCAGCCTGAAACTTATGAAAAACCACGAGAAATGCCATTTGTCCAACCTACAATGGCTTTTAAAACAAACAATAATGATAAGTAACTTTAGACAGTAAAAACTCTTTCAAATAATCATGATTACAATTATGACACACAATATAAGTTTAAAAAATAAAACAAACTGAAGGTGAAAATGTTCAGGCAGCTCTAACAGTAAAGGAGAACTGAGGTTTGGGTGATCAACAAGAAAGCTTAAATAGAGGTAGGCAGAGTGAATTCTCCCTGTGGCTTGTTTGTTTTTTGTTGTAAGGAGGAAATGTCTGGATCAGCAGGAGCCTGCATGTTAATTAGTGGCAGCAGCACATGCCCCACACACTTCCATGTGGTGTAGGAGGAGATGAAGGCAAACTGTGCTTTTATGTGGCCTATTATGTTCAGGTTTCTAAGGTTACAATATACACGGTCACATCTACAGTTCACTTTCAGCTTCCTGGTCTCTTAACCCTCAGCGGGCATTGGTTATTTGTTGGTTTAATGCTGTATGAGACGTCTCAGTAGTCAACCAAACATTAGTGATGGTTTGGAACAAGGGAACAAGGATTATACTTTTTGTTTTTTACCAGTTGATCTCTGGGTCTCTCTCCTGATCGCAACTTGCAGTAGAATATTCAAAACAAAGGTGCAAAGTGATATTTCAGTTTGTTTGTTTTTTTGGTTCGAATTTGACTGTTCATTCACGTTTTGTGCAGTATTTGGACCTCACCCAATACATTTACAGGCACATCTTTCTCTTGAATTGCCATTATATTGCCATACTATTGTAACTTTTAGGGCTGTAAACCTTTAGTCATTTAGTCGATTAATGATTAGTGGGGTCTTTTTATGTGACTAAAGTATTTTTACAGAACAATAGCAGAAAGGAGAAAATGTGGAGTGAGTTTGAAGATTTTGGAGTGAATCATGATATCTTGTTTCCAATTACTTTTCTGTCTAGTTGTTTTTCTATGAACTCCTGTTAGGCGTGTCATAATAATTACCATAGGATTGCTTAATCGCTCGATTTATGAAAGAAAGCAACACTCTTTTCAGGGTCAAAAGTTATCGTATGTCTTTTTCTTTGGATTAGTTTATTATTATTATTTTTTTTTTTGTAGTAGTAGTATTAGGGCTATATGATGACGTTTGTTGAGTAATTAAGGGATTCTATTTAGGGATTCTAGAACTAACTGTGTTAGATCTAGAATCCCTAAAGTAATTAAGAATCCCTTAATTACTCAACAAACGCCATCATATAGCCCTAATACTACTACTACATAACAATGAAGAAATGGCGCTAACACAGTTAGATCTAGATCTAATCGCGCCATTTCTTCATTGCTACATTCTTCACACCACGGTTCACTTGGAAAGAGTTAATTCTACTTTAGACATATTGCATCAGTTGCATGAAGTAGTTTCAACATTATCGTTTATTGTGATATCTTTCTGTCACAATATATTGTACTTCAAAATGTGCAGTTGTGACAGGTCTAATGCCAGTACAGTTGTAGTCTTTTAGGGTTAGATACATGGAGATACTTAATCGTTTTGATAGCTTTAGCCATACCCTCTTTTAGTTGACTAATCGGTTGATTAAAGGGGGTCTTTAATCGACCAAGATTAGTCGATTACAGTCCTAGTTCTTAGTCAAAATCTCCTGACACACCAATAAAGCTCTAACCCTAAAACTATGAGTCCTGGTTTGGGGATTTAGGCTGCGTTCACACTGAGATGCATATTCACCACATCAAAATTGCGACTAAACCACTCGAAACTAAAAATGAAGTAGATCAGGACAAAACAAGGACAAGAACAGGACCAAACAAAGACAAAAACAGGACAAAATGGACAAGTGTGAAGCTTAAACTGTCAATATGGAATATCAACACAAATTGCCTGGTGTCGCTCCATCAAGTGATATGTGAACGTCATAAAACACTGCGCCATCGGCCATGATTCAAGTCTGTATTAGCTCAGTTTCTACCACTTTTATGTGCCTTTTATTTGTGCACCGAAATAGCTCCTCACTGTCGGCCGGGCTTCCCATGGTGCTTGGATTTGTACCAGGAGCCGGTTCAACATGGCTGTGGATCAATGTCATCGGCGACTCTCACAGAAGCATGCACAAAAGCCTCAGCCGTGCACCATCGCGCTTGTTTACTGTTTAAACAGCAGGTGGCTCAGATAACAGCCACTTCATCCACCGCCATTTGGACGATTCCGGGGACGACAAAGTTTATCTTTTCTGAAACTTTAGCAGCCTCGAAATACAGTGTTTTCTGGATCAAAGCTGGCCGAAAGCTGAAATTGTATACAGTTTTGGGGTTTAAATGAGGTCAATCAGCTGTCGTCTTGAGTTAAAGAAGTGATAAAAGGAGGCTGATCGATGAACAAGGACTTTAACTTGTTATAATATAAAATTTCACACAATTATTTGACATAGAAGCCTTTCTTTATTGGTGATGGATTGTTTTCTAGTGCTTGTAATTGAGTTATATTTCTAATAAATGTTACTCTTACTTGTGTAAAAGTCTTAGTCATGTTTCTCACTGTGAATAAACCCCATGTTGATTATATTAAAGGTGACATATTGATCTTTTTTATTTAGTATTAAACTATTTAGTATTAAACTACAACATGCATAGATTAATTTTGCACTTCGTAAACTGCTATATTGATCTAAAACTGCTTAATATAGAAACAGGTCCATTGACTTCCTGTTCCTGTTTGAGCACCGCCTTCATAGTGGCATTTTACTTGTTTTCATTGTTGAAAAATGGCTGTATGTACTTCTTGAACCCTACATGTAGGACCTGGACTACATAAATAATACTAAATAATCAATGGTAAATACAGGGAAGTGGGCAGAGACCGGGTGTAAGTGAAAACAGGGGTTCTCTGGGCGCTCGAGTCTGAGTTGCAGGACAATACAATACAGAATTTTGCACTTTGAGCCAAACAATGATGAGGAAACACTGTTATAGTAAGGTTAAAAGCCAAACAAAGTCAATTTTACATAATACATTATCTCCTCTTTGAGAACATGTAAAAAAAAAAGCAAAAGACTAAACTAAATTAACTAACTAACGTGTCCTCTGGGGGGTTTTCACTCTATTAATAAAAAACAAAACAAAAACAAAGGTTGAGAATTCTATGAACATTCATGTGGTTTTCATTGTCGTGCTGTTTCAGTTTTCCATCCACCCTTGAAAAAGACATTCTGATCTCAATGGTCTTTAACCTGGTAACATAAAGGTTAATAAATAATATCATATATCGTTAGTGTCATATATTCACTTCAATAACTCATACTGTTACACGCTTCGTTTTAATTATAAGCCACTGTTCTTCTGTACAATTACCTGCCATATGCCGTGCACACATCTGCATCTCGGTAATTAAAAGTGATGCATTGGATAGATGACCAATCTGGCAAGGTTTTTGATTGACAGCAATGCCACTACATTGTCAGAGCTGCCAGTTTGCAGCGTGTCCTTACAGCTGTCCAGACAAAAAACATATTCACCAGCACTGGGACGTTACTGGTGCTCTCCCAGTCACAGATAAGCCATGTGTGCGTGTTTCATTCATATTATTATTATTTCTGTGGCGATATCTTGTGAATTAATCGCCCTTGAGCACCAAAAACAACAGAAAAAAAAAATAATTATGGGATAAAGTGAGGTAGGAAGTACACTGACACATGAAAGAGGATTAAAAAAAAGAGGAAAAAGTGAGAGAGTGAAACAGGGAGATCGAGCTTGAGTCGAAGTTATGGAAACCGAGTCAAGGCTCACGCCGTCGTCATAGCAACCCTTTAAAGGCCGATCCCCAATGCAATTAGAGTGGCTTTGAGGGCAAGGAATATGAAAAATAATGGTGTGAAAGAATCAGGCGAGATTTGACCGAAACAATACAGTTGAATGAATTATAGAAGGCTATTATGTGACCAAGTGTGCAGGGCTTACTATAACTGCAGTTCATTATTCTATAAGGATCGTCTTAAGTGCTGTGTGCAAGGTTACATATGATGCAGTACAGGCTACACAAACAAGACGGAGGTGGCCAATCTCAGAAGAAGAAGGGAAATGGTTTAAGATTACGGTCGCCAAGGTGATTTTATCAATAAAAATGAAGCTCGTAGGTTAGTGCTGTTATTACATGTAATCCTCTCAAGCCCCATTTAAGCACATTAAGTACAATAACGCACAACCTTTCCGAGCACCTTTGAGTTATTACTTTAAGATAACAAAAAGAACCTGGCTGTTATGTGGAGCTGTGTAGATTTCTGCTTATCTATGTTTTTTTTTTCTTTACTCAGAAGTTACAGTACACAATAGACACAACATGCATGGATTTTGAATGCATAGGCATTGTTTGGCCTAATCGCATTAACAATCAATGTGTTGGAAAATATTTATTTATTGATCTTTATTTAACCAGGATAGTAGCACAAGTATTTAGAATATCTTTTCAGGAATCCTGGCCCAAAATGGGAAACACCTCCAAAGGTGGTGGAAAACGACCGAGCGAAGATCCTGTGGGACTTCCAGATACAGACTGACAGAATGGTTATGACAAACCAACCAGACATTGTGGTGGTGGATAAAGAGCAAAGGAGGGCCGTTGTGGTTGATGTGGCAATACTAAGTGATGGCAACATCAGGAGAAAGGAACACGACAAACTAGAGAAATACCAAGGGCTCAGAGAAGAGCTGGAGAAGGCCTGGAAGGTGAAGGCCAAAGTGGTGCCTGTGGTGATCGGAGCACTCGGGGCAGTGACCCCCAAACTGGAGGCGTGGCTACAGCAGATCCCTGGAGGAACATCAGACATCTTAGTCCAGAAAAGTGCAGCGCTAGGAACATCTAAGATACTGCGCCGAACCCTCAAGCTCCCTGGACCTGAGCTTAAAGATGAATGAGAACACCTGCGGAGGGTGAGAAGGGAATTTTTTATTTTTTTTTATATGGTTTTATAGTTGAGGAAATGCTACTTTATTTTATTTATACTTGAGAGGAGGCTTTAATATGAACTGCGACACTGATACTGATTTCATGCTTCCAGGACATGTTTGAAGAGGTCTAAACTACCACATTTGCAGATTTTAAACACAAAAGGACTGCTCTTTTATTGTCAGCACAGGAAATTATTGTACTTCAATAATTGTTGTCTGTCTTTTTTGCGACTTTTCAAACTGATTGGATTGTGATGTGTCCAAGTAAAATAAGTCATTTAACAAACCATAAACTTGAATGGTGACTACAGCATTATTTAGTACAAATTATTAAATTCACATGAAAAGTAAAATAAACCATGAAAAATCAATAACAGTTAAATGAGCAGAGTTGGCAATTTCTACTCTAATTTGTACTCTAGTCCTTCTGATTCAAAATATTTAGGTATGATATTATATATGATATGATATATTATATGATATTATAATTTACTGTAAATTAAGGGTGGGAAATATGCAGACAAAATAAACCCAAGGATTGAAAGGGGAGAAGTGTCTCTGTTTTAGCGCCATTCAACAGAGAAGCATTGACTTATGATGATGCACATTTAAACTCTAAAAACTCCTTCTACATCTTGTTGTACAGTAGATGAATGAATCCCCTCGTGAGCTGCCCGCATTGTGCATTTTCCAACACTCCCCCTGCACTGCCTGTTCACGCGACAACTCGACATCAACTCCACTCATGTGGGAAACGCTAGAAAAAAAGGAAGCAATAAGAATATTTTTCACTGCACATCCAGGGCAAATTGTGTGACTTGTGTGCAGTGTCCGCAGCTCACTGAGTGTTTATCATGTCCACTGGCCCAATCCCACGACCCCCAGAGGTAATTGATTTCTGCCGCTCCGATGCCCTTTCATGTCTCCATATCCCCTTGCCTTGTTCGCTCATTTGTATCAGGCTTTCTTGTGCTGGCGTTATCTGCATGCCCCACAGTCGCCGCCCCTTATCATCTACTGTTTTTTGTTCTAAGACATTCTAAAGCATGCGTCGTATCTTGTTTTGTTCTTGCCCTGGTGCGACTGGGCGACTTGGCTGCATTATGTGTCATATTTATTTATTTATTTATTTATTTTAAGTTGTCAATAAATCAATAGCCAGGTCGATACCAGTATCATAACAAGACAATGATTTGAGAAGGTACTGATATTTTAAAAAACAAAACATAAGACAAAATTTGATGTTTCCTAGAAAGTTTTAGAATGGTGATTGACCCTTATCAGAGATAGTATAAGTCCACATTATCCTTAGAATCAAAACTGAGTTTTAAACACTACTTGCACTAGGCTAGGCTTTTAATTTGCTGATCACTTTTTATTTGCTGATCACTTCAAATCTTCAAACAAGAAATACAAAAATATCTTTTTTGACTCCTTTGAAGTTACAATCAAAACCACATAAACCAATATTTAGCTATTTCAACCTGGAGAGACTCAAATAAGACGATATTTGGTGGGAACATATTGAATGAAATACAACTAGCATGACCTAATAATGAGAACTATCGATAGACATATTAGGCTTGGTGCTTAGACCCAGGTAGGGAATGATGAGTGATGTGCAGGAGGTGTAGAGCTGGATGTAATAGGAATCTTCCCCCTGAAGACACTGGTGGTAGTGACATAAAAACCTGAAAGAAAAACAGACTTGATGTGGTGCTGAGGTGGAAGAGGGCTGCGCAAACGAAGAGGCGGAGATTTGAGTTTGTCTTGTTGAGAAAACAACAAGTGATAGGCTCAGCTTGGCCTATCAAAGCTGAGTAAGCAGGGGTGTTCCAGGCTGAAACTATCACTACTAACAATGATGATGCCTCATTTAAAACTCTCAAAAGCCATTTTATCAACCTCATTATTGTATGGGAGTACAATAAGATTTTTTTTACATGGTTGGATAACTGCAACAAACTACAACAAGCTCCTTATTGTCATCAGTACTTTTGTATGCTATAGATAAGTTAACCCTTTCATGCATAGTGGTCACTACAGTGGACAGCTATTCAATCGTCGTTTTCTCCCATATAAATCTGTCTGAATGTCACAGTTGCAACATCAGTCACTACAGTGGACTCTAATGTGTCATTCAATACACTGCCACCCACTGGTCAACCTTACCAAGTGCAAAAAAAAAATCCCTAAAACAAGATGGCCGACAGAAGAGCAGATGTACCTTGCAGGTGTGGAATGTCTGTCCAGTCCTTCTATTCTAGGAGACCCTTGCAGGTAAAAAAAATATGAGGACATCAAGCAACAACTAAGGAACAATATAATTGTTAAAATATCCAAGTATTGATTTTGTGATTTGAGGAAATTGTGATTAATCATGTGTCCACTCAATTGGACATCATGCGTTGCCAGCTATATTTAGACTACAATTTATAGTATTGCTGTGACCTTTTTTTTTTATTTTTTTTTATTTAAATGCCATTTGTAGTAATTATTTGGCTGAAAATCAATTTAATTTTATTATAGCAATCTTTTGTGGACATTAGTTTTGTCATGACAGTAATGATCCTTGCCCTTGTGTTTTTATAGAGGTCAGGTGCAGATCATGATCGCAAAACCTACAGGATTGTCCAGCAAATACCATCTGACTCTAGTGAAGATGATGTTAGTGGCAGTGATGATGAATAGCTACCAGAAAAAAGAGAATTAGTAAATGGCAGCAGTAGTGACAGTGAAGCTGAGGATGTGGAAGGAGCAAAGGATGCTGAGGAAGTTGAGGTTGCTGAAGAAGCTGGAGGAGCTGAGGATGTCCTACCTGACAAAGCTCAAGAGCACAAAAAAGCAGACATGTCTAGAAGACCAAAGATGATGAGTTTGAGTGAAACTTGCCTCCTTTTTTAGGAGAGTGGAAGGTTAATACTGAGGGAACAGAACCAATAGATTTCTTCATGCATCTATGTCCTGAAGATCTGAAATAGTGCTCAAATCAAACCTCTATGCACTGCAAAAAGTCAAAGAAAATCTGGTCATTACAAATGGTGAAATGAAGCAGTTTCTAGGGATTAATTTGGTCATGTCATACCTAAGATACCCAAGACCAAGAATGTACTGGTGATCAGAGGAAGGGCAGCGTCTTGATTTGATGGTAAATGCCAGGCCACTGAACCGATTTGAGCAGATTTTGAGATACATTCACTTTGTTGATAACTATTCACAGGAGCAGGGAATACTGATAAACTCTTCAAATCAGGCCAATGTTAGATACACTCAGAAAAAACTTCCGTTCAGCTGTGGTTCCTAAAAAATTCCACTCAACTGATGAACAGATCATTCCATTCAAGGGGTATTTGTCTCTCAAGCAGAACGTCCCAAAAAAACCCAAACCCTGGGGTTTGACACAATGCACTGATGTACTTAAGTACATTTGAAAGAATGTTTGCCATAGTAGTACGCTGACAAGTACTGGCAGGCATGTTCATTGTTATAATTGGAGTTATTTAGACTGTACTATCGGTGCTTCAAAGAAGTTTATTTTTCTCTGGTTAAATGTTTTTGCAATACATTTAACAGTTCTGGAATATGTTCAAAATATATGAACACAATGTTATAGAGCAAACAAAAACATGTTTTAAAATATTTATAATATTTCTTTTTAATCATTGTTTTCTCAAACACATATTTCATCTGTTGTCTAAATGCGCATTGTCCACCCTAGTGGACATGTCACCAACTCCTTCAAAAATACATGTTTGAAAAAAATGAAGGAGATTATTATTTTTTCATGCCTAAAGAGTAATAAAAACACTTTTGAAAAAAATCCTGAAGTAGCCTATCATAATTCATGCATGAAAGGGTTAATGTTACTTTCTACAGCAACATGCATATTATTAAAACTAATATCCACCTTCTTCTTAACCGTTTGTTCACCTGTTTTACATGATTTGACTACTTCCAGTAGCCTTGTAGACTGCTTAAATGTTTTTGTTAGACAGTAGAAGCAGAAGCTTTCTCCCCCTACGCACCTGTCTGCCAAAAATAATCCGTGCTTAACTGTTTAAAAAATGGAAGACAGAATGAACCTTCACCAAAAGAAAAAAGATCATATCCACCAAAATCCATCCTCTTAACAAATTAAAAGAAATAGTGTCTCTCCAAATCCAATCTGTCATTGCACAATATGTAAGTAGTAAGTAATGCTATAGTGGAGGTCTGCATTTCCACTGGGTGCATTGTTATATTACTCATGTTATTTTCCTTCCTACTCCAGAATATATTCTCACATCTCTGTCAGTCTGATCACTTGATGCTTTCCTCTCCACACTTTTGTTTACTTTTGCCTTTGCTCTCCTCCTCCTCCTTATTTCGGCGCCCCCTTCTTCTGTGTTTGCATCTTCTCTTCCAAGTCTGATCCCTTCCTCGCGCTCTCCGTCTGCCTCTATGTACCAGGTCCCGTCCCCGGCCCGCAGCTTGATTTACACACGGATCATTTCTCCAAAGACGTCTCATTATCGCCGCAAACCACAGATATAGCTGTTAGGCCTGTCACTTTGAGCAACGCACCAGACAGGTCGGTATTCCAACACCGCATCTTGTTTTCGGCTCATGAATTTGCTATTTGCTTATACGGCACGCGGATCGACTTAATTCGCCAAATAAGCTTCATTTTGGATTTACAAACTGACTGCCGATGACCTCGCTGTCAATTTCCATTCATTGCTTCCAAATGTGAAGGTGAAAAAGATGTCTCAGGGTTTGGTCAAAGATGTTTTTAGCTTTGAATCAAACTGAAAGTGAATGATTTTGTGCTGGCTGGGATTGGTGCAGTCGAAATGCTGTGTGTGGCTCCATGTTGGTGGTATTAGACTTCTTCCTATGCTGAATTATTTAGCATTTTTCACAGTGCAGTTCGGCTAGGGCTAAAGTTGGTCAGTGTTTTGTCAGAAAATAGATGGAATTAAGTGGTGGAAAGTGCACTTGGGGATAACACAGATTAGCCTCAGCTCTCTGTTTATATTTAAGCTCTTCACAAAAGCAGAGGCGTAGCATCAAATTATGGACCCCAGGTTAAACGTTTCCAATGGGCCCCTAATACATCATTTTGTATATGATTCATTTATCCCAGCAAATTCGGTTATTCATTATTAAAACTATTATTATTTCATTCACTCTTGCTAGAATATACACCCTACAGTTTCCACATTGCACCTAAGAATAACTTGCTAGTTTATTGACACCTTTGAAACTACCAACCTATTGCATGATACAGTACATTTTACAATAATTACCAGGCCAATTCTCGAAACATATTAATACTTTATGAAAATACACTGCAAATTATACTCAGTAGTTGTATTTCTCAGGGACTTTGATCATCCAAAATGCATTTTATTACAACATAAAGAGCGTAAAGCTAATTAAAATGCAACTGAGACAAACAAAAACAAAACACCAGTCTACCCCTTCTGGTCTAACGCCCCTGCACACGAGTAATTGTTGAAGACCGGGCATGAATGAAGCCAAACCATTCTGTGCCAAAGTGCAAAGTATCTACATGTGTGCGCTAGGTGTGAACACAAATGAGTTACAGATCTTGGGCAAAACATCAAGATTAAAATTCATCTTGCAGTTTTATTGGACGATTTGTCATTATTTTACATTTTGTTCTTCTTAGTTTAATATCGAATTTTAGAGTCACAACACGGTGTAACTATTATTCATGATTGTTGACACGTGACAGAACAAAAGTGGAATTTCTTATTTTCTTTCATTCCATTACTGTTCCAATAGTATGTTCCCAGCATTTCCTTATGTGTTTTGTAACTCATGTCCATTGTTTACTTATGGTTGTTTAATGAGCTTTTTGCACATGTTTTTCCAATGTGATTTTAAACTGCAAATGGCTAATAAACTAAACTAGAAACTTGAAACCTTATATAATTGCTCAACATCAATTCCATTTGACTTTAAACAATATATTTCAGATGTAAAGCTCCAACAATGGAGTATGGAGAATGTACTTTTGGTTGCAGAAAAA
The DNA here is from genome assembly GCA_019453435.1 of Rhinogobius similis. Taxonomy (NCBI): domain Eukaryota; kingdom Metazoa; phylum Chordata; class Actinopteri; order Gobiiformes; family Gobiidae; genus Rhinogobius; species Rhinogobius similis. The sequence continues at coordinate 22,446,774 of CM033635.1, forward strand.
AATACAATAACAAAAAAATTGATGACAGGATTGGTGCCGAATGGAGTGAAATAACTTTTGGTTGCAACTGACTTACAAAAAAATAAATGTCATATTCAACAGACACTGGGTCAGATACAAAAAGGGACATATCACATGTCAAACTGATTTTCTTTGGACCTTTTTTTCTCTAGCTCTCTGTGTCTTGTTCTGTTTTTTCTGGTTTTGTGCTTTATCTTTCAAAAAACAATAAAAATAACCTGTATGACATCAACATTTCTGAATGCAAAAGTATATAATCTGCAGCCTGAATTTGCCAAAGTACAGAGTAGTGGGCGGGGATAAGGGGAACATTTCCGAGCCTCAAATACAGGATAATACAGGATTACTTACATTAGGGTTTGGGAAAAATATCTTGCACTTGTTCTGACAAGTATTACAATTGCAATTAGATTTGGGATTTATCTTTTAATAATTGGATTCTGGTCAAAGGTCACAACTTAAATGTAAAATATAAAACTAGGCCTATGAACTGGCAAACTAATAAAACACTTAATTATTTTAGAATATGTTTGTGCAGATCTAAGCAGTTAAGAGTTTTTACACAGAATTAAACGGGATAATTTGTTGTTTGCGGAAGAAATTATGGGGGTTCAACAACTGCAGCCTTTTTTAATTTGCTTATGGCATCCATTCAAATTGCAATTTTAATTCAATTAATTTTGCAACCCTGTAATACACAACTGAATCAGCTGAAATGTGACTCAGATCTGACATACTTATAGCCATACAAACACAATACTATGTCTTCTCTTATAAAATACTACCACATAATATAATAAAGCAAAGTAAACATTGACATTCCAACCTGCACTATGCAGCAACTGAAGCAGCAGCAGCTTCAAAATATCAAAATTTAGATCATTGTGAATGTGGTGTGGTGTGTGCAAATTTGAATATCGAGTTGTTTGTCGTTTCTAGTAAAAATGCAACAAAAACAGCTGATAATAATGATCAAAGTTATGGTGTAAACTTTCAAATAAGGGTATACAGTGATATTTCTACACTTTTGTGGCTCAGACATTTCACATTTGTCAGATAATTAAAGCATAGCTGAAATGTTTAAAGAGATATTTCAACATATTTTTGTTGGATTGACGTACTATCGTAATCGTAATGTCAATTTGAATTAATATCACCCACCCCTAGTTACAATAGGCCGTCAAAACACCGTCATCAGACTGGATCTGAAATAAGTTTACAACATTAAATTGAACCCTGTACTCTAAATTGAATTCTGTGTATAATGTATTAATAAAGGGGGGAAAAGTTGCCTACACTATTTGAAACTAAGCTCAGCAGTGTTATGAATTTTAAAAAAAATCAATCGATGCAGTTCTCTCTCTGGTCCCTTCAAACATATTTGCCTCATTTTGTAATTCGGACAAGTCTTTGTTGTTTTGCGGAAAAGATCCTCTAATTAGTAAATTGTTTGTTCTTTATCTTCCATATAGCACGCACGGACCACAGTGAATACTAATATACTTCTCAGATGCATTATTCACTAGACATACTCTCGCTGGCGTTAAACCTGGGGCCGCAAATTTGTGCTATGGATTTGCGATGCGCCGAGTCCTTATAGATCTCGCTCGTGCGTCTAAAACAGTGTAGTGAACACCAATGAAGACAAAAGCATGTTGGTCGATCACGGGGATGAATCTCGAAATCGCTGCATCAGGACGGTGTCTCTCCGCCGTTTAATCTCCATGCCATTATTGAGGTTTTGCAAGTGCGTTCCTGCTGATGCCCGCGTGTTTTTTGTCATTATTGCATTTCATTAAAGCGCTCCCGTCATGTTACAGCAGCCTGGGGAGGGAGGAAGCGAGAGAGATGGACGGAGCGGCGCAGAGAAGGGACCGAGGGGGTTTCGTGAAGGCCTTGTCTGGGATTCGGTGGGACGTATACAAGCGCATGCGACACACGAGGGCCCAGACAAGGTGCAGTGGTCGCCGCGGTGATAGACGGAGCTATAGAGACAGAGGCAGTGTGAAAAATTGATGTGGCCTACTTACAGCAGCTGAGCAGAGACGGGAAGGGGAGGGATGGAGGAGGGGGCCGGGAATGATGTTAGATTTGGGAAGTGAGCCCAGCTTTTGTGCATTACATCATTGTGGAACTGGGTGGGAACGCCTCGAACTCGCTGTGTATTTGGTAGTATCTTTGGTGAATGTGGTTTTACGGGATTGTCGTTATCTAGCAAAAGTGGGAACGTGCATCCAGCTATCAGAGCAAAAAAGAACATGCTTTTTGAGTAATCTATTGAAGTGTTGTCCAGGTAGGTTCCATGGCACAATAAATTCTATTCTGGCAACTGGACAAAGGTTTAAAGACTCTTTAAAGAATCTTCTACCGTTCATCTGACAGAGAGATGGAGAGCCACTGCCTTATACTGTATTTTTCTGAAACTCACTCAAACTCTGTCAGATGAGCTAAAGAAGCTAGTTGAATTAGCTGAAAAATGTCTTCTAAGTGTTTTACCTTTATGTTTTATACAAATTTGACCTTGGACAGACTCAACAATGAACTGACATGCAAAGGTTGGCCAATAAGGTGATGAAAATTGAATTGTGATCTCATCCTTTTGACAAAATGCTATTTTGGTAACATTGTCATATTGTGACTCGATAGGACTTTTTTTTTTTTTTTTTTTAGGATAAGACTTTTTTTACCCGCTCCTTATTAGTCGGCTTCTGTCATGCTTTGAGTGAGTGACCGGTGGATTTAACCAATCAGAGTGAATTCTCAAGAGCAGGAGAAGGCAATTCACCTTATTCCGGAAGTTGCGGTACGCGCCGCCGTCTTGTTTCCGTTGTATTAGTTTAAATGGAGCAGACAAGCTCAACAGAAAATAAGTTCTACATGGACTAAAAAGACGTTTTCAGACTGACCAGGAAATCGTTGAGTTGTTGACGTGTTGTTGACTTGTTCATTAAACATTTTACACAAATCAATCTACTTTATGTAACATTTTAGCGGCGAGACTTTTCCCTCGTTCGTCGTTAGCTTTAACGGAGTTCTCGTCAAACGGAAGTGCGTTTACAACAAAAGTGCGTATCTGTGGCAAAAAACGGCAAAAGTGGGCGGGGCAGAATAAGGTGAATATAGACTTACAAAGTGTGCAGGAATCATGATATAATTGGAATTGTGATTTGACTTTAAAATTTTTATCACCCATAGTGTGGACTTAAAAAAAAAAAAAAAAATTCTTTACGGAGTGATGAATCTGGCAAATGTACTTAAAGGTGTTCTTAAAGGTTTCACCATTCACAGGCCTGGTTTAATGTCCCACATTTGAGTTAAACCGGTTGAATTTAACTTTATTGTCAGATTGTTGGACAGGCAAGTTTAAAGTTACATACTGCAACTTTAAAGGAGAACAGCAACAATTATATTATTTGCTTTTTTTGTCTTGTGGAGCTCACCATAGTGCCAAACATTATCATAATTTTGTCCCAGTTTATCTGCTTAACTGTGATAATTTACTAATTTAAAAAGAAAGTTGACATGAGTAAGTCGCTAAACTTTGCCAATAGCTTCAAGACAAACTAAGCAAACCACTTTTCCTCTCACACCTCACTTCTGTGACTAAAAACCAGGGCCATGACGCTCCTCATTATCCCGCTGCACAGTGTTAGTCCTTATTTAACCAAATGCACAGCTTTATCTGCCCTCCTCCCCATTTAAACAAGCCTGGGAGAGGGTCCGGTCCCTTAAGGAGTCAGCAGAATGGAAAACACTGCCCGTTAATCAACAAGCGGCAGCGCGGATCAACTGAGCAGTGCTCCTGTTTTAGCACGTTTACTCCCAGGAACAACTTAATGACCAAAAAGGATTTATAGTGGCTTATATTGTACCCAGAGATGCTGTGCGTGTGTTGTTTCTTTACATTTTCGCTGAGCTCAGCAGTCGGGCCAATGCAGCAGGGTGACCAGGACCCACTGGAGGTTCAGGTAACACAGCCCAAATCTTTGTGGTATCAGGGAAACAAGATCAATACAAAACAGATAGATAAAGAGAAACTAAATGCTTTGCTGGGAAATCAGCTCTCTTTTGGAGCAGAGACATTGATTTAACTTGGATTTAGTCTAGTTGGATTAATGTCTCAAAATGAAACATGTTCTTAGGACAGTTATATCTGCTGACGGATATGAGATCTGGTAAACATTACTATTAAAAAGACAAAGATTATTAAATATTGTCAAAATATTTTATTATTACATTATATTTGCCTAGCCTGAATATTATTAAACCAGAAACCGTCACATCTTTGCCTCGGTAATCGTCTTGAGAAATCTGTAGTTCAGGTATTATATCTCTCAAAGCTCTTCTTTTTCATGATGATAAATAATCTCAAGGCCCAATGTCACAGTTTTAAGTGGTCCAGACCTGTGCCCCAAACTATAGAAATGATTATACAATCTACAAACATTCCCAAGTCTGGATTTATTTCTTTTAATCGAAAAACATATTTACATGAACACGGCCGTTCTGTTGACAATATTTTGAGCCCTCTTTCATTCCTAAATAAATTGAATCATGTAATTGCTCCACTGTGCTTTGTAGAGTAACAAATAGAAGTAATTTAGCCGAGCTTTGTGACCAGATATAATTTTCTCTCCTGTGAAAAACGCATAATTTCAAAATAATTGCTGCAAATGCATCAATATTACTGCCACAGCATTTGGTTCTTTACAGTTATCTAAATGCTCATTACATTAACATTTTGGCAAAGAGAAAACTCTTAATTGTATCTGTGGGCTCTGGGAGCTCATATAACCTGATGGTTGGAATGAATTTCCTCATTTCAAACATCTAAAAGCATTTCAGGCTTCATCAATTATCTCTAATGGCAAGGTTTACCTTTTTATGGAGAAATCTGATGATGTATGACTACAGATGGCCAGTATAAAGAGGACACCTGCCATGTGTAATTCAGTACCAAATGTAATCATAGTAAGACAATTAGAATTACATTAAATAAAGTTTTTGTGCCTTTATTGTACATTGTCAATTTAGGACCTTTCTATTTGATGGAACAAGCTGAACTTTTCCTTGAGATTTTTAAGACAATCACACACCACTTGTTTCTGAAGTTTAGCGTTTATGTATCATGAATAGTAGACTCTCTGATTTGTCTGGAATGTTCCACAGTATGGCATTACGGTTCCTGCATTTATTTAATTACTCGCGTTTTTCTTGGTTCAGAATATCTTGAAAACATGGGAGTGCAGGGGCGCCTTTCCACAGATATGTCTTATAACTTGACCTGATGGTTGCTTGTCCCCAGATAGATAAGTTAAATGAATGAAACAATCCAGGCAACACAAGAGACCCTTTAAAAATGTGTAAACAAGAACCTTCTACACTCCGGGATGGAGGCTAAAATGTAATAAAACTGGGATTCAACCCAGAATATCACAAAATATGAAAAATGAACATGGTTTTACAATATTAGCTTGTTTAATATGCAATTATAAAGTACACTTAACAGTTGAAGACAAAATCCGGATTTTATGTTTTTACTGAACAAATACTACAAATGTTGACGACTCCACCATATGTTTTTTCAAGCAAACTATGTATACCTTGGAAACTAAAAATTGTTACTCATTGTCGCTTATTTTTGGTTGTAAAGACTTGAAATGCTCACCATTTAAACCAGATGCCAGTTAGCAATTGAAAATGTTTTACAGTCTACTTCACTTTTACCTCTAGTCGTCTCCATTGTGGAATTTTGAATATTCTGATGACAAAACATTTAAACCCCTCGCCTTGAGGGCCTATTTTTCCCAAAAAGCCTGACTAAAATGAGCCCCATTTCAAACTAAAGCCATTCTTGAACCCTTTGGAGCACAAACTATTAAGCTGAGACTCTGTAGTTTTGGTCTTTCATCATGTCTGATTTACTTTAAATATAAGTGTGAAAAGCTCTGCTCAGAGGAATATCAGATTTTCATCCGTCTAGATTTTCTTTGGTAAATAAAAGGAAAAGTAGTAAAGCTGGTGTCTGGAGGATGGTCTGATCGACACTAGTTTGAACATTTATTGGGTTTTGACAATTCCTTTTTGAAGACATAAGCTAATTTGACTAAAATATGTTTTATAGAATTGTAATCAAGTTAAAAAAAAAAAAAAAGTCCAGGCAGTATACAAATAAAAGTTCTATACATTTTTATTTTGGGAAATTTTTGGGTAGTTTTTATTTGTTGTTTCTGAGCAGAATTCCTTCATCTCAGAATGGTTGATTTGACTATAAGAAAATAAGAGGGTTACAGCTTTCTTTTTATATCCAACATGTCCAGCAGCTTGATCATTTCGCATTATCAGCCGGTGGACAAAAAGGAACAGGTTAAAGGGTCCATAATGTTGGAGAGCATAGCATCTCTGTCCTGTACCAGTCAAACACTACCAGCTCAGGTTTTATTATCCTGGCCTACGTCAATTAAGGCAGGTAAACACTTGGTATCTATCCATCTATCTAGACTGGAATGTACACACTCACAATGTCTTGGGGTTCATGTCTCTGGCTCTGGAAATAAACTTCTGTATCAGAACTCCAGCCTCGTGCCTCTTCTTTATTTATTCTACTCTCGCCAGTAAAACTTCCTTTCAGTTTGCTGTAGCGCTATGATTTGTATTCTCTCATTTAGGTGATTCAGAAACGAGCCTTTTGTAGTCTATCAGTCTGGACAAAAAGACAAAATTGCATTCTCTTATAGCCGGGGAGCTGTGATACATCTCTTTCTTTTCCAGCTACCTCAAACTATACTGTGACATGGTCCTATTGTTTTGTAGTCTGTGCGGTGCTTTGCCTTGAACCCTGTGGGGGCTCGGTGTGTGATCTGAAAACACTTTGGGCTGTGCAGAGGCAGAAGAAGTCAAACGGTGAATACAATATGAAAGGACATTCTCAAATTCTCACATGCCTTTTGTACTGATCTGCCATCGCTAATTCTTAAACTCATCCTCTGCTTCACTACCTCCTGATTTGGTCTCGTTCCATCTGTTTGCAGCAGCCCTAGCCCCGGCCTGTTCTTTAGAGGAATGATGCATGCTGGGTAATTGAAAGGGGGCAACAGGCAGTCGTCGGACAGATGGAGATGTGTGTGTGTGTGTGTGTGTGTGTGTGTGTGTGTGTGTGTAGCAGAAGTTAAATGATGTGGTTTTCTCAGTCAGTGCAGATCCCACACACATGAGTCATGAGTTTATACTGTATATGTTTTGGGCAATTATTTGAACTTTTATTTTCTTGTTTCAATGTTTTTTAGAGTTTGCACGAAAGCAAAATGTAACAATGTGCAGTTTTTGTAAAAATGTGCATTTATGGGTTGAAATATTATGCTTCCGTGTTGAAGAAGTGTCTTGAAACATTAAATTGGACACAATCTTATGTAAAATTTTGTTTTGTGAGCTATGAACCATGTCATAATAGTTATCCTTGGTCATCATTAGCTTACTCGGAGTTATGTTTACGGTAGATTGGTTTATGCATGTTTCAAACTCTCAATCATATATGCTTGTCACAGCATAAGTATATTCACTTATCATTAAAAAAATAACAGCCAAAACAATATTTTTGGGGGCTAAATATTGATTGTGTGTCTATTTCTTGCACAAGTGGGGCTTTTATTTATTTATTTTGTATGATAAAATTTAAGTTAACTTTTATGTGTATAGATACTGAAGTTCTTTGTATTTGTTGCAGCACATATTTACTAAAGCACGATATTTACTAAAGATTATCCTGCTTTAAGATTATTGTGTTTGCCTAGAGTAGTTTCAGTGTTATTTTTTATTGGGACATTTTTCTCGAATAACATATTGCATTTCAAAATTTGTTCCTGTGACAGACATAAGGTTATTTAGGCAAAAATGTCAGCTGTTGAAAAGGTGGGGCTTATCAATTTTGCAGTTTTTAACAGGAAGTCAAAGAACCTGTTTCTTTTATTAAGTTGAATCCATATGTTATGGTTTACTAAGAACAAAATGGAAAATAGCAATCCACGTATGTTATAGTTTAATACTAAATACGTGAGAAAAAAGTATAACATGTCTTCTTTAAAGACTGGTTAAATTACGCTAGAAGCAAATGTGCCCTTAAATTTCCTAAAATGTGTAGATCAATCTTTGGTTTATTACGTTTTATATGACAGTTGAGCCTTTCTCCCGATGCAAGGGGCAGGTGGGCTGGAAATGACAAGTATTTGAGCAGTGTTTTGTCGGCGGTCTGAGCCAAAGGAAGGTCAGGCTTGTATTGACATCATAACAGCTGAGTCTAAGAGTGGCAGGGCCCTCGCACATGTGCACCAGGCTGACTAGCACATGGGGGGTTTAAGAATTTGAAACTGGTTGGAAAATGAATGTTATAAAAGTTGGTTTGTTTGTCTTAGATGTTTATTCACCTTTCAAGGAACACAAGCTGTGATATGAAATAGTTTTGATAAAGTATTTCTGAACCTTACATTTTTGCTCATATGTGTATAGATATATATAGATGACTATTTACTGAATACATCTTTAGATACCTTTTTTTCTTTGCTCTTTTGTTTTTCATGGTGCATGATATTTGAGATGGCTCTAATTATAGCTTAGGAAATATTCTTTTATTTTACAACAACACACCATAAAAAGACACCCATCTGAGCTGCACAGAAGGACGTGTAAGAAGTCTATTCTTATAGGATTGCATAAATTGCAGAGATCATAAGTGACTGTTTCTTTTGATAGCTGGTATTTTTGAGTATTTGCACTTCACAGCAGTTTGGATCAGACTAAACAACTGTGCCTATTAGCTGGTGACATTTGTGTATGTGGTGGAAAGTACAAACAGTACTGTATAAGTAAAATTGGAATTAATCTGGACTATACTTAAATAAATGTTACACCAGATACTTTTTCTTCACATTTGTACTTTCTACTACATTCACTACGTTTCTGAAAAGGACTGAGAAGTAAAAAGTACGCTCTGTGTGGTTTGAGTTGTTATTTTTAGCATGTCGTCTAATGTCTAGAAAATTTGAGTGACTGATTGACTGAAAAAAACAAAAACAAAAAAACAGGACAATTCTTTATCAAGCTTATCCCATTTTTGTCTTTACACTGTAAATATGTGTGAATTACTTTTAAACATGTACTGCAAGACATCTTTTTCGCCTGTATCTGTACTTTTACATACGTACCAAAATGGAGTACTTGAGTAGATGTATTCATTTCTACAAAAGAAATTATTATTTGTGAGTGATACTAAACAGCTCAAATCTTAACATTGCGAGATACCTTTACCTCTTTAAACTATATTTTAGCCTTTATACTTCTTCATTGTCTGCAAAATTCCAAGTGCCTGTCCTCTCCTTGACTCGACTTTTATGGATTATGGATCTTCTCCAAGACGCAGGGACTATAATCCAGTGTTTTCCATAATCCATTGATGTATGCGTGGACCAGTCCCTCGGCGGATACAGGTATGTGCCATATAGATCCCCACACACATGTATTCCCCATACTGTACCTGCTCTGCGCTCCTGATAACCCCCAGAACGCTCTTCCTCTCTGTGACAGCCGCAGACTGTCTTCATTGTCATCGCAAAGGCTTGTCGCTGGACCAGATTTGTCACATGCGAACTGAATTATTCGATGGTCTCCCAGCTTTTGAAATTCTCCGGAGATCTTTTGGCCTTTTCATCTGCTTGGATTTTTTGCCTGCTGAAAAGAAAAAATGAATAAGCTTGTCAGTCAGGTTTAGCCCAGCTCTGGGAATAAAGTGATTATGTGTGATAATACGTACAGTCCAGGTGCAAACGTTTGGTATCACATGTATTGTGTTCCAGATGGCTCTTAAACTTTGTGTTCTGACATTTACGGAAGGATTATGTTAACTAAAACATTTTGCTTTTCGAGGATACATTTTGGATAGGCCTGGTACCAATATTGTGCTTATCAGAACGTGGACAGATACAAGATCCTGTAAACATCATTACTGAAGAGACCAAGATGATTAAATATTGTCGAAATATTATCCTCCAACAAAGCCTGAATATTAATAACCAGAAACACTCATCACATCCTTTGCTTTACTCACCATCATAATCTTCTTGTAGTTCAGAAAATATTTTGTCCCAAACGGACAAACGGACCAGACATTGGTTCATTTTGGATCCCATAGTACAGATTGTTACCCAGTTCACTCACAGTGTGCTCTATCTTGTTTCCCTTTGCATTTCCGCTTGTTATATGTGTGTTTTAGTCTCATACACATCTTTTTAACCCTTATCTTACAACATGCAGTGAACATAGTGGCTATAGTATTATTTGGTGAATTACACGTTTGGAGGTCAGTTGTATTGTATTGTTTGCGACTGTGCTGTTAAGTTCATGTCATTATCCAGATGGAAACATGTGATAGTGCTGGTTTACAAGGACCACGACCTCAGAATACAGTGTAAATATGAATTTTTTATGTATAAACGCAACAATCATGTAGACAAAGTGATATTTGACAAAAGCACTCAGGCTTGTATCCCCCTTCATTCCTGTTTCAAGTAATAAGAAGTAGAAAAGAGGAGAGCGCAGAAGGGGCACGTAAACAGGAAGACAGAGAGGAAGGGAGCAGGTGGTATAAATAGGGAACAGACAGGAAGAGAAAGAGGAGTGCGTAAAGTGTGGTCCTTTTCTCGAATCTAAGATAACTAAAATGATCTTCATTTGGCCAAGAAATGATGAATGAGTGCATTGACCACTAATCCAAATTGAACCTCTCAAAAATGTGAATACAAACATGTTTAAAGGTGATCAATTATGAAAAATCTACTTCACTGAACTTTTAAAACAGAACTAAATAACATTTTTACCTTATTATATGTCTTCCTGAGTCCAGGAAGACATGGTTGCAAATGTCTTTTCAAGGCGTTTGAATTGCTCACTGTCTCTCCCTGTTGTCTTGTGGCGGAAAATCAGCCTTGCAACATTAGCTCACACCAACCCGAAGACAATTGTCCTGAGAAACCCTGGCTCTTTTGTATAATATTTGGCAATGTGATATGTTTTGTGTGTGATTGTACTAACTTATTTCAATAAAAAAGAACAAAAAAGAAAGAAAAAATTAGCTTTTGCGTCTTTTCACTAGCAGTGTATTTTCACATGAGACCTGCAGGGGGAGCTCTGTTGCTGAAATTAGTTAGTTCTGTTTTAACCTTGGTACTACGGTGTTTCCTCTTCATAATTTACTCAGAGTTGTATTTTGATTTATTCCTGTATGTTTGAGTAATCCTGTGTTGTCCCCGCCCACATTTCTGTACTTAGTTATAGTTATTAAGTGAAAAAATAAGAGCCAGAGTGATACATGAAGGGTTTTAAAATGTCACATAGCCACTTTTCAAAGGGAAAAACATGTAAATGAAAATCTGCTGCTTGTGAAATGCCACTATGGAAGAGGCTGCAGTTTGTAACAGTTCAAGTTCAATGGACCCTCCTCTTTTACTAAGCTGTTTTAGATTAATAAGCAGTTTACAATGAACAAAATATAAAATGATGATCACTTGGGTTATAGTTAAATAATAAGTACCTAAAAAAGCATATGTATTTAAGATGTTGACTATTTGCATTTTCCTGACATTGCTTTTCTATATGGCCAGATTCAAGGGATTAATTGTGTTTCTTTCGCAATTCTTTTGGTCGAAATCCTATTTGTGGGCGTTTTGGGATGTATTTGAAGGAGGCAACAGACGCTGGAATTAGTTGAAGGTGACTCCGAGCTGGAACCGGTTGCATCAGTGAAAAAAGTGTTTTCATGTATTTGGACAAGCTTTGCGTCTAAGTCTTTGTATGAGGACAACAAACAACTAAAACGCGTCCTCAGGGGATTTAAACCAGACTTTTAAAGCTTACTTTACATCTCTGTTGCAAGTCACTTTTTAAAAACATGTAGCTTTAAGAAAACACGCAGGGAAAATCGCTCCAAAATCCAGATGGTGGGTGCCGGTCAGAGTGCTGAACTGTAATTGGTCAATGGAGCAGGGTGTGAGAGAAGTGTGGACAACAACAACGCAGGAAAGTGCATCCACCTCCCATTTACAAGATGTTCCTGTCGGCACCTTGTTCCTGTCAGATCCCCCGATGTTTCCCCTCTGTGGCGGGTGCAAGCTAAGAACTCTACTCTGCTATTGTACTTAAGTTAGAGATAAGCAGTCGAAACGATTTGTGTTTTCTTGTCTGACTGAAGCCTGCCGCTCAATCATCCGAATTGGCACCTTTGTACTAAAACTGTGAATGTACTGTTTATTATGTAAGGGCAAGATAGGAAGACACGACAGAGGAATTCACATTATCAAACAATGGCACCTATTATCCTATAAAACAGCACGATTTTGTGGCTGAGTCATTTATTTAGCCTCAGAGAATCAGCAATAATGGGCTCAAATGATATTCGTTGCTTGGATTAGGGAGGGATTGTCCATGTCAAAATATGGGAGCAATATGTGCAATAACGTTTTATTCATAGGATTGTGAGACAGACTATCAGTGAATTGCTTGGTGGAGTGCTTAAAAAGTAATGTTTGGCCATTATTTACGCAGTGGACTTTCAAATCATTTCTCTGGGGATCAAAGCCACACAACTACAGCATAACATTTCTAAGAGTTTCTGTTGCAGTAAAAATGCTTTGAAGTGGACCTGTATGCTTTGTCATCGGTGCAGTGCCATGATAAAGGCTTTACTTCTACTAATATTAAATAACTTAACACTGTATCAAAAAGCAGCTTAGTTTTGTTCTTCATTTTAGTGCGGTATCAGTGGTCACATATAGATTAAAGTAGACTACAAAAATTACAAAATAGATCTACAGAAGGTATCATCTTGTCCATCATTAAAGGTCACCACTGTTAGTTATTTGAGCCATCACTTTCCACTAAATTCAATAAGTCCTGTCATCAATGAGGAGTTATGGTAATAAGTTATGGTTTAATGTTATGGTTAGGTTAGGGTTAATAGTTAGGGTTGGAGGGTTTTAGGGTTAGGGATAGGTTAAAGTTAGGGTCAGAGTTTAGGGTTTTGGGGTTATGTTAAATTAGGGCAAGGTAGCTTTCTGTTAAAACATAATTGTTGTTCTTTTTTTCCACTATTCACAATTGTGAATGGCAAATAAGCAACTTACGCATCTGAGTTTTTGTTTACTTGTTCTGATGCTTCACCGACTATCCATAATGGTGATAAAAGGTATTGTACTACACTTGCTTCTGCATACTAAAACCTAGTTAAGGTGCAAGGGCTTGAAGGTAGGAGGGCTCCCCAAAGGAAAGACCTCATTCTCGAGCCGCGTCTGTCGATATTACTGCCACAAATCAGAGCCTCCCACACCAGGTGAGAACAGCGCAAACATACACAGTCAGTGAAAGTTTTATTACCAAGCCCGGGTCTCATAAAGCCCCCACGCTTCTCTTTAGACCAGTCCGCAGTTTATTTAGTGCGTGCATAATCCGCCTATTTGTGTGTTTTTCTTTGTAGTGTGTGTGGCAGGGATACAGACTGGCCTGTTTGCTCAGTTGGGAAAACAGATTGTACTCGATCTGGACTGTGGCTCAGAGAGAACAGAGCAAAAAATGTGAATGAGAAGCAATAATTGTGGACTCTTTTGAACCAGCGATGCATTAACGTGTGACCTTCGAGCGGCAGTCGGAGGAGGATCAAATCTGCATGGGCAAAATGAAAAGTTGTTGGTTTGTCTTGTCTCTGAGCTGTTTTTGATTTGAGGATTTCTCTGCGAAGATATTAACCGAGAAACAAGAAGTACAAGTAAACAGTGACAATGACAAAGAGTGTCTGCGAACCAACTCAAAGGACGATGGTTCAGTAAAGTTTTGACCTTTAGATACCTTACCTAAAGTCGTGTTTCCACTAGACCAGGTCTCATAGACTGGTTCACTTGGGACCGGCTCGGGCCACTTCTGTTAATAGCGGACTGCGTTTCTGTGCAGAGATCCAGGCTCGCAGATGTCCGCGACGTGAGCAACTGACGTCACCCAAACAAACCTATGTTTTCTTCATAAATAGAATCTAAATTGTACCTGAATTACACTTTTATTCATGCGACCGATCTCCCCAATTCATTAAAAGATGTTTAGTAATACATGTTTGTAGCACTGTAAGACGTAGATAAAGCTTCCGTTTTTGTCACCAGCTTTTTCTGCATTTATTTAACTTTTCTGCGCCACTACGCCATGTTTTAACATCTCTCTATGAAATGCGATGGGTTTGGACAGAGTTGGCAGCCGTATGCACTGAAAAAATATTACTTTGGGTCTAGATGCGAGTGCCGTGCATGTAAACGGGAAACGTGTGCTAGCTGGCTCAACAAATAAAGTTATCATCACTGGAAATATACTGATTTTTCACAACATTAAATCAGCGTTTGGCAAGGAGGGATTATTTTGTCGTTATATCTGCTTTTTTCCATTTCGTTCTCACCTGAATGAGTCTGCGTTCTCAGTTGTTCTCTCTCGTACAGTCATCTCGTGCTTAACTGGTCCGCGATCTAAAGTGAGCCAGCACCTTCTGGGAGCTAGTACCTTTCACGGCCCCCTTCGTACCCATCAAACGGAACGGTACAGTTCACTCGCTCCTCGCCGCACCGGGCTAATGGAAACGGGACGTACGTATGGATTTGGCGTGTGCATAGTCTGTCAGTCTTTAAGTACCATTACCAAGTGTGGAGTGACTGAATAAAGCGCAGAGTCGTGAGTGGAAAAAGGGTGGTACTGTTTATCCTTGCACAGTAGCACTGAATTATGTTTCTAGTGTGCACCACGACACTTCGTCCTTTACCGACCCCTTGCACTTGGAGTTAGTCTAGAGCAGTGGTTCTAAAACTACAAGCTCCTCCAGGTGGTGCAAGAGTGTGCTCTGTGCACTACAGCGCCCAGCCAGCCAAGTGTTATCGTCAGTCCTTCTTGTTCAATTTGATCTCCATGGTGTATCTGCTGAGACTTTACAAATGAGGCGAATGCTTCTCTGGAGGACACTTTAGAAAGAGAGGTCTTTGGGTCTCTATACTAATGCTAATGCTAATCTTAAGACATAATAATGGTTAAAATAAAATAAATTGAAATAACAAACAAAGTACTATACAATTAAATACAGTTGGGCAGTCTTTACTTTGGATTTTAATTGGCTTATTATTTTATGTTTTAATAGAAGTTATATAGCTGAGTAAGACACTGAGCTTACAGCGTGCTGCTCTGTACATTCCTCTGTAGTTTAAATATTTGCAGAATGCAGAGACATTTTATTCCACATTTCTGTTCTCCTTATGGGTTATCCTTGTTTAGAATATAGTTTAACTATCGTATAGTCCAAGTTTAGGCCTGGTTTAGAACTAGTTACTACCTTGAAGAGCCCAGTTTCAAACCTGAATTAGAGCTGGTGGGACTCGGAATGTCAAATCTTTTCTTAGGTGAACCACAGACAGAACACCCATGTTGTGTTCATCAATTATCTTCTGGAGTGACAGACCAAATACTTCTTGTTCCTACTCCAACCAAGTAATTCAATTAACTTTTTTTAGCTAACGTTACAAATCTCGTTGCTTGTCTATGAATAGGATGAGACTGTAGCAGACAGTGAAAGTCCTGTGTCGTCTGTATGTGATCAGCTGGTTAAGCCTCTCCACAGTAATGACTGCTCAGCCCACAAGCAGCTCACAGTGGATCAAACCAGGATCCTGCCTTAAACCTGGGATGCGCACTTGAAAGCACTTAGTCATCATCACCCATCTGTTATTGATTCAGAAGACTTGCTTTTAGTCTGACTGCACACAAGTCCGTCTGTAAAGAGAGGAGAGAAGAAGATGACTGAGGAGTGTGATGAGTGTGGAGTGGCCTAGTCCAGTGCTTTCTCAACTGGACTCCTAAATGTGGTGAGATGTTCAGACAGAGGATGACACCGAGAGGTTCAGCACTATTACACCAAAATTATAGGCAACAAGGGTGTCATTTGTTTTAAAGGCCCCTGTGGACACTGTTGTGATTTGAAAATTGGTCAAAATGGCTTGTTTTCCGTAGTGTGTAGGTTACTGCGACAGTGCTCTCCCTCCTTTTCCCTTTTAATTTTTTGTTGTTGTTGTTATGAAATGGCTAGTGTCAATTATCTGAATCCAAAATATTGCTCAGAAAGTTTTGATACACAGATATTAATTTATAGCAAAATCAGTATTAAAACTAGATTCTGAACTGATCGTTACTGGGAAAAACATGGTTAGAATGGTCTCTTCAATCTAAATCATACGATATGAGAGTACATAAATAACACATATTTTGTGTTAAAAGGCTATTGTGAATCTTTTTTAATGTGAATGTGGTATTGAAATTGCAAGTATCAAGCCTTTTTCTTCATATCATAATAGTTTTTTTCTTTATGTATTTATTTATATTTGCATCATGACAAAACTACTCACACACAGAAATTATAATGGTTTGGTCTATGTTCTGTCGGCCTTCCCCCTCACATTCATATCAGTGATGCTTGAACATTTTTCTGTTTAAGGCCCATAGTATGTGAACCAACCAAAGGCATTCGTATGCACACACATACAAGGCAAAAAACTAACAATGTTTTGATCTAATGCTCTCATACTTTCTCATCTCAAACTGGTTATTGTCAACAGATTGTTAAACAGCATCATGAACAGAGTTCATGCAAATCAACCAGCTGCCATACAGAGGCGTATTTATATTAACAGCATCAAAGCATGAGCAAATAACAGATATGTCAATCCTCGACATGTGTTTGTAAATACTTGTTTTGCATAATATACTATACAGGGCCATATTTAGCTGAATAGATAATTTCCCTCCATCCTTTTCATGTTTAATACCCATAAAGCTGCTTAACCCTACTTTTCCTTCCACACAGAACAATGTGGAGCCATGAAGATGCTTAGCTTGTTCTGGACATTACTGGAGCTGCAGTCCATTCTTTGAATTGATTTGGCTAAGTGGCCATTTATTTTAATTAGCTAATGAATAGACGTCCTGGATGAATGCAGGGTCATCTGACTTGATCACATAGAACGCAGCAGTGGACTGTGGGAGAGAACAGCTGCAGTGAATCACAGTGCAGTGGTTAGCTGACACAAAGCTTTGACTACAAACGCGTTATGCACCTGTGCTCCTCTTTTTACTTACATTACTGTGTCTTCATTTGTACCTTCAATATACACATATACTTCCATATACTTGACTTTTTATACTTTTTCATTCTTTTGGAAAAAATGTTTGATTTCTCATTTCTCATTCTAAAACTGGACCTTTGTAGCTCACAAATTATAATGGCCTTGTGAGAATGTTCTGTTCCACAACAGCGTTTTCACAAAACAGTACCAAGAACTAAGTCCCTTTTCCCCCCAGTCCTATTTAGACTGAGGAACCACCCAGTCCTCTTTGCTCACATTCACACAGCATACAGCAGTGGCTGATAGTGGGTCTAACTGATCATAAAATTAGAACTTTTAAATATTTAATTAAGTCAGGATTATAAAAATCTTTTTTCCCTTTATCCTACTTCTTTTGTGCTCTGTAAACATTGCCCTTAAAATTCTAAATCACACTGTAAAAAAACTGTGTTTTATTTTAAATGAAATTAAAAAATGAATGCAATCATTCACAGTTTATGAGAATTTCAGTTACCACTTAGTAATTAAGGATTGCATTTTTGGAGTAGCTGTGTCAAAGTTAATTCTCTTGTGGACAGAAAAAAGTTTGTCTAAGTCTGAAAATGAATGAAATATATTCCCCATTTAAGGCAATATACAAAAATGTTCCTGGTCTGGCTGAAAAAATACCAGCTCCTGGAACTGGAACTAAAAAAATAAAGTTCCTAAAGTGCAAAAAAAACTATTGTAACTCTTCTTGATGTGGTGGGAAGTAATAATATATATATTTTAACATTATCAACAGTCTCAATATACTTAGATTGTGTCCTTTAAGGTCAACATGCATCCACACTCTTGCTGCAGTTTCTTTTCATTGTAATATTCTGCTTGCCTGGCAAACCGACTCCTACTTTCTTTT
Organism: Rhinogobius similis; assembly: GCA_019453435.1. NCBI lineage: Eukaryota > Metazoa > Chordata > Actinopteri > Gobiiformes > Gobiidae > Rhinogobius > Rhinogobius similis. The sequence continues at coordinate 22,464,870 of CM033635.1, forward strand.
CGTAAGTAAGAATGTCTGGAGCTCTTTCTACATCAAACAATTCCACTCCCCAAAGTTGAATACAAACTTAAGTCTGTCTACATCACCCTTTGATTTGGTGTAAATTCACTCTGTTTTTCAGTTCTTTGTGTGATTGTTTTCATGTTGTTCATAACATTTGCCTCCATGATTGAGTTCAATTGCGTGTTTGGGGTCAGTAATTCAAAACAGCCACCTCATGTACAACAGCGGCGAGCACACGTTGTTATCAAGTCCTGTCAGCGCTTGGACAACCCACCGCCCATTTTCCTCACACCAACAGACGGCATTTGACAGAAGACTCTTGCCTTTAAAACTGACGAGTTTGCTTTTCTTTTGGTAGATTTCATAACCAGCGCTGGAAGCAGATGGTTCAGTCCGACTTGGCACAAAGAACAAGGCAACGCTTCGAAAATAATCATCTAAAACGTTCTGAAATACTGTTGTTTCTGATGGCTCGGTTAACTTTGAGTGAAGCTAAACAGAGCACGGCTAATTACCGACGGAGCATGCGGCTAAACTGGCCATGGCTTCATACGGAAGAGAGTGGAGGAGATGGAGAGGGAGCGAGAGAGATGGGGAGAAAGCGTGGAGCAGATGGTTTGTGTGTTGTTGCCGCGGGCGCTCCATACTCAGAAGTCACTACAAGCAAGGAAGGCACAGGGAGACAGAAGGGTATGATGGGAGACTAAATTAACTACACATCTGCATTTCCACTCCTCTACAGGCTTAGGAGACGAGGGAGGAGAGAAGAGACGGGGGAGCTTTGACAGACATCACCAACACTCGGCAGAACACAGCAATCACAGATGACACCGTGCATCAATCAACGCTCCGTGCCCTTTGCTCAAGCGCACCGGAGTCGCTTTTTGCTGTCAAATAGGTGTTCAGTACTGTGGGGTGGAGTAAGTTAGGAAAGATTTGACAATGCTGACAGTGCTGCCCTGTGGTAAAGGGCAGAGAATAGATGGCATAGATGGACTAGATATCCGTTTTGGGGTTTTTATGCAATAGGCTGGAATAAGTTTATTTAAAGCTGTTGTGTTTCTGTGGTTATTTGATTCTTCGTCTTGTGAGTTAATAGTTCACGGTTCAATAAAGTCTAAAGAGTTTGAATCCAACTCTTTAGTATGATGGATTGGGCTTAAAGTAAAGTCTGGGCAGTTTGTATGGATCTTTTGTTGGCCTGAACACTCAACACAGTCATGGATTTGTGCATTTGTGATTTTTTTGAAAGACACAATAGGTTGAACTTATCAATCAAAACCTTTCTGTGCTAAAGAAAAGGTTGTTGTTTATGCATCTTGACATATTGTTTTTAAAATGATGCATTGCAAGCTGCTTTTAAATGCTATAGTAGGGTCTTTGTTTTGCGCTTTTCAATGGTTACGTCTTGTTTTTTGACATTTGAGTTGAATAGTGTTTTTTTGGGACACTCAAAGATGCCTTACATTGCATTATTCATTCCCTCCATATCTGGTGATCGTAAGCTCTTAGTGCCACAGCTGCCTTGGGGTAAACTGAATGAAGCGAAGCTGCTAATCTGTGCCTTCAGACGCAACAGAAACGCTTTGGGATAAGGCAGGATAGACATGGCCAGTGCCGCCGCTCCCATTACGGACATAATGCGCAGTGCATGGGGCATCAAGTGCTCCGAGGGGCTCCAGCCTGACCAGGCAGTTTGGATTGAATGACTGCAGCTAAAACTGTTCCTTTTGCAAACAAACAGGCTGCTTTTAGTTCTGTGTCATTTCAAAACAAATAGGCCCATTTCAACTAAAGCCTCACTTGTCTCTGTATGATATTATAATGCGTAGCACACATTTGTCCCTCTGAACATTGTCAAGTTCTTACACATTATAATATCACAGTGATTCAAGTGAGGCTTTAGTGGAGACTGTAGCATTACCAATGGTACTGGTACAGTCTCTGCAGGCTGTCTCTGCACTAAAACATAGCCAGAAAAAATAAACAAAAAAACTCGGGACCCGTCGGGACCTGTCGGGACCCGCTGGGATCTCTAAGGCTGGCAGGTGCGAATGGACACTCGAGACCGGGCAGGAGCAGTGAGAGAGGATTGAAAAGCCAGTCCTGTGCAGTTCTTTACCTCCAACCACAACCACCATCACTCAAGTGCATTCATATCAGAAATAGATCTGATTGACTTCTGGTTGGTACAGAATTTACTTTTACTGCGTTTTTTGAAACATCATTTGTTTATTTGCTGTTAGGTTATACAACACATTTGTGTAGGTTAGTTCTGGGTCACTTTCATTATTTCACCAATGAGCCAATCTGATGGTTTTTGTGGCTCAGCTTTTCTTTTTTTTTTTTTTGGTTTGAAGTTTAGAGTGCTCATTCACAAATACAAAATAAAACAGTTCGATCCCTGCTCCAACAATGCAGATTGTTGTTGTCTCTGTCTCAAGACATAAACCTCATTGTGAATGCGGTCCATGAGTGAGAGATTGGTCAGTCTACCTCTGGACTGTGTGCACCCAAAAGTCTCAATCTCCTCAGTGTCACCTCTGCTAAAGCTGCACACACACACACCTATGAGCTGTCCAGCTAAATGAATGCTAAATGAATGGTAAAAGATGGATGAGTTCTAGTCTGGCCTCACTGCTGCCATCTGCTTCGACATCAGAGTGAGCTGGGCAGTTGCGGTTCATTGAGCTCGGAGTCCGTCACACTGCACCTCCTCCACTGTACCTGGATGGACTCTGCATGAAGGGGCCAGTGTTTGAACTTGGACTTAGCGGATTCAAGTAGATTCCAAAGCATTTACCTCTGAGTATTTTCTCTTCAGTTCTGGCAATGGTATTTCTTCGTTACTATCCAATACATTTGCACGTGATGATCCTGACATTTCTTAGTGGAACTGTTGTCATTATGAGTCCACAGTAAATACCCAGTTTGTTTCTATCTCTGGCAAATACTCTATCTTGAACATTGCGACACCCTATGCTTGAAGAGCTGTGAGCCTCTTCACATTTCACGGTCCTCCTTGTTACATTATACAGTCCATAAAGAACATAAAATTGACTTCCCTCAACCAATACTACTCAAATTACTTATGCGGTCACATTTTGAGTATGTATTATTGGCTTGCCTGGCTCCATCTCTGCGGACGAATTTCTACTTAGAAGCTGATACAAAATCAATCTACTTTGTCTGTGTCCCTATTGAGAATCCTGGAGTGTTGCACCGCCGTTCAGTCAATTTTCCCTGGGCGGCTGGGCTGCACATGTGCCCTCTCTCTCCCCTCACATACTCCCCATTCTGCGAGTCGTGCCTTTCTCTTTCTCACTACATCAAAACATTCACTGCAGACATAATTGCTATCGATTGCTTCATTTTATTATTTGCTTTGAGGTGGTTGTGAGTGACCAAATTCATACGCGCATAATTTGGGTAAGCGTTTTATGTCACAATTATTATTGAGATGAACAATATACCATTTAACAATGTTATGGAGACTGATGTTTAGAATTTTAATATCATGAATAAGTTAACCAACTATTATATAATTACACTTTGTCACAGGTGAAAACAACAACAATCTAGAAAAGATCACCATGGATAACTGGCTTTTTCTGCACTTTCTGGTGGTAAAATGGCGATTATCTTTGTTGGTGATGCAGAACTGTGAATTGTGAGTGTGGGAAAGTCGAGTATGTTTCTGTTATGAGACAAAATGGTGACTTGGTTGTTCTTAGAGTTGCTTCCATCATACCTAGTTTGAAACAAGATAAGAATAGATGGTTCACAGAAGTGCTACTGAAGGCTAACTGTGGGCAGATGCTGGATTCGCACAAGATGTACGAGAGCACATCCATCAGAGCTCAAATCCATCTTGTACTGCCCCACGCAACACTGAGCTATAGGAGGGCTCTGACCATGGGGTGGCAGCGGAACACAGAAGCGTTCTAAGCATAAATAGTTATAAATAGTTTCAATGAAGAAGCAACCTTTTGCAAAATGTGATTTAATTTGCATTTTTACATTGCAAGAAATTGTCAGATTGTCTCTTTCTAAGTTTGCAGTAAATTCCAGATTCAAGAAAAACAGGCAATATAAAACAGGTCAAGTCAAGAGTCAATATTGCAGACTGAAATGTCCTGGAAAGCAGCTAAATCTCTTAATTTGTTTTTGTAACAATCTAGTATACTTCGCAGGCCAGTAGAATTGTGTTGTATGAAGCCTATAACAATCACATGACGTTTGTTGTGCAAATGTGTACTCTTCTTGTTCTTTTATCTTAAAAAGTTAATTTGCAAAAACAGATGGTTTGAAAATAGGAGGAATGAACTTCACGGTGATTGATATTAAAGGTGCAGTACCTGATGTTTACTCTTTTGAAACTTGAAAAACAGAACTAGTTCATGTACCCAATTTTCTGCATTTAATAAAGTAAAATCTGTTTTGCCCCAGTACAGATATACTGTAAAATAATCTATTTGTATAATAATGTATAAATGTAGATAAGATTTGAATGTTGTTTTTAAGATATGCAAAATTTGAATATGGAGTATATCGTTCATTGTAAAAAATGCTATAAAAAGAACCAGATAAAATAAAATGTAAAACGTTATTTTGTAAACTTTCATAAGGCTTTTATTTCTGCATTTGTGATACATTTTTCACACATTTTGCATTTGTCTGATAATTAAACCTTAATATGTTTAAAGACATATTATATACCACCAGCCAGCACTGTATTTGGAATTACAATATTCATTCATCGATGGAGAGGGGAACTTAGAACGTCCAAGTGGTAAAAAGCGTCCTTCTGGTAGCCTTGAGCGCAGCAGAAGTGTCAGAGTTGGACTTCACTGCGTTGTGATGTTGCTCCGTCATGCTTCCGATAACTCCCTCTCGCTCTTTACCCGTACGAGTGCTGCTGTGTTGTCTGTGCGTCCACCTCCGCCTTGGCTCCTCGTTGGGATGACAGTAAGGTTATCACTGGAGTGTCATGCCCAAAAGCACGCAGACAGCTTTGCCCTTTTACTACGACGCATCAGCACTAATTAGAGACCATGAGTAAGTCGCTGGACTCGAGTGTGCCAGCTCCATTGTGAACAGCTGCGACTTCAACAACATGTTTTTTTCCTCATGTTTCAATGGGTCTTTTAGGATCTGACAGCTGTAGTCAGTGTAGTGAGCTGGTTCATTTGTAATTTAATCAAACGAGTGGGCCAATTTTTCCAAGCACGGGCTTTTATTATGGCACTGTGACGCGTATTCACCAATCTTCCCCTTACTCTCTTTGCTGTTAGGGCGGCTGGTTCCCTTTTAGTGAATGAACGTGTTTACAGTATGTGTGGTGTTGGATGTGTGACCATGCTTGGGTTACTTCTGAAACGGTTCAAGGCATTTTCAAAAAGAAGTCTTCAAGAGATAGTAGTATTCAAATTTCAAAAACGTAGAAGGACTCGCTACAAATTCTCCAAGTGAATTCTCAGTTTATGGCTGCAAGTTGAGTATAATAATCTGAAGCACTACGTTTGATAAATTTGGTACATTCATATTCATTCATCATTAAGTTCAGTGATTAGAGCTGCTACACTTATTTTGCAAATATGAGTGCACCTACTATGCAAAATTGACTTTTAGTAGCGTTTAACCACATTATTATTGTTTTACCTTCTCATAAAACCACTTAAAGTTGTATTTAGAAGGATTTATGTTTGAATAATCTTTGCTCCAACAATCCCTGTTTCTTGCTCCCCAACGATACCCACGATACACGCTGTAGGAGCAGTGCTGCAATTTAAAATGTCCAAAATACTGTATAATATAATGATCCAGGGGTGTCTCAGATTAGAACTAGCAGACAAAAGTGCAATAGGTCGTCTTTAAGTCCTTTCTATTGTAGAATCAACTTGCTGCTTTCTTGTCATATTTTTGTCCAAATTTTGTGGAAGAATTTGTACAAAATGATGGAACTAATGTATTCCTCAAGGGAATTTGTTGAGGACTGTGTGACAATGAGTGGTGGGGCAGCATTGGCTCTAGTGCATACTCTTGTTGTGTCCTTAGGCAAGATACTTCACGCAAGATGTATGAATATGGCAAAAAATGGCAGCCTCCCTCCTTCATTCCTCTAGAGCTGTAGGACGTTAGTCGCGTAGCATTAAGCGGTCAGTGGGGTCAACCAAAATGTTTTTTGTCTACACATTATTTTACTGGGATTATATTGGGAGTAAATGGAGAGTTTATTCTGCCTTTTATACATGTAATACCTAGTTTGCTAGTAATTTTATGTAATGGAGATAAGTCATTATCTGAAGTTCTGGAGCAGGACCACACCTCATCCACGCCCCCTCCGGTGACTACTCTATTTAAGCTTCCCGGTCACACACACCAGTGTTCGTTATTTCGTGCCCCTCCCTCCCACCCTCTTCTAATTATTCTGTCTTATCCTTTAGTCGGGGGGTATCGAGGCCCGGGAGCCTGCTGCCCTCATCGCTAGAAGCCCCAAAACGGCATTTATCATCTACTCTCATGCATTTTATCGTTCTTGTTCGCCAATAAACTTCTGCATCCAAGCTTGAGGTTGTGGTCCTTGCTAGTGAACAAAGAGTTAAATAGAAAAAAGACATTTTTTCATGAAATCCTCTGAGGCTGTTGTCTCATGAGTGCAATTTAGGAGCAAGAGATACTTCATAGTTTTGAAAGCTTTTGCCAGCACCACACCTTGGCCCCTTTTAGTCGTCTAATCTATGCACAGTCAACCAAGAAATTCTTTATTTAACTACAGCCCTACAGTCGAGAGTAATGATTGAGTAATGCACAAAATTGTGAAGCGACTGTGTGCATGTGGAAAATGACAAATGTGTTATGAAATTAAAAGATTCCGCTCATGTGTTTTCTGCTAGCATTCAAAAACAAACGACTGTGTCCTCTGTATTGTATTCTTTCTCTACATTTAGTCTGACACCAGCACACACCCCACTGAAAATAACTGTTCTGCTTTTATGAACACTGGATATTTCTGACTGTACAGTTCAGTTAAACTTTTCCAGGTGAACAGACTGTTGGGAACACTCGTACGTGCTCTAAAACTCTTTATTGAACTCGACTTTTCAGAAGCCGCCGCGTCTCAGCGTGGTACTGGCTCAGTTGAAATAAAGGAAATTGCTGATGTGGAGGAACAGAAGATTAAAAGGCAAAGAGAAGACAGGGGAAAAGCCTGACAAAACCTGTTCTACTGTTCTCTACGAGTCTGCAGCAAAATGGAGGAGACAGTAAGGTGTAACGCTGAGGTCAAAGGTCATCCAGCCATTTGTAGAAAAGTTCAATGTATACGATGCGATTCAATTACTAAATTAGACCTTCTCTCTTTCAGATGTTGCCAGAAACATTGTGAACTATAATTTCAGCAATCTTTCCTTGATCAAGAGCATAAAGACACTCTGGCACTGTAGTTTATAGTCATAGTTTTTAATTGTCTCTTACAACAATAGAAGTTCTGAAGATTATGTACCATCCAAGATTGCATAAAATAGTTGTGCAAAAAGAAATCTACACTGAAATTAGACATCGTAAGAGAGAGGATAACACAATTTTGTCAGTACAACAAAAAGCACTAATGCAAATTGAGCTTTTACTTACAACAAAAGAACGTTGTATTGCTCATGGATCACTGCAACGAATGGTTGAAAAACTGTATGTCTGATTTAGAATTTTGGGATTTATATCTTTTTATATATTTTGGACTGACAAACACTGCTTATCTCCACATTATATTGCCCTGCCGTGGACACAATAAATGGATACCTTTGGAGTAGGGGTGGGAAATAGGGCAAAAAAAGACTATCACAATTTTCTTGGAGCTGGTCACAATTTCAATTTACTCTTTGTAGTTTTTTTCTAGGGCCTTTAAGGGGTATATGAAGTAATTTGCGTCTTCTAAAAGTTAATATTTCTCTTTTTACTTGGTTAAAACTCAACTCAGGGCCTTACAGTTATTTACAAACAGAAGGAGTCGGTGGTAAAAATAGTGTGTTTGAGCAAACAAATAGAATTTAATAAAGAAATTATGAATCACGATTGGATAATGTCACCAAAATAGCAGTCCGTTACAGAGATTAGATCACAGTTCGATTTGTATCACCATATTTCCCAGCCCTAATTTGGAGCAAATATCTGGCGGCAGTGAAAATGCCACAAAGAAATGAATGACACAAACTGAACCAATGATCAATGACTAGACAGAAATAGTAATTGACATTCAAAAAATTGAAAAAATAACTTTGAAAATGGACAAATTTGACAGACGTTGGACTAAATGGGATTGGGATGGGTTTAGATGTCTGTTTGCGTATTCTCTCTGTGTCATGTCCCAGAAAAGTTAACAGCTTTAACCAAAAACCTGTATGTGTTTGTAAAATGGATCAAACATTGCTCTAAAAATAATGCAGTAAAAGTGTTCTGGTTTCTCGACTGAATGACTTTTACCGCGTCGAAGGCCCAAAGTTGCCAGCACTGACATGACTATTCTTAGAGTGAAGCGTGACATGATGAACCCCTCACTTACATCACCAACTGTTTGCCGCTGAAAAACAACTTTTGGTTCTGACATTTGGGAACGGCTTGTTTATTCCGCACCTGTGACGTCACCGCCACCAACCGAGTTTTATTTTCATCTGTGCTAAATCATGCAAATCTGGATATATTTTTGACTGTTACTCTTGAGAAACAGTGCGCTGCGATATGGTATGGAATGTGTACAGCTGCTGTGGACGTATAGATTCTTTATGGTGTGGATCTCCCCAGGGTGGGTCATAGGGTGAACTTACACACTGTATTCTGGCGCTCTGCCCTTAACCCTGAGGTGCAAGTAGAGCACTGAAAACCAGCAATGTTGCAAGTGTGTGTACCGAAGTTACACACTGTGGACATTTCGTAATGTTAGTTTTGTTTTTCTGAAGTAATTCTGATGCTTCTTTGCCTTCGCTCCTGCCTGGATCCCGTCTTCACGTTGGGATGGTGCAGCCAGGGAAATGTATTTTACCCAAGCTTCACTCCTGATGTTAACGCGTTGCATAGTAAATGTGGGTTCGCAGAGCTAGCTGGTGTGCTAGCTAGTCTCATCCGATGAATTAATAAGTGCGGTGCTGCATGTGTGTTGCTACGACTTTGTTTTCTCATGCAATATGGATGACGGTGGCTCGCTAAGTGCTGAGAGTGGACCTGGAGTGAGTGAGGGACACATAGGCGAACCACAGTAACATTATGCTAAGCTGTATTTAGGGCAAAAATGTATTTCTATGTTGTTGTTTTTTTACATTTGCAGACACTATATTTAAAAGCGTTTCTCCAGTGCTATTCAAAATGTGCATTAAGCTTCGAATAACTGTAATTATTCCAAAATTCCAGAAGTAGATACATTATTTATGAATGAATGTATTCCCCAGAGATGTTGATGGAACGGAAGTCACTGTCACTTTTTCCTGACAGAGTGGTGCCTCCAGTGCGTCATAGTGAGGGGCTTGGTGTGGTGTGGGTGAAAACTTTGAATTTTGTCCCCCTTTTTTACAACATTTCCTGGCAAATTACGCACAGCGGTCATTCAAGTCCAATCACAATGAAGTCTTAAAGGTGTTGCCCCAGAAAAGTCAACGGATAATTTTAACTGCAGACAGTACTTAATAATAATAATTTCCATTTCTAAAGTCACCTAAGTTACCATTTTTATATTAAGTGACGTCAAGGTACATGTGAACGGACGATAGAAACAGAAGCAAGTGGACATGGTTAGACTAGCCATACTTGTAAGTTGTATTTTATTTCATTTCAGACACTTTCACATATGATCTAATGTGAAGAATACAATTATAATCACACAAGCTAACGTTGACACAAAAACCTGCTTGCTGCGTGATCGCTCCCGTCGCTCAAAGCATCATGGGAATGATGACACGCCATAGGGATAAATACAGCACCATTTTGAATTCTTCCAGGTTCAATGGTTTAATTATAGTTCTATGGGTTCGTACTTCCTGATTGTAATGTTGACATCACACTAGGGAATCACCTAGCAACCTCATTGTACACTGGGCCAAAACTCATCCAATTATTTATTTATTTTTTTTTCAAATAAAATATATGTGAACATTTGGTTGAAATAATGATTAAAGGGTGTTTATTTTGTGGAAATACTGCATAACATTTTAATTGAATGAGTCTGAGTCTCTCTAGTGTGATGCCATAAGTGTCCCTATATCCGAACAGCCTGTCCTTGTGAAGTAAATGCACCAAACGTTTTAAGAATGTTTTCCTTCCTGCAGCTACAAAGAGAAGGACCTCTTCACTTTTTATGAGTGTTCTATTACCTTACTATTGTACTGGAGTGGTATTATATCATTGTAATTCAGTGAGTGCCGTAGTATGTGGTTGAACAGAATCAGCCAAGACATTGCAAGATTTAGCTTCGCAAAAACAAACATATTCTGAATTTTTTTTATTTTATACGCTTTCCCCTTCCACTATTACTTTTATCAGTCATTCTAAATAATTTATTCTGAAAGTTTACTAAGTTATCAAGTACATTTTTGGACAAGTGGTAGTAATTCAGTTTGAAGAGCACTTACCTACTGAACCAGAGATAATTGGTTCTTGGGCAAAACACTTACCTTCAGGTTCTGCTTACATGATATAAATGATTCCATTGTGCGCTTGAGTTCCAAATAAAGGACAGTTTAGTGTTAAAAGTACAATAGGGGGACGGTCTATCATTTGCTTGTCTCCAAATTTTTAGCTTGGCCTTAAACTTAAATATCTTCATGGAGACAAGCAGATGGTGCCAGGCCAAGTGAGTTTTATGGAGAGCTGTAAATGAATGATGAATGTAAAGTGAATAACAAACATTCCAGGCAAAGCAATCTTCTTTCAAGTTGTGTACCCTCCACTGTTAGAGCTTTCTGTGACGCTCAAAGATGCTTCACAGACCAGGACAGACAAAAATACAAATGAGACAACAAGAAGCAGCAAATAAAAAGGAGAAAACAAGTATATAAATCACTACAGAGTTTCTATTCCCCATTTTAGTCCTTACACTCTGGCTTTCCCTATTTCTTTGGACTGCCGAGTATGAAATTGACAAAGCGAATGGCACGAGTTCTCACATTGTCATCACATTGCCATCACATTGTTTATTAAGGCACTCGGCCCATGCGGTGATGTGATTTGACGCGTATGAAAAGCTGCTGCGATGTGCTTCGGCGTGAGCGTTTTCCGTTGTGCGCTCTCAGGTCCTGTGGAGATCATGACAGAGTGTGGACGCTCTGACTGTCTAATGAGCAGCTCCGGAGATTAACACGTAGCCGCTATAACAGCCAGCGTCACACAGGGACGACATCGAGAGTGAATACACTGGGGACAATAATTTACCACCGGCTACTTAAATGCATCGTTCTGTTGTTTGCAATATCAGTTTTATGTATTTATTTGAATTTAAAGAACATTAACTGTGACCTATATCTATAATATGAATATCAATATATGGATGGTCTGACACCTGCTTGTTAAAAATAAATAAATAAATAAATAAAATTACAGTTTTTTTAATTGCAAAAAATAAATAAATAAATAAAATGACCACTGAAAAACATTCAACACTAAAAAGGCACACAAATCGCACATTTAGTCACCACTCATTTCGTTTCTGGAGCAAACAGCAAACAGTAGACAATAAACTTTGATGAAACTGGCGTCTTCATTCAGATTGCAAATAAAATCTCTAATTAACACATGCTCATTTGTGCAATCTGTTTGTTTGAAAAGTGACGAAAACGTGTCTTGTAACTCATTATGCGTGTCATCCAACGGCAGAGTACAGATCCAAGGGTTTCTCACTAAAACTATAATATAAAATTACATTTTTAGCAGCAGTGTAATCATTCTGTTTGGATTTGCTACATGAAAACATTCCCCCCCCCCAGTGAGGTCTTTACTCAAATGTGCTTGTTGTTGTGTGATTAAAGTTTTTGGGAAATTTGAGATTAGTAATGTTTTTACTTTTTTGCCAGTATGAGATCTATGCACAGCAGCAGTTTTCTAAGCCAATTCAAACGTAAAGTAGAAACAACCAGTGAAAAAGTAAAGTAAGGACTACCTGATTGTTTTATTATTTTTTTTTCGTATAGATTACTTCTTGTTTTATTTGCAGAATTATTTTTATATTTATTATGCTTCAAAATTAGCATTAGCATTGAGCCTCAAACACCTCCATTTATCAACACAGAAGTGTCACTGGGGAAGTATTTGTCTCATTTATAAAGTCTTTAACATGTTGTCAGTGACATCCACCTGCAGCTCACTGGTCACTGCCTGATCTTTACGGATCTTTAAAGATCTTTAAGGACTTACAAAGATATTTAATAAGGTAAAAATGTTACTTAGTTCAACTTTAAGTCTGAGGAAAATGTTACTAATTTATTCAATACTTAGGTTATATGTACATTTAGTATTTACAAATAAATAAAGACATTTTTATGTCTTTTTCCTTGCATGGCAAAATGAAGAAGGTTTTGAAAAGGCAATACCACAATATCACAACAAATGAACCCAGCAGTGATTTACATAAACTGTAATCTGTGCTTTATTCTTCCTACATTTTGCCCTTTGATTCATTAAACTTGTTTTTGTGTTTTACATTCATGTGAGGAATATTATTTTGCAGTAATAGAATATTGTATTAATATTTTAATGACTCTTTGATGCTGACTCACTTTTTAAAATGATTTTCCTGCAAGAACTTCCAACAATGAAAGAATCCGTTTCATTCCTCTTTCCAAGTTGCCTGGTAACATCCTCCCCTCAACGATATCACACCATGCCTATAATTGGCTGACTTCCGTGCTAATCATTTTACTTTCACACCTTGTTTCCTCTCTTTGCCAACTCCATTCTCCCCAGGTCTTAATGCAATGAGATAAATTCTTTCAGATCTCTGATGCACATTACATGCAGAGGGAACTTCACAGAGCCAATTCTACACTAATACCTGCAATGCTTAAGGGCTACAAGCAAAAGCACCGAAAATAGCGAGTCAAGATGAATACGACCTCCAAAAAAAAAAAAAAAAAAATCGAGTTTGTTTCCTTCTACTTTGTTTGATGTTTCTGCGACTTCTCTGGTTGATGTCACCTCGACTGGCCATTTGCACACAGCTTGGATCAGCTAACACACGCACATTGGCATTTCTCTGCGTCATTAGCATTTGGGTGGCATTTTGTGCATTCATCCCCTTATTGCCGTTTTCCTAGCTCCCCCCTAAACCTTTGTGTACGCGTGCGAGGATAGTTTCGAAAAGTAACGCTGAAGTTATGAAACCCAAACTGCTTTTTGATTGAAGTGCGCGTCTTTGCATGTCGCCAGTCTGCAAGATAATCGCCTCTCCCTCTCTCTCTTCTTTCTATCGCTCTAATGATGTGGTCCGTTCATCGCCGTGGGCAACCGCATCCCACAGTGGTCTGATGTTGACAATCGGCGCACACAGGCGGACATAGATCAGGAAGCGTGACGGCCAATTAATGAGAGGGGCGGGGCTAACGAGCAGGAAGAAAGAGACAACTTTTGGCACGACGTTGGCCCGTATTGGCTAATTAACGGCCCCTTTTTGACACTTACAGCGCAGTTTTGTGAAACATTTCTTCCCGCTAATTGGTATTGGGTAAATGACGTGTCAGGAAATGTATGTTAGAATCCAGGTAGTTTTTGATGTACAGAAGCAGGTACAAATATGTGCAGTCATTAGAACAGTTGAAATAGCCTGTTGTTTAGTTGTGAATAACCATTTTAATAGGCCATTAGGTGCCACGGAAAATGTTGTTCTTCAGCAATATGGCATTTTGGTATTTGCAGATATTTTGTTATGATGAAGAAGCATCAGACTTTTGGTAAATATATAATTATTCCTTCCTACTCAAACACCATCTGTAATGCGTAAATCTAATAACAGGAAAGGTCACTGTGGGCAAACATTTCTCTCAGTTAAATACGGTTGCATTCGTTTGTTCAGTAGTCATTGTTTTTTGTCTCCCTGGCTGTTACTGTTTGTCAGGGTCGCTATTGAAAATCACAGTACATTTTACACTGGATGGCCTTTCTGTCACAGCCAGTAGGAAACCATATTAACTGATGATATTTTCTGCCTAAACACAAAAATATGGACTGCGTATGCTTGCAATAATGTAGGGACATCTGCTGTAAAATCTAAAAAGGGATTTGTTTTAACTGTCTTGTTTAGTTGGACATACGATTGTCGTAGAGAGAGAGAACAAAACGAAATACTTCTCAAGACATCTCAAAATGGGAAGTGGGTGGGTAAGAGTAAACTTATTGACTCTTACCCCTTTCCCCGAGTTCAAACTTCCAATAATATCATCCATCTTACTTTTAAACAATAGTCCAACTTCTCAATTTTTTATCTGGATTCAACATGATTTGTCTTATAAACACTATAACAACCTTCATTTCTATCACTAAAAAAAGTTCCATTACCTCAGTTATCACATTGAACACATTCATAAGCCACACATTCATAAGCCACGCTTCATCAAGTTTTTGTTGTTATATGAATTTGATATTCTAAGTGCTGTAAGTATTGTAAAGATTATAGCAAGAGTAGTAAAGAAACAACAGAATATCATCATTTTGTTTCATTACGGTGATGAAATATTAGGATTGTTGCCAGAGTAATTAAAGTGCATATGAGACATGTTTTTCTAAATATCACTTGGTTTGGGGATGGTAGAACCTGTGGGAAATAATTATCACAGTTGTATCTGTCAAGTGCAGTTTGTTAAGAAAATTAGAAAATAAAAATTTACATATAGTAGTGCTGTGTTCTAAAACGTAAATCTATGTCATCAAAAAGGTGTTATCAGTTATTAACATTTTGTCAAATCATAACTATAGTGTCATTTTCACTGATTTTTGGCCCTTGTTTAGAATAAGGTAGCTAGGTAACAGTTGTGGGATTACATCTATCGGTCACATCATGTCCAACCAGGAAGTACAATTATGAATGTCACCAAAAGTGTCAAACTGGCGGAAAAAATGGCAATTTTTTTGTAAAACGGAATACAATTATGTACACTAGTGAGATGTATAGTCTAACCTGTCAACAATACCAAACAATTCAATGTTTAAACAATCAAAAGTCTTGCACCTAAATATGATACATGACCAGAAGTATAACGTTCTTTGCCTAAATATAACCAAAGCCCACAGTTTGATCAAAGTATAAATGCATTAGATGTAGGTTAGTTTGAATGACAGCTTGTGAGATTACGATACAGGTGAGTGGGTGTGTGGCAAAGGCGTACAGCAGTTACCTAGATACTGGTGAAGCAGTTGTGACAGGGCTGGCCTTTAGCCGAGCTTTATGTCACTGAGCATTTTACATTTTGCCCCTGCAGTGGATTTTTGACGTTAAAGTTGTTTGATTTTTGATGAAGTTTGTTTTCTTCACTATATTTCGCTCAACATAAACACATACATATCAGTGTTTACCATAAAAGAGACTTGAAAGGGAGAGAAGGAGAACAATCAATTGGGATGCTGCAAAGCTGAAGTTTGGCACACACCTTTGTGCATTATGCAAACACAAAGATGCAAATGGAGGCTGCTCATCTGTGACAAATGTTATGCCCGTGGCCCCTCGCCTGCACAGACAGGGTTGATGAAGATTTGATGATAACTACAGTAAGAGTGCTTTGAAGCTCCTCTTTGCACCATTCTCTGCCTATTTACGTTTTAAGGATTGCCCTATGACAAAAGGAAGTTTAGGTGAGGCAACTTTACGCTCCATTTTTGATGCACAGACTGTACTTTACTGCTAAAAAGTACAACTATTAGCCAAATACATCAGTCTGCCTCTTAAACTATATCTGTGTCTATATAATTTCTGTATTGGATTTCAATTATATTTTCTACTTCTCTCAGTTAGATTTATTTTTATATGTGTTTTTTTTTTTGTACATTTTGTGGCTCTAGAACAGGATCTTTCAAACCTATTCCCCATTTACTGTGACAAAAAAGGAGATTTGAGATGTTTTTGTTCTCTGAGTCATGCTGAACATTGACTTTGCTCCTTGCACCTGCAGACAAATGTTTCCAAGGCCACTGCTTTGAAAAATGAGCCCACAGGCACTGGTCCACCTTTAGTGGACAGCGTTAAATTTGTGCAGGAGTATAAGAAAAAAAGCTTCTTTTTTTGACACAGTGTTCAATGACTCTAAATTGATTGTCTCTGGTTCAGCTGAGCTAGTGGTCAAAATTTTACCAAAGCAGCCAGATGAGTTTATTAAAAGAATATATCACCTTCAAATATGATCTGACTGTGAAATTAAGTTTAGAATTGCTCAAAGTAAGATTAAGGTACACTTATTAATCCCTCGTGAGGTCAGCGGCGGTGAGCTGCTCCAGTGCAGCGCTCAGCTCTCCAGATCTTGAGCTCAGCTTGATCAGGACCATTTTAGCTGAAGGATTTACCTACTGTGCATGATTTGGATTGAATATGGACAAGTGCATGGTTCTGAGGCCCTTCTCTCTTGAACTGTACCCTTCCACTCAGTCCTGCTGTATTTCAATGGTGAAGTGTAGTGCATAGGGCAAGGGAGAGGGGCCTGTTCAGGAACGGGCCACCTAAGATAAGATATGACTTTCCGATTACTACCAGATCTGAACCTGGTCTATATCAGGCGTACTAACATAAGGCTAATTGTGGACTAAAATTATACTAAATCAGGCCAAATTGAGACGTAACCATGGATAATTGATTAACCCAGATGAAGTAAAAAACATTGACAGTGACTCTACACTGGTTTCACAGCTTTCACAAACCCTTTGGAACATATCAAGGGTTTTGCATGCATGATTTTTTTTAAGGCACATGCTTTAGAACAGCTTTTTCTAAAGATGAGCAACGTGGACTGCCCTATAGCTCAGCAAACATGTGCTCATCCCAAAACATAACAGTGCAATATCAGATTCATATTTCCAGGTTACAGGACAAAATAGATGTTATTGTTCCATAATGCTGCTTTTCCCTTTTACAAGAAAACAGATGTATGCCACAGCAATACAAAGCTAGTTTTAATTTTTGAATGACTTTGTTTCTAAAGTTCCTGTTTGTAATTTGTTTTCTGCTCTGCTTTAATAACAGTCCCAGTTTTGCAATATTTTTGTTTTTGTTTTATAATTTTACTTCCAGGTGATAAATTATGACATCACACTATATATGGGCCAAAGCCTCTTAATATCTCAGAGGAAAGAAAACACCTTTATTTTATTTCGTAATGTTTGATTGATGCCTTAACTTTTATTCTCCATGTTTATTTTGGATGCAGTTTCTGGTTACTACACTTGCCAGTCTTCTGCTCAGTGGTTAGGAGATGGTCTCTACAAACTTCTTTGCACAGAACAGGACAATAATTAGCCTTGGCTGGTCAGGCTGCTAAGTCTAACACATTATTGTAATAGACCTGTTTGATGGTGCATTTTTTGATTAAGCCGTCTTCGCTGCCACAGCCTTCGCGGCATGTTTCTTTGAACGTCTGTATTTCAAAGCCAATTCGCACCTTTACACACAAGTGAATTAAGCCAGCCTAGCACCATTAGCCACACAGCCATGCACACAGAGCTGTACCTGAGTGCTGCCGCTAATTTGGTTGAACGGACCGCACTGAAAGGAATAATGAGCCTTTGATGACTTCACTCCAACAGTTTTGCTCCGCTGTGACATCATCCATGACCTTAGTGTCACCCCTGACACGTTTTATTCACCCCCTTCCCTTGTATAGGCGAAGCAGGCTTTGTGATTGGCTGCCTCCATGGAGACAGGGGTACATTACCACATCCTCATGTTAAGCAGCAATATATATAATTAAAGCAGACTACACCTTAGCATTGGAAGTCTTTGTTTTTACATTGCATTGTTGTCGGTATAGGGGCTGGAATGGAGCACTTTCAATTAGGCTAATAACAATCTATTATTGCTTGGATAACTTTAGCGTATTCCCTTGACAACACAAAACCCCCACAATTACACTCACAAAATGTGTGGCTACTAATTTCCAATAGAGCTTTTAGTACAAAATCCTACCAACTGACTGGCTATGTTTACATGTACATTACAAATCTGATCATCATCTGGTTTCTGGAGTTAACAGATCAATGAAATGTCATGTAAACTGTTACATCTGATATGGGTAATCTGACTTCTTACTGATTATTCACACCTGCTTTATGTTTTGGCAAAGATTGATAAGATTTATTTTTTTTAATTGTAATTAATTGTACTTTGTCTTCCAAATACAACAGTTACTCGTGTGTCAGATTTCTTTTGCACACGTAAACCACACCGGATTTTTAATGGCCCTGTAAACGTGTGAAACTAAGTGTTTTGCTATTGCCTCTCTGATTGGATAAAAGTTAAAGTACCTATGCCAAGTTAGACTCATTTTACTAAAACAAAGTTAAGATAATGGTATTAAAGATTTTGATACAAAGTCACAAGTTTTATCCCAGTTTTGCAATATTTTTTGTTTTGTTTTATAATTTTACTTCCTAGTGATAAATTGTGACATAACACTATGTAGGGCCTTTAACACCTTTATTTATTCTCTGGCTTTTAACTGTGTGAGTTGTGTCTTCGTGATGTATTTTAATGTTATTTGTGGCTTTAGATTATATTCATCATTTTTAGTACAGTATTTTTTTTTTTAGTTTTGTGTTTTGCCCCAAAGAGCACATTACAAAAGTAGTACTTTATGACAAAATGAGACAACTTTGTGTGGTCAGTTGCTAATAATAAAGTGTTTTACTTCTTCAACCAGGAAGTAAGAGCTGAAAAATACACTTTCTTCTTCCGTGGTTTGAAAATCAGGTAGCCCAGCTTTAAATCACTTGTGTGCCGCACTTTGGTGACAGGCTTGTTTATAAAATGTGCTCTGTGGATAGATTAGTGGGTCAGAATAATGTCTTTGTTCTAAATTGAGTCTCCTTAATGTGATGTCCACATGTTTTAGAACTCTGCTTGTCATTTTAATGATCTTCTGTCTGTCCGTCCGTCCCACTAAAGAAAGTAAAAATTAGAAAATTCTAAAAAAAACTTTCACTTGTTACAGTACAGTTGTTAGTCATTTACAGTAAAAGAAGCGTGAATGTTGCTTGCATGTTTCTTATTGCAAGTGAAATAAAACTACGCTTTTAAAATATGATTATTACCATACATTATCTTTCGTTTTAGATCATGTTTATACCTGCGAATGTTTGATTTGATTATGGCATGCTCTCATTAATTTCGGTCAAAGCGGTTCAGGCTGGAGCTCACACAGGGCTCATGGGGGGTTGGGGGCCGACCTTGAGTGAAGCGCGATGACGAACGTTGACACTGTGAACCGGGGCTGTTACCCTGCTCACATTACCACCCGTCTCCTCTAATGGACATCCTTTCACTGGCCCGCTCCACCGTCACTGTCAGAGCTGACCTCTCCCTGGCCACCCCAATCCACAGCCAATGAACGCACTCAACCACAAACACTCAACCGGCCTCAATTTGCATCTCTCAAAAGTGTAATAAAGACGCTGTAGTCTATAAATCTATAATGCATGATAGGATGACAGCGAGCGGCTCGAACGTGTAGAGGGGGAGAATATTTCACAGTCGCACCGCACTTCTCGCACATCTGAGTTAGAATTATGAGCAGGATATTGATTATGTTGCTGCGCCAGGGTATTTCTGAGATTTTTACTTTTATTTGCTGAAGTTCAATCATTTAATTATAACTATAGCTCGTATTATCTGTATACTAAATCATAAAATAAAAGAGAAAAGTTACAATAATTGCATAATTAACTATATAATTGATGCTTGTTCAAATACATAACAATGGCGACATTTATATTTGTAACTTTAAAGGTGTTTGATAGATATTTGGTCGATAGCTAACATTTCGTTTCTATTCCTCACAGCCTTTTTTGGTCAATATTAGAGTTTTTGGGTTCTGCAAAGCCCCCTCAGCCTTAAGGAAGACCTATTATGCAAAAGTTGGCTTTTAGGAGCTTTTAAGCACAGTATAATTGTTTTCTCTTCTCATTAAATCACTCAAAGCTGTATTCAAGCACGTTTGAGTAATCTTTATTCTCCATGTGGACCAGTCGGCATTGCTCCAACAGTTTCACCGCTCCCCAGATTCCCCACGGACACACGCACATTGTCTATACTTACTTCGTTGTGCAATTTTATTTTCTTAAACAGTGACATACGTAGGATTTTAATAGCTATTTTGGCACAAATGCTGCTCTCTGTCATGTACTGCAGCTCTCCACAGGGCGACGTAACGTAAAAGGAGCGGCGGAAAACAGTGCCGCAGTTTTCGACCCAGAAGTTGTTTTAAATCGGTTCTGCAATTTAGATCTTTGTTAATGCATCTCTGTGTAAGCGTTCACAATTAGCTCTGTCTGTCTCACTTCAATCCTTGAGAACAAAATTCAAAACTCACGTTGATTCTTTTAAAAACAGCTGAAGACATTTTTATCCTGCTTTACTTAATGTCGTTGTAATTTGGAGTATATGTGCTCTCTGTAAAGCACTTTGTGATTTTAATCTGTGAAAAGTGCCATATAAAAGAAGTTATTTACAAATGCAATTGGTAAATGTACTACAGTTTAGAGGTTGGGGATATTACACAAGAATGATTCGGTGTCATATTTTTCTTGTAAAAACAGCAATAGTGATAGATCATCATAGGGATGAGATCATGATTTCATCTTTATCATCATATCATTCTCAGTTTTGTCATACATTATTGTTGCCACAGGGGGCGTATGGACTGGAGAAGTTTACCGACTAAAACTTTACTTGCACATTTCATAGTCATTTCACTATATGTGGCTGTATAGGAAGGGCATCCTGCATAAATCGTGTCAAGTAACTGTGAAACGGGTTTGCTCTGGCTGTAAGAAAACTGTGTAACGTCCCCTTAAGTGCTACATGGGTAACTTTTCCACTTTTTGGATTGTTTTGTTTTGTAAAGAAAAGCGAGTAAGTCTGCAGTAAGGCAACATTGGCAAAGAGGATAAAGAAGTGGAAGATTGATGGAGGCAGAATGTGGAAGAAAGAACAGGCTTGTGCATACAGCTGCTGCAGAGCGCTCACCTAATGGGCAGCCAGGGATGTGTGCGAGTCTGGGGAGGGAGACAGAGGCCTGAGGAGCACTGGAGGAACAGTGAAAAATGGCTTTCTGTCAGGTGAGCTGTGCACCCGCAACTGGCTCTAAGTGTTTTGGCCCGACCACAGAGAATATGTGTGTGTGCACCTCGAAATATTCACCGTCCTGTATCCCGAAGCTTTGTGGAGATATATTTAAGATTGTAAGTGAATAAGTGAATGTATTGTAAGATAACACGCCACGCAAGGTAGCGTGCACATGGAACAATATTACATGGTTCAGTGGAGCACAAAAGAGCTGGTTTACTTTACATGATTGGTGAGCTTAGCAAATAAATTAGGTTTTGATACTCAGTCAAATCTCCCCTAAAGATCGTTTTGAATCTTAAAATGGCTGGCTGAAAACTCAAATGTTTGAAAGGTATTCTGTTACCGCATTTTTAAGGATGGCATGAAACGTTATCTGGAAAACAATGAAAATGATCATTCAGTTGTTTTGCTTTTTCATCCAAAGTCTCGTTAAAGGTCCTGTCATGATGATCTTAAAACAGTGTGAAAAACAGAACTAGTTCGACACATAACTAATGCATTTCCAGCATTGTAAATATTCAGTGCAGTGAGCTTACAAAGACTTTTCACAATTGTCTGAGTCCCAACCAGCGACAGGCCCTTCATCAGATTTGCAAAGTAGTGTCCTTGAGCAAGAAAATTCTCCAACCTTCCCTGTGGACAGTATGGATGTGGTATTGGTCAGTTTCTGTTAGTCAACCTCAAAAGCCTAAAACCCAACACAGTCATGTTAGTATTAAACATTGGTCATATACATAGTCTACAATTTGCGTTATTTTTTACATGATCGGTAAACCAAATTATATGTACTATATTTGTTTTTCGTGGTGCCCCTCCTTTGTAATGGCTTGTGCCCCCTGTAGCTTATTTAAAACAATAATGCTGCATTAAATAAAATATACATTTTCAAGACAGCCTACAGGGGAAGCACGGAAACATGGTATTAGTGATTTCCTTCTTAGTTTGTATGTCGTTGTTGTTGTTGTTTTTGTTTTTGTTTTTTTTCTCACTGAAATGTTTTATTTACCAGATTGTGGAACCAACCAAGCAAATACAGAAAATGTGGATTTGCCCTTTCTGTGAACCCTTGCTAATGCCATCCTCTAAGCAAGCATAAAAGTGTATTGATGGCAACATGGCTAGTTTACTTCTCCCCAGGATGTCTCTCGAGTTCAGTGCTCCTTCTGGTTTATACATATGCATTTGCAGTATGGCTCACACATCAGCGCTGCCTCACCATAATGTTAATGGTGACTGATGGACTGCCTTGACTTCAACAGTCATGTCTACTTACACAAGAAACAATATTTGAAATAATGTCCGTAATCTAGAAATAGCAAGATGAATCACAGTCATATCAAAATCACAATTTGAATAGACACTATTAGCAAAAGACTACATTTTTAAGCACCATAATTTCCTCCACGAACATCAAAATATTCTGTCTTATTCCACTGCTAACCCTGTAGTTTATCTGTACAAACATTGGGATTCTGTTATTAGTTTGTCACTTCATTGGCCTTTTTCAGTCTTTTTGTCAATTCTCATGGAAGCATTTAAATGTTAACTTTGAACAGCAGGAGCAATCTGGTTTATAATGACAAAATGTTTACAAAAGCAAAACTATAACATGTCAGCATTGAAGGATGAAAATATATATACTTCATTTGGTGCATTGTAATCACATTGTATTACCTTTTAATCGCTGCGCTTACTTGAATTAATTCCATTGATGGAGTTCATTTTATGTATTGGACATACATTAGTGCCTGAAGCCTGTCTCATTCCCTACAACTGTGTGCCTTTAGTGGATATGTTCGCCCGACAGACAAATAACCAAAGGGCTGACCAAGAAAATATGTTGTCAAACTAACATTCACTCCCCATGGGCCAATGTAGTCACCAATGTATTTTAGAAGATGAAAAATCCAAAACACCTTGCAACATCTCAAAATGATTTTCCCATTTGGAATCTTGAAGAAAATGTTATCCAATAGTGTTTCCTGTGTTTCTTTTTCTCTATCTGTTCCCATGAAAGCCTAACTTCTCATCACCAGAGCTCTGTCATCTCCCTGGCAGTATCCCTGAGCCTCAGCGGGGTGCACCAGGCGCTCACACAGTACAGTGGAGTTATTAGGATGACTCCATATACGCATGATCCGCACTCTATGACTTATATTCCAGCACGTTCATTCCAACTATTTCTAATATTCCTTTGCATGCGGCGCCTATTAAATTCTCCCCTCTGTTAAGCGGATGGAAATCCCCTATAGCGTGTTTGCAGAGCCCAAGTCAATGTAGTGTTAATGGGATATAATTGGAAATGGCTGGCGGTGTAAAGAAGTTGCTTGGGATGTCGAAACCTAATCCCAAAGAAATCCCTAAGAACTTATTAAGAATCTTTGTGTTGGACAGTGGTCGGCAAATGGAACTAAGCCCCCAAACTTTGGGTTTCTGAGTTAAAAATAGTTTGGTTACACAGTTACAGTACAGAAAATAGTTGAGAAAGCATCAGACAAAAAAAAAGGAATGGGCGATATATCATTCATTCATTCATTCATTTTCTACCGCTTATTCCCGTTAGCCTATCCCAGTGACTTTGGGCCCTAGGCGGGGTACAGAGAGACAGAGACATTGACAGACAACCATTCACTCTCACATTCATACACTATGGGCCATTTACAGTTTCCAATTAACCTACACAGTCATGTCTTTGGACGGTGGGAGGAAGCCGGAGAACCCGGAGAGAACCCACGGTAACACGGGGAGGACATGCAGACTACACCCAGAGAGATCGTGTGATGTTGGGGTGGTCCGGGATTCGAACCCACGATCTCCTTATTGAGAGGCAGAAGCTCTAGCCGCTCTGCCACCCCAACGATATATCAGTTCCACCATATTTAGCGCTGATTCCGCCGATATTTGGTGCTGATGGTTTTGATGGTGCCCTGGTTGGTGTACGACGCCCATGTATCATTCCCAGTTTGTCTTCAGTGATTCAGATTTGTCTTTTTGAACAGACTGATGAGTAAAAATGAAAATAGAAAAGCAATTAGACTCAAATATGGCTGTATATTTGCACAATCATGCCACAAAGTATTTTATATCTCAGATAAATACATTTAGTTTTTATTTTTCCTGAGCTTAATGTTCACTTGTGTTCTTCTGGTCCATGCTATGGATTTTCAAAGTCAAATATTGGTTTTGGCAAGAGTTGGTTATTGGCCACAGCAGCAAGCCAAATATCACTATAGGCTCAAAAAATCTTTATCGGACCATATAGACAAAAATTACAGGATCAAATTGTACAAACTAAGATGCATGAACACATCAATTGTATGGACTGTGGGATATTTTAACAACCTTAAATTCCGTGGTGACAGATCTTCTAACTGGTAATGAGATCCAAAATCAATTTCTGTATTTTACATAGATGGAAGACCATTGCACATAGATGGAATGGAGATCTAGTAAATGTTGCTATAGGTGTTTTTGCATCATCTATTTCTCCTCATTGTGTCCAAATATGCCACATCAGTAAATGGCACGTCTCAGATTAGTTTAAATGCTTTCCCTGTGAGAAGTATCCCCATGTAGAATCTTTCCCTGCAGTGGACGGCCATCTTTCTGCTGTCCCTTGACCTGGTCTGAACTGGCCGTGCCGCTCGTCCTGTGGGGAATTCTGGACTCTAATTAATGGCCCTACTGCAGTGGCTTGTTAGGCCAGGACGATGGAGAGGCAGACGGGGCGAGAGTCAGTAAAAAGCCTATCGAACATTGATTGTATTTGCATAAACAGCTGCAGTGGAGTATAGAGCCCAATGTGACCCCACTTGCTTGCATTGCATTCTTGAGACATGCTCTCAAAACGATTTAAACAGGGTAAGTGAGGGAGAAAATAGATGGTTAGAGCCCAAGGATTGCCAACGTCTTCTGCATTGCGACATTATGCAACAATGCGGTCTCAATCAGTCACTTCTAGTTACTGTTTCATGATGTGTTCATGATTTATTAGCTCTTTGCAATTAGGTTATTGGGTCGACAGGAGGCAGGTTTCATCAATGGAAACCTAGAGGCGATCATGAAATAAATGATTTTGCCATATGGCTTGAATCCAGTAGCCCTGTGTTTGAAATTATAATTTTGATTGTTTCAAATAGTGTAGGTTTTGTACTATGTTTGATCTTGTGAATGCAAATTTGTGAATTGAATTTTATGGTGTGTAAAAATGTAGTGTAAATATGCAAAGATATGGCTTGTTGAACTGTTAACTCATTAAGTAATTTTGCGATAAGCCAGGAATGGGCCAATGCCTTGTTTCTTTAAACAAGTTAATTCAAAAAATGTATTTTATGTAAAGCACTTTCAGCCAGGGCTGTAATCCTTTAGTCATTTAGTCGATTAATCGGTCGATGGTGTCTTAGTTGACCAACATTTTTCTTAGTCTGATTTATATGGCAAAAACAGCAAAAACAAGAAGATATGGAGTGAGTTTGTTGAAGATTTTGAGTCCAACAAGAGAGTCCAACATATAAATACACAGTTTCCTAGTACTTATCTGTAAAAATAGTTGTTTTTGCATGAATTCCTTCACTTGTGTTCTTTATTATTGTGTTCTTTTGAGTGCAGTTTAGGTTAGATACATGGAAATACTTCATAGTTTTGATATATTTTACCACACCCCCTTTTAATCGGTCGATAGGGCAGGTCTTTATGTTACATTCTAGTGTAGAACTACTTTCAGCAAAACCAAATTGTGGGTCTCAGAACTGTAATGTGACATTTTTAAATGGATGCACACTCTCAAAAGCCTGCATATGGTAAACCTATTCCATTTTGCCCAGAATATGTTAATCTGACAGCTCGCTAATCAAACTTTGCAGTTCACGTCGGTTGACAACAGTTGGCAAACAGATTAAAACTAGATTTATTTGCTACATCTGCTGTTGCGTTCCATTTTTGTGTTGTACTTATGGCATTAGGCAGTGAAAATGCCACTGTGAACAAATACATTATTTTAATGTCAGGAAGTTTCAAGTGCAAATTACTTTTATAACAACTGAATAAATTTATCGTATTTTGTCCTCTTGCTGTTTTCTTGGGGAACCTTAAAAGCTTCCCATACAAACATTTGTTGCCAAAGTTGTTGTAGATTTAAGTTGTAATAAACACAGTTTAAGTAAGTCTTACTTACTTAAATGTACTTACTTATAGTCGCTTAACGCCTAGGACTTTTGATGATCAGTTGCATGTACCTCCACTCTGACACACCTGAGAAAAAACATCTGGAGGCTGCATACATCATAATACAATAAGTCTAGTCCAGTAGCCTACATTTCATATTAAAATGATGTGCTCCACATTTAATATACTCAGCCTGGGAGAGCCAAACAATTCAAGCACACGCAAAAAAAAGTCAATTATCTTTTTTCCCAAAGTAGTCCTTAGGCATACTCTCTTGGTCATTCTTTGTACCCCTCAGGGTTACCCATACTACAGTTTGGGAACAACTCATGATTTGTGCTAATTGCAGTACAATAGGAGAAGCGGTGGCCTAGTAGTGGCAGTATCTATAATTTAATTAATATTTGTGCTTAGTATCTACATCAAGATAACAGTAGGCGTATTGTTGTTGTAGTGGCAATGACAATTGTAATGGCAGTTGTGGTACAGTATGCAGTAGTTGGCTACATCTAGTAAAACCACAGTACTATGTTGTTATTATTCTGGGGTCATGAACCATAAACATCCTACTGTATGTCTAATTCCCTTACGTTGCCACATTGAAGCTCATGATTCCTGTTCGTGTGTATTTAGCGTAGTGGCGCAGATCGGTGTCCGTGCTGAGGGCTTTGTCACAGCTGACCTATATTAGATGAAAGCAGCTGGATCAGGGGCCTGCAGGGACAGCCAAAGAGTTGTGTTCTAATTATCTCTGCAGTGGGCTGGCGACACGTCACCGCTAACACACACTAGCATACTCAGGCGTGCGACAGCCAGCGCGCACATGGACACTCTCGAAAATCAATAGGAGCCTGTAGAGCATCTGCCAGCCGGTGCTTGATGGACGACAGGCGCAGATCCTCAGTGGAAGGCTGGCATCCGTACTGCGGCTAATGTCACATGGTGCATATTAAACAGGAGATCAGGATCGGACAAGGACCTTCAGGAGGAGTGGCAAATATCAACATGATGTTAGTCTGTTGGGGAAATATTATGGTTGTTGTTGATGGCTAGAACAGCGTGTGGTTGAGGAATGATGCACTTTCAATGCAAAACTATGATCCAGATCTGTATCGGATTGTTTTTCACTACAATGTTGATTTGAACAATTGAGGCAATTTTTAAGCATTTCAACGCCGTTATGTTACAAACGTGGGTGATTTTTCAAACGTTTTTGTTGATTTGTTTGTTTGTTTTTCTGAAAAGCTGTTTGTAATTTGTGCGTAAAACAACATTGGGTTATAAATGTTTCAAGCATTTTTAGAGGGGTCGGGGGATCTATATGTAATTTGTGCGCAAAACGATAATGTTATTTTTTAAAAAGCTGTGCGTAATTTGTGCATAAAACAACTTAATGTTATAACTATTGCTTATTCCAGTTGTTGTTGTTTATTTTGTTGTTTTTTTTTTTGGAGGAAAAGCTGTGCGTAATCTGTGCGTGAAACAATGTTATAAATGTTGGTTATTTCTTCTTTTAAGCTACACGGCCAAAATGCACTCCCCTCTTTTATCCAGAGCACTTTCCTCTTGTCGTCTTCTCCAAAACAGTTTATTTGTTTTACATTCGTGACTTTTGTTAAAAGTTCAGATTAGACACAATGCATTTCTTTTGCCCCAGCCTATAATGTACTGGTAAATAAAAATTCTTGTGGCGTTCCATAGGCCTGTGGTATTTTGTTTTATTGCTGACCTTTCAACACGTTATGCTTTTCTCTGACAATAACTCGTTCGCATAAAAGAAAGAAAAAAAATCTTGGCAGAGACCTTGTTTTTCCTTTTGACAATAGCCGTAATTCACATATGTCTTGCTCGTGGTTGTCCTTAATTGAATAAATGTAACCAAATGAGTGCAGTGTTTCAAACGAAATAGCATGGACATTAGTACCATTTTTGTTCCAACAATATTCTAGGCTACAGAACGTCCAGTTATTGTAATTTTTGGGAAATCGTAGCTGCTCTGTTGTCGTCATCCTTACAGTAAGCTGGATGTTGTTGCCATGGAGCCTCACACTTATTCTCATGGGTCTCTTTTGCTCCGAGGAAGCTCAGAGAACAAACACTAAAACGCTATACAATAGGATGATCAATGCTAATGTGAAGAAGCAATAATATTTACAGAACCCTATTGCATTTTTACGTGATCTTATCCTTGAATTTTAGCGTACAACCCTTCTATGTTATGACTAGGCTCTAAGTGATGCTCTTACCTTTAGGAGCCAGTTGAATACACAGTCATTCAAGCTATTAGCCACTTACTCTTCTGGTCCTTTTTTTGCTGTAATAACTCCAGGTTTATTACTGTTTTACTCTGAGTTATTTATTACATTCAGTGGCTAATTATGTTCTGTCCATTTCCTTTCCTTCATCATTTCGCTAGCTGTGCTTTAGACTTGAAAGCACAGGTCTTCCGAGGCCAACAACAACTCTTTTCCAGACGTTTTGTTTTTATTTAAGATGATCAGATGTAGAGAAAATGTATGTGAAGTTGAACCCTGAAAAGGCTCAATTGCGTTATAGTATTTTTCTGTCAGTGATTTGTCCAATGTTCTGATGACAGATGAAAAGAAGGGAGTAGTCAAAAAATTCTCACTGATACCCAAGCACTCAAGATTCCGAAACTCTAATTTGGTCCAATTTATTTTCTCCTTCTTGCAAAATCCTGCAGACTTCTTCTGACTAAGTCCTTTATGGAAGAATGGCATCTTCTTTTTGTAGATTCAGTTTAAGGAACAATGTAACTGGAATTTGATTGTATGGCATCAATTCAACTGTTTTGGGGAAGGGCTGTTGTGTTTTTCTTGACTGGTGTGACGACACAATGTCCTGTTTGTTGCGATTGTTGAGTTCAAGGTTCCCTAACGTTCTTGCCTTTGTGTCTTTCCTTCCGCAGAGTGACTGGGAGAGAATTTATTCAGACGGCTTTTCCTTCCTGAAAAAAACATGGAGCCCCGTTTCCTGATGACACTGTGGTAAGCCCAAATTTTCTTGATATGAATGGCCTCACACTAGAGGTGGGGGGATTTATCAAAGTGCCGTCTTCCAGATAAACTGAAATTTCTGACCTTTTCTGGTTAATTTTATGGTTCATTCGTATTTTGTGCTAGACTTTAACCTCAACCAAGGCTTTGACTTTAGCTCATTCTTGATGCATTGAGAAAATATAGTGGGAATATTGTTATCAAGATATTAAAGGTGACATATTATGCAAAATTCACTTGAAAGAGCTTTTAGCCTTGTTACAATAGTGTTTCCTCAACATTAGTCTCCTCAAAGTTGCATTTTGATTGGTTCATGTATGTTTTAGTAATCCTTTATTGTCCTGCACCTGAGGCTGGAGAGCTCAGAAAATTCTTGTTGTCACTTCCCGCCCACTTCCCTGTGCTGAGTTGAGGATTATTTAAAAAAATACAACTCTGAATGATACATGTTGGGTTTTAAAATGTCACATAGTAAAAATAAAAACATGTAAATCAAAGCATGTTGGTATGTTTGGTGAAATGTCACCATGAAGAGGCGGGGCTTTTCACCTCTGCTGTATTGAACAGCAAGTTAATTGACCTGTTGCTATTACTATGACGTTTTAGATCAATATTGCAGTTCACAATGAACAAAATGTAAATTAATTGTCTACTAATGTTATAGGTAAATAAGAAATACCAAACAGTATAATATGTCTCCTTTAAATAAATGAAAAATATTGAGATAATAATATTTGTCAGTATCGCCCCTACCTCCCACACAAGTCTAATACCACTCCTTGTTACCTTCAAGAATAATTCCTCTTCTTTACTTGTGCGTCCTTGAAATGTATCCCCTGGAGGAGTGCATAAGAGTTCCCAGTGGAACCTCTCCTGGATTAAGCCGTGTCACTGAAGCAGCGCTAAGAAAGTGGGGATCAGACGCATGCCACTCACGCTGTTACTCTAGTGTTCACTGTTTGATCTCTCATGTGAAGTAGGCTAGTCTTTTTAAGCTACAGTTCACAATCACGGCCATGTAAAATATTGGCTGCTTTGATTAGCGTGAAGTTCTGTTTGTGCTGTTTTTAGGCTTTATTTCGAATGTCAAGGAAATTGCTAGAGCATGGCATTTATACAATCGTAATATCAAGGTAAAATCGGCATGGTGACAAGCAAAAAATACTATTATGACAGAACATCCCATAATTTTCATTCCACTAAAATTAGTTATGTTAGTTTTACATTATTAAATAAACTAAAGGACTGATCTAAACTTGACAAAATACTTTAAAAAAGGGCCAATATACAGTATTTTTGTACCTGACTCCTTTGTTTTCAACTATTGCCAAAAGTAATCAACAAAAAGGTCAATCTAAGTGACCAAGGGAGTAGACAGGGGGGGCAAAGGGGTCAATTGTCCTGGGCCACAAGGTCTTAGGGGCCCAGAATTAGATCTTCTTCCTATTAATTTATGTTAAAGGGGGGCCCATGTGAGGGTTCTTGCCCTGGGACCCCAAATATCTATCAACGGCCCTGCAAGTGACCCTTACAATAACAAACAGGAAGGACTTTCATTGGCAATATATTAAATGAGTCCCCTCAAAATATTTTCTGTGTTGATTTATGCACAGTAATGAAACTTTGTCAGTCGTTCAAACATGATAAATTGTTTCATAAAGAGGCGGACAGTGTTGTGGTAGAACTAAGACATACATCACTAGTTTACTGCAGACTGGAGTAAAGTCAAAATAGCTCAGTCAGAGTACTACTATTTATAGTTACTTTATAGTGCTTTTTCTCACTCTCCTATTCTCTTTCTGTGCCTTCGACTAAACAATCGCGTTCAGTTAATGTCAACAGCATTACTGCAAAGCACTTTCTGTAATGGCTCAAATTATTCTTGACTGCTTACTCTATATTTGTCATAGCCTTCCATTTGTCCCACTGTGTAAAATCTCATTCAGAGCATGTCGTTTTC
Source organism: Rhinogobius similis (assembly GCA_019453435.1). Lineage (NCBI taxonomy): Eukaryota > Metazoa > Chordata > Actinopteri > Gobiiformes > Gobiidae > Rhinogobius > Rhinogobius similis. Next base: position 22,496,305 of record CM033635.1, read on the forward strand.
AGAAAATGCTTGGTTTGTATAGCGTTTCAAGGATGAAATGAATTGTTTCAGAAATCTGAAATGTATGCTTCCAAACGCACGTGTGATATAGCGACCATTTAGTACCATTTAGTACCAGACCATTTAAGTATTTTCATGGTTTGTTTTTGGTGATGTACAATCTGGTCTGGAACGTTTACTTTTTGCATTATAGCTGCACTGATACTGTATATCGATTGGAATTTTCGCAAAAGGTTAGCACTTAAAGTCAACACACTTGTTCTGCTTAGTTTCTACCCATGGGTTCTCCATTTTTCTCTTCCATTAAAAGCATGTAAAATTGGGTTTCTGGTGCTTTTATTTGCCTATAATTCTGAATATGAGATGGAAGCACATGTGGTTGAACAAATGCCACTGGATCACCACAGCTCTGTAAAATGTAGCCAGGGTTTATAACTGGCAATTACAATTTTGAAACAAGAATGAAAAATATAATGCTTTTTTACAATACACAGAAACTGCGTAGTCTATGCAGCCATTAAAGCTTTTGTGGTTCAGAAATATCAGCCGAACGCAGACTTCTGGGCTGTTCCATATCCTTTGTCCATCCATTGCTTCGATGTGTTTGCTGGAAGCATTTGCACTGACAAACAATCTGCACAATGGCTCCTTCGACAAGATCATTTTTGACTCAGACATTTTCGAGTTCATGAAACGCAGAGTGCATGTGGGCCGGGTCACTGCTGTCGATGTATTCTTTCTTCAGCCATAACACTTCAAATAGCATTCCTTCCTTTGTGCACAGTAGTAGGAGTAATAGGAAAGCCTTAGAACATTTCTGTGGCACCCTTCAGATTTTGCACTACAGAAGACAGAAATAGTATTCAAAGATTTCAGAGAGAGAAGAACACTTGAAGTATTCTTGTTATATCTTAGTTCAGAGGTAAATGCTTGGTCCATCTCGTCACATAATGCACTACTGTATGGCACAGTGCTTTCCTTAACGCTATGTATCTTAAACTTGTACTGTATATCTTCATGGAGGCGAGCAGGTGAAGCCTTCAAGCCACGTTACAGGTCAGATCTGGGTATATGCAAGCCCACTGACTGTAATAATACATGTTTTTGACGCAATAGGTTTTTTTGCAATGCTCTCTCCTGTAATTGCTTAATGTTATTCTGTGGAACATTCCTGGCAAAGCAAATAACATCTTCAAGGTGACCTCCAGAAGGCAGGACTGTTACTTGGATGTGTATGATTGTCCCTTTGGTGCTCTTCAGTGCAGGGACTAGTCTCAAGTACAAAGTTGAAACAACTGAAAAAAAAAAAAAAACACAATTATTTACAGGATTTATTCCATACAGATCAGGATAAGAATGTATATAATTTTACCTCATGCCTAAGATGGCACAGTGGCAGAGTGGCCTGCATTAACTGCTAGAAGGGCGTGGGTTCGACTTCGCGGGTTCGACTTCTCAGTCGTAGTGTGCTGTAGTCTTCACCAAGCTGAGCACAAGCTGTGGAGATGTGTCCTTAAATGCTGTACAGCTCCCGAAGGGTTGCCCCAGCGGCTTAATGAATGGGTCAAATGCAGAGAATGGTTTTCCTTCACAACAACTTAATAAAGTATACCTTAGCCTTAAACTGGTTATAAAGGCTTTTAGTACATTTGTTTTTTCCACGTTTCCAAGTCAAACAGACAATCGTTGGTCTGCACAGTGGACTGTTAGTTTCATTGCTGACATCAATCATGTGAATAAATACTGTTGCATTGAATTGTTTAGACTCCCTTCAGAACACATGGAAGACGTGATGAAATGTGAGTCTCAGTGGCCTCTGAGGGAGAAATTAGCCAAGTTATTGACAGCGTTACTTGCTCAGCAGTCAAATTACTTCAGTGGCTATTGAGCCGTTGGTTTTATTTAAACCAATGTACAGTAAATGAGCCTTTGTTGCTGCCCCATATCTTTCAAAGCGCTGTCTTCATATCGTTAAGTCCTGTGCAAACAGTGTCATGCTTGAAATGGCTGATTCTCATTTCTCCCTGCATTTCTGATTTGTCGGCATCCCTGTCCAACTCGCCTTGAGTCTCTAATTCTCTGTCAGTGTCTGTCTTCCTCACTCTTGTTGATTTATGGATATCTTTTATCAATGCTGAAAGTGGGGCTCATCTGTTCTGAACTTCCACCGGTCTCATATCATCCGGTGAAGTGCGCGGATCGGGGAGAATTAAGTCTATGTGTGTGTGCGTGTTTGTGACGCAGAGACAGAGCCAGCCAGTGGATCAGCCTTCATATGATTTAATCAAAGCCATCCATCACGTCGGGATAATTAGACAGCAGCATAGATCGTAAAACTCAAACCCATTGCTTTAAGCTATTTTCTCTTAGTGGAACATGTCACGGTGAGATGGAAAGACTCCCTCATAGTGTTCACTTGGGGTTAAAAATGTTTGGATTTAGAGTATTAACACCAAAGAGCGATTTGAGCCAGTAACAGTTAGTCTCCTTCAGCTCGGGTCAGCGGGTGATGGTCAATTAGATGTGTCAAATTAGCGCTGGCAGGCACAGCTCTGTACAAAGCCTGATAATGACCAAGACACTGGAGTCCATTACACTAAATGTCGGCAAAAAGTGAAAATGATCTGTCAGGCATTGAGAGGATTTTTAAACAAAAAAAAAGACACCACAATTAGATTGCCTTTGGTAAGAGAGGTCACAGGGTTCAGATCCTCCCTCGGGCAACTGAGAGGGTTCTGGTTACAATGCTGGTGCAAGATAATGGATTTTAATGTTGTTGAGTATAATGTCTGGTAAACATTGAATTAGGTGCAAAAACAGATTGCTTGGACTGTAATTGGTTTTAGTGGAGGTAGAAAAGTGTTGTTCTGATCACCTGGCACTTGTGGTTAAAGTTTTTTGCTAACAGAAAATGTCTTGATACAAAAATGTAATATTTTATTTTGCTTTTTTTTTTTACCTGGCCAGTCAAGACCGCACACATTTTCAAAGCAAACATTGCAGCCAACAAGTTAAAAAGAATGAAACAAGGATAGAGAAATAGAAGGGATTTCAGTAGAATCAATGAGCGAAGCACTAATCTCTGTAAATCTGAGGTGAAAGAAGTTATAGATTCCGTTCTGAATGTTACAAGGATATATGAGAGATGCCCTCTGCATTAGAGAGACGTGTGCTACAAATAAATGAATCAGCCCTGTATATTTTTACTGTTGAAAGTAGGAGGGACTGGGTTGCAATGCTTCTGTGGTCACTATCTGTCCTTTTGAGCAATGATGAAAGATGTCGATGTAATCCCTCATTCGTCCAGGTGTGGTTCATCGTAGAAAGGGTTTCAGGGGTTGTCATCCGGACGCTGTTTGAAGATCGAGACGTTTCGACTTTTATCCAAAAGTCATTGTCAATCAGAGAGCTGGTATGGGAACTCAGGCTTATATGCTACTCTAAGTAGTGAGAGTCCTGCCCCCAGGGAGGAATCACCGAACGCCTGCCTACGTTTGGAAAATTGTTTGTTTGTCACCTGAAACTCGATAATTGGTCTGCCTTTGTTAGTTTAATAGTTGGCCCTACCCAGTTTCACCTGTGGCTAAGGTCTATTATTGTCTTAGATCTATTTTTCTATAGCTGGCTGTAGAATAGACCTTATATAGGCCAACTATTAAACTAACAAAGGCAGACCAATTATCAAGTTTCAGGTGACAAACAAACAATTTTCCAAACGTAGGCAGGCGTTCAGTGACTCCTCCCTGGGGGCAGGACTCTCACTACTTAGAGTGGCATATAAGCCTGAGTTCCCATACCAGCTCTCTGACTGACAATGACTTTTGGATAAAAGTCGAAACGTCTCGATCTTCAAACAGCGTCCGGATGACAACCCCTGAAACCCTTTCTACAATGATGAAAGATGCTGACACATGACCCCAGTAGCTTCACTTATTGTTTACTGCTGTTTTGAATTTGGCTCACATTTAAGATTCGAAGTAATTAAGGTATAGTACTGGCAAAAGTACATGCATATCTCTACTGAAGAGGCTTTGCTTGCCTTTTTCCCCAATTATGATAATGCCTGTTTTGAAGATGATTTACATTGCATGCACAGATTAGCACTAATCCTGCCAACTTGTATTTTATATTACATTAGCTCATAATCGCTCGCCTTCCTCTCTCTGAGGTACACTTTTAATGACCACTCAAGTTTACATTGATTTGATGAGGATGTGTGGGATGGGATCTGCAGGCTCTCCTGGGGTTTTAAAACAATATAGACTAATGAATGTGTGCATATCCTAATGAAAACAATCACGTCATGTACATTTATGGAACAGTGTAAGTATTGTGCGTTACGATTGCTCATGCTACATTACATTTGAAACTCGGAGCGTATTCTGCTTCAAGGCAGGGGATGGTTTGTGAGTTGTTGTTTTTTTTTCCCATGAGTCTGCCCCTGTAGCTTACCACCATCGAGTGTGGAGTGAATGAATAATGCAATGTGAAGCGTCTTTGAGTGTCAAGAAACCCTATATAACTATGATTCGTTATTATTATTACTATTATTATTATTATTATTTTATCCCAGTAGAAATAAAGAACAACTTCAGCCATAAAGACCCCATTCAGTACGGGAATCAAGCCCATAACCTTCCTTCCGGGAGGTCAGAGTGCCAACATTCTGCATTAGTGATACATTCACTTTAATTCTTGGTGCAAAAATTACATAATTAGTTGTGATGGAGTGAAATCAGAGAAAGCAGTGGTCACATGTTTTGCTGTCACTGTATAGTTCAATCTGTAAACTGTAGGCCTTTAGTCGTTTAGTCAATTAATCGGTCGATGGAATATTTGTAGACCAACATTTATTAGTCAAATAATGATTTTATTGGGATTGTGAGTTTTATCACCATTTTAACATTATGTATTAACACATCTTAATAGTGCACTTTGGTTCAGATCATGGCATGTCTTTACTAATCGACCAAGAATTGAGAGTGAAGTGAAGAACGTGTAGTTCTTTCACTTGTGTACATGTTTTGGCTGTTTTTTCTCACATCCCTCAAGCACCACGTCTCACCTCCTGCACTCTTATAGAAGTAGACATCCTCATGTGTCATTATCAGCTTATCTGTTCGTCAACTGCACTTGTTCTCACTGAATTCATTTGCACTCCTGACTCTGCTTCATGGTGTATAATTTATGTCTTCATAGCCCCAGGTATTTATACTCATGTTACACTAAAATAGTTTATCATGTTCAGTGTCTTTTGCAATACAGGTTGCATTCACATTCTACAATTTAATGATGTCATAATCTCAGATGAAGGGCAAGGGCCTGTATAACTCATTGTTGTGCGAGCTTATGATCCACAAATGTCATACTTTATAATTGTTTGTGTGGGATTGTCTATTCATTGGGATTGACTAATTAATAATAATCATTTTACACGGTCACTGACAACAATCAGGGGTGGACCTAGGAATTTGGGGACCCAGGTCACAATTAAGATCAGGCCCCTCCTCATCATTGGTGATTTTCTGTTGTGTCTTTTGAATTGTTCTTGAAAGGAAGCTTTTGATTTTGGTTGTGGCGGGACAGGTTCATCATTTTGGGGTTGTAAATTAACTATTGGAAAATTCTAATTCATATGTGCAACAGCTTACATGTTCTAAACAGCTTTAAACAGGGGGTTTTGGTGATCCTTGCCCAGAAGACTATTTAAGAAATCAGACCATATCTCCTGTATGGCGGTGCATTTTAACTCATGTTCCAGCTGATTTAAATACATGATATTCATTTGTAATTGTATAATGTTTATAATAAAATATTACATTGGACAGAATTAATACATTTGACAATCCCAGACTGTTTTTTCTTGTTTAAAATTACAATGCACTTTACTGTGATATTGTGAGATTAGCAGTTTATGCAAAACCTTGTCTCTATCATGATCGGGAGACATCTTGTTGGGGCCCCTTCAGGTTGGGGGCCCAAGACAATGTTGCCTAATGGTAAATCCGCCACTGACAACTATTACCTATTTAGGGTTAAAAATCAACCCTACTTTCTCAAGCTGTTGTTAAGAAAGATTTATTTATGCTAACTGAGAAGATGTTTGTGTTCATGTGGATAGGTCCAGTGATTACAGAGACATGAACCATAACAAATCTGTAATCTGACAGTTAAACTGCAAATTTTATCTACAATATAATTCTGACCTGCACCAGCTCAGTTTTAAACTTCGAATTCTAGAATTATACTGCTGCACCCAACGTGACCCCGTGCCCTAATTGGGATTCACAGCCAGCTAAACTCTTTCTTGCAAAACTTCCTCCAAGGAACAGACGGATGTTGTATATGGAACAGGATTTAATGCAAAAAAGTGTGAAACTGAAATGACAAACAAAAATAGCATTCAATAAACGGTAAACAATACAAATATCCAACAAAAATAAGACATGCAGACATCAAATAGTAAGATCTACAACATCTCAAATCAACCATAACAAACTACATAAATAATCACATATATATCTGTTAACATTCACATTAAACATTTAAACTCACTCATATTGCCACTCAAAGGCTAAGAATGCGAGGATGGCTTCAGATACTGCTCAACAACATCTGGTCTGAGCTGACTTCCTGCATGCTCTAACACTGGCCATCTACTGGCAGCACACAACGCCACTGCCTCGACCAGCGCCCTCTAGCAGTCTGGATGAGTAAATGAACTAATGAACTAACCCTAACCCAACAAATGAACAGTTCCAGTACACTCCCCGCCTGGCATTATTTTAAGAATGCCACTAATAAACCAACTAAACAGTGGGGGATAACAATAGAATGCAGTCTGATATAGGTCTGGAGAAGGTCTTCGTAGTCTTGTCACGCGCCACTTTGACCTCTACTTTCCGCACTACTCCGTCCTTGCTTGGAAGAGTCTTCACGATGATTCCCATGGGCCATTCGTTCCGTTTTAGCTGCTTATCCTTCAGAAGAACAACATCGTTTTCTTTCAGATTTGGTTTGTTGAGTTGCCACTTCCGTCGACTCTGAAGCATGTTGAGGTACTCTTTTTGCCAGCGAGCCCAAAAGGTGTCGGCAAGGACTTGAACTCTTTTCCACTGATGTTGAAACATGTCCGCCTTGGTGAAATCCCCTGATAAAACTGGGATTGCTTTAGTCTTTTGAGTTAGAAGCGTCATGGGAGTCAGGATCAAAGGTGCTTCAGGATCCGAGGAAACGGGCACCAAAGGTCTTGCGTTGATTATAGCTGTGACTTCGGCCAGCAATGTCGTCAAGACCTCATGAGTCAGTGAAGGATTACTTGCTTGTAAGAGCATAGAGTCTAGGATGCGTCGTGCGATTCCTATCATACGCTCCCACGTGCCTCCCATGTGGGACGAGTGAGGAGGATTGAACACCCAGGAGCATCTTTGTTCAAGTAGATAGTCATCCACACTTGTGTTACCAGGCTTTGGGGGATCCAGCTTCAGCTCCTTGGATGCACCGATGAAGTTGGTACCGCAGTCGGATCTTAACTGTTTAGCAGGCCCTCTGATGGCAAAAAACCTACGAAGAGCATTGATGAAACTTGATGAGCTTAGTGTTTCGATCACTTCAATATGGATGGCTCTTGTAGACATACAAGTAAACAGGACTGCCCATCTCTTGCTGTTGGCGTGACCACCTTTAGTGCGGCGCGCTGTGACCTCCCACGGTCCAAACACGTCCAGGCCAACATATGAAAATGGGGGATCAGTTTGTAAACGTTCGGCGGGCAGATCTGCCATGATTTGCTGCTCTGTTTTTCCTCGAAGCTTCCTGCAAGTCACGCATTTGTGGATGACACTGCTGATGGATCTCTTGGCACCAACCAACCACAAACCGCTTGCTCTCACTGCTCCCTCAGTGAAGTGTCTTCCTTGATGTTTAACAGCTTCATGATGATGTCGAATGAGCAGTGTAGCAATGTGATGCTTTCTTGGGATCAGAAGAGGATTGGCTTCATGATTTGGGAGCTTCGACTCTGACAAGCGTCCTCCTACACGGAGCAGATCTTTGTCGTCGATGATCGGCTTGAGCTTGCACAGAGAGCTGTTGCGTGGCAGATCTTGATTTGCCTTGATGTTCCTGATTTCTTCAGCATACACTTCATGTTGGACAGATCTGATGACCGTGTACTCTGCTTGAGTTAAGGTTTCTTCTGTGAGACTGGCTTTGCAGAAGTGCCAGCCTCTACAATCTTTACTGTTTTTGGACTTGAAACTATAAGCGATGTGACGAAGATATGCCACTGCTTTGATAAGAGAGGTCCATTTTGAGAATCGTTCGAAGCGTGTGGAGCCTAAAGAGCTTGGTGTGGATCTGGTTACAAGCACTGTTGCATTCAGTCGAATTTCAACATCCAACTCTGGATCGATGAGTCCATATGGGCCTTTTTCAGGAGTGACACTGTTTGTGTTAAGAAGAAACTCTGGGCCAGACCACCATGTGGTTCTTTCAATCTTGTCTGCAGGCACAGAGCGAGAACCATGATCAGCTGGATTGTGCTCTGTCGGGACATACTTCCACTGCTCTGGAAGAGAAGATTGTTTGATTCTCTGGACACGATTGTTCACATACACATGGAATCTTCTGTTTTTGTTGTAGATGTATCCCAACACCACTTTGCTGTCAGTGAAAAATGTGATCTTGTCAAGCTTGATTTTTAACTCTTCTTTGAGAAGCTCTGACATTTCCACCGCAAGAACTGCAGCGCAGAGTTCTAATCTGGGAACAGTGAGCTCTGACATAGGCGCAAGTTTGGCTTTGCCCATGACAAACCCAACTTCATTGTGGCCATCTTCATGTGTTGCTTTCAGGTAGGCTGCTGCTGCAATAGCTTTCACAGAAGCATCTGAGAACACACAGAGTTCAATGAAGGTGGCTTGTGAAATGGAGAAGGAAACGTAGGTGCGCGGAATATTGAGCGTTTTAAGGTGCTGCAACGAGTCCTGCCACCTTCTCCAGTCATCATACATGTCTTGTGGTAAAGGGCTGTCCCATTCAAGGTCCCGGCTGGTGAGCTCCCTGAGAAGAAGTCTGCCTTTGATGGTTACAGGTGCGAGCATCCCGAGTGGATCATACAAACTATTTATAGTTGAGAGCACACCACGTCGAGTAAAAGGCTTCTGCTCTTGTGGAACATCAAATGTGAATGTGTCTGATGTCGTGTTTCAAATCACACCCAAACTGCGTTGGACTGGGAGCTTGTCTGTTGTGAGATCAAGGTCTTTGATTTCTTTTGCTCTCTCTTCAGGAGGGAAAGCACTCACTACTTCCACTTTGTTGGAGCTAATCTTGTGGAGACGTAGATTAGAGAGGGCGAGCATTTTCTGGGCTCTCTGTAAGACGTCAATGGCCTCTGCTTCTGTTGGGAACGACTTCAACGCGTCGTCCACATAGAAGTCTTGTTCGATGAAGTTTCGAGCATCAGTTCCGTATTCACCTTCTGCTTCCTTTGCTGCCATTCGCAATCCGTAGATCGCCACTGCAGGTGAGGGGCTATTGCCGAAGACGTGCACCCTCATGCGATAGTCCACCACATCCTTGGTCAGATCGTTGTCTTCGTACCACAGGAAGCGGAGGTAATCCCTGTGATCCTCCTGGACAACGAAGCAATAAAACATCTGCTCGATGTCAGCTGTGATAGCAACAGGTTCCTTTCTGAACCGGAGAAGCACACCTACAAGTGTGTTGTTAAGATCAGGGCCAGAGAGCAAGACATCATTGAGCGACACTCCATCAAACGGAGCACTGGAGTCGAACACCACCGATCTTCTCAGGCTTCTATGGGTGGTAGACACCGAAGGTGGGAAGATACCAGGTCTCTTTGTCTTTCTCGCGAGGTTGTGCAAGCTCAGCATGTTTGTTGTCGAGCATCTTCTGCATGAACTCAACGAACTGTGCTTTCATGTCTGGCTTCTTGTCCAACATGCGTCGGAGAGACTCGAGGCGCTTATATGCATAGATCTTGTTGTCAGGGAGAAGACGTCTTGGGCTTCGAAACAGGAGTGGTGCGACCCAGCTGTTGGAGTCATCTTTGAAACATTGCTCCATCTTTTTCAGAAAGATGAGGTCTTCAACAGAGTGTCTTCCTTTGTTTGGCAAAAGACATTCTCTCCTAATTTCTCAGCGGTGGGCTTTGCTTGCAGGCTTGAAGATGGCAGTGGGTTGGAAATGGCATTGGATTGGTTCAGTGTGAAGCTCTCTTTTACATTGAAACGACTATCACAGGGAGTGAGATAGCTTGGGCGACCATTGTCCAACACATGTGTCTTGAGAGCATTTACTTCGCTTGGCTTGTGGGCACTGCCTAGGCACACATCACCGATGATGACCCAGCCTAGGTCGAGCTTTTGTGCAAATGGGTCATTGTGCTTGCCACATATCTGTTTTCTCACCTTGTGAACCATCAGAAGATTACGTCCAATCAGGAGAAGAATGTCGGCCTCTGTGTCAAGAGGAGGTATCTCAGCAGCAATTGCCTTCAGATGAGGGTGATGTGAAGCAGCTTCTGCAGTGGGTATCTCTTCCCTATTGTTGGGGATAGCATTGCACTCAATTAGCATTGGGAGAGAAAGCTAATTTTCCATCAATTGACTGAACTATGTAATCACATGCTCTTCTGCCACTTACTTGTGTCACACCAGCACAGGTTTTCAGAGTGTATGGTGTGGTTGTCCCTTGTATTGCAAACATGTCAAAGAACTCTGTTTTTGCCAGTGATTGGTTACTTTGATCATCTATT
>CM033635.1:22507187-22629687 GCA_019453435.1 Rhinogobius similis
ATCTTAAGCCAAATGACTTTATCCAATGGTGAATTCTAGACCTTCCATTGTCAGTCGTGAGGTCCACATGCGCTTCTGTGTAAACTGTCAAAGTGGTTTCATTGTCTTTTCATGTTTCTGTTCCGAGCTCTGTCGAAGTGATCAGACCTTGACGTGGTCGTGTTGTCACTGTCGCGCCGCTGGTCCGATCCTCTGACGCTTCCATAGGTGAGAGTTGCTTTTTGTTTGTGGAGATGTGGCCCGCGATTCAATTTGACAGGCCAGTCTCAGAGGAGAGCAGTGCAGCATAAGGACAGAGCGGACAGTAATAGAAAGGCACTGGAGCTCATCGTGCATCCTCCATGTTGTCTGCTTAAGTTAAGTTAAGTTGGATATGGACACTGCTGCTTTTGTCTCCAGTTAGACGTGTCCACTATCGAATTGTGCGTCAAAAGTGTTCCTTGTTGTGTTTATTTAATTGCTCTCTAATAGTTATAGTTTTTATTTTTATTCATAATGCTAGCTTAATTATGGGTTTGAGAATGATTGAGATTATGTGAAGTTAAAGTTCTCTGGAGGAGGGTATGATGCTATCTCCTTGTCTCCAGATGGAAGACGAGAGGGTTTTGCCAGGAATGTTCAAATGAAAAACTAAAATTTCTGCCAAGCGTTTATTTATTTACAGGTGTTTTATCGGTCAACCTTGAAAACATGCTTTCTAAATAATTAGGTGAGTCGGCTCTCCACAGATCTGACCAGTAATTTGGACTGGTGGTGCCGTTTGAGATTGATAAGTTTAAAGTCATGTTGTGGAACATTTCAAGCAAAGCAATAGTATCTTCATGGAGAGAAGCAGTTGGTGTACCCTCTATCGGTAAAGTTACGCCTTGAACCTTGAGTATTTCTTTCAGATTGAAAATTATTGACAAGTTTGTAGTATTATCCTTTTGCAACCAGAACCAAACACTTTCACTGTCTATAAAAAAAACATTGGATTTCAAACTGGTTCCTTAATGACCGGCTGTGTTTACATGCTGATCATTAATCTGATTGTTATCTGATTTCTGGAGTTGTCAGATTATTGAAACGTCATGTAACATGTGAGTAATCTGATTTCTTTCTGATTGTTTACACCAGTTCAGGCTTTGATAAGAAAAAATTATGCCACTAATGTGGCAAAGTAAATGTTAAAGATATTTTTAAATCATTCTTTGTCTTCCAAATACAACTAAGACCTTGATTAACTGACACTTGTCTCCATGTGTTGTTGATGATCACATTTGTTTTCCGTATATGAACACACCAAAAAGCTAAAAGATCTAAGTATTGGGTTATCTAATTGCCCTTTTTTTTTGTTGGTTCATTTTTTCATGATGGCTGTCTTGCCACGCCAAAGGGATCCATTTATTGTATCAGTGTAGGAGTTTTGAGGCCCAAATTCTGGAATCAAGTTGGATGCCAATGCTGAAAACAGTCTACAAAAACAGTCTGCTCTATTATTAATCTCAGAGAAATATTTACGCACAGACAGTCCCAATAGACGTGACAATGCAGTTTATCTGATTATTCTAGCATTTTCCTCGCCACGTAAATACCGTATATCCCCTGTTTTAAATGGTAAACAGCGACTATAAGTATGGAGCTTGACACGAGGTCAAACGAGGTTAACAAAGGTCACAACAATGGACATCGAGTGGAGTACAGTTGCTGCGGGGCTCGTAGACTCTGCTTTTTCATCTCCCATCAACACGGGACAACACAGGCAGCATCTACACATTAATTTCAATCAATACACAAAGCAAAGAATGGAGGAGTCGAGTCTGTGATGCGCTGGCAGAAAGAGAGAGCTGCGACGGGGCGGAGGAGGAGGAGGACGTCTCAAATCAGTGGTTGGATTTTTGCAGATGAACAATGATTGCTTGAGAGGGTCTAAAGTATGATCAGACTGACTGAGAGAGAGAGGCAGCTGAGAGGAGGTAAAGTGGCAGAAGATGAGACTGAGGAGTCTTCTCGGTACAATCAACACTTGAGCTGTTTTTAGGTAATTCACGTCGCTTCAGTAAACAGGATCACAAAGCTCGGGGTGGAACGGTTGCTCATTCAAAGAGGGGGATGTACATTGTCTATAAAGATCATTGAAAAATAGTTGTGTTGAAGATATGCACATTTTAGAGCATTGAATTGGGATGTCACAATATAAAACATACGGTTATTGTTAAAGGAGAATTATAATTTTGCAAATATTCACACCATAAACACTGAAATCTGCAATTTTCTTTCACTTCTCTTGCATGTGCCCAGCTTTATGGAATCAAATGTCAAAGTAAGGTTAAAGTGACATAAACAACCAGAGAAAAAGTATAGTAAAAAGTGAATCACTCTTTTTTTATTTAATTGAAATGTTTAATTTTTTAGCTTCTGAAATTCTCACTCTCAAACTTTTTTTGTTTTGTTCTGCATAATTACGATTACTAATTAATGTTACATGCCTATATCCATAATAGAGAAGATTTGCAAATAAATTGGATAAAAAGTAAAATAGTGCAGGTGATTGAAAAAATTAAATAAAATAAGGTTAAAAAATATTCATTTTTGTCTATATTGACCACATTTACTCATCAAAAGCTTGGACTGTTCTCTTCACCTATCTCGCTGTTTTGGTCAGCAAGGTCATGTAGGCCCAGCAAGTGTGACCGATGAATGTATTGATTTGTTCTGCAAGCAGGAAAAATGACTGTGTTACTATTATGACAAAATACAATAATGGATGACTTTTTGCAACTCTTTTTTACTCCTGCTTTGTTTATCTGGTTGGCAACTTTTTGTAGTAGTGGAGAATCAGTGTCAGTTTGTAGAAGTAGTGACAAACGAGACAGTTAGAGGAGAATCTGGAGGTATTTTCTGTATATTTAAATGACTTTCTCCATAGGAATCTAACAATATGCACATCTCACAGTATGGTGTTATTACAATATTAATTTCATGGTACAAAAGTTATTGCAATATACATAAGAGTACAGATAATTTCGGTCATATTCCAAAGATATAAAATAGCTGTGTTTTTCTGTTGTCTGCTCTGAAAAGGAGCACAGGATCAAGTGTAGTTTTAGCTGTTGCTTCAACAAAACAATACTTATAAGCAATTAAGTGTAGAATAATTTGACATATTGTGACATTGTTGAGAGACTTTTGATGATACAATACCACACTATTTTGGTTATTTGTACTCGAACCCCGGATCATCATATACAGAATACTCATTGAACGTAATTTTTCTCTCATGTGCCATGGAAGTGCACACCAGAATAAGCTTCCAGCTCATTGTTACTGCGACTGAATGACTGTAGTCTGATTGTTGTCTGCAGCTCAAAGCCTGTTTGTGGAGAAAGAGACGCCACAGTGCATTATTCAGCCGGGACGTGGTATTATGCACCATCTGAGCTTCTCTCCCCGCGTGGTCCTGTCAAAATTGATCCACAACCTTTGACCTTTTCCAAATGGCTGTGGTGCGTGGCGAGGCAAACCGGCGCAGACATGTGGCTGTTAGTGTTTGGCTGTGTCCGGAGCATGAGTCAGCCTGCTGCTCCGTAACCTTTCCACTGGATCAACGACAGGTCACACACCCCAGACTCGCCCGGGCCTCCATTTTATATAGAGCTCCAAAGGTCAGAGCTTGGCCCGAAACAGGGATATTACTTCTTGACAAGTCACTGGGAACAGATTAGGGAAGTGTACGCAGCGAAACAAGAGGTCGCAGGTAAACTAGTATCACAGACTCGGAGTGGACGTGTTTAAAGTTTTTATTATTGTTATTATCAAGGCTCTACGTCTCGTTAATGTCGCAATATCAAATGTTGCGAGTAGAAACATCCAGATTTCACTTTTATTCAGGATTATTTGCACTAAGACTAAACACCTTTGAAATGTTTTATTTGCTTTCTTTAACAAACTAATGGATTAAAAACTTTCTGAATGAAAAACTAATGATATTGTCAGATAAAACAGTACACATGTTTGGAGTACAGATTGAACGGAGTATGGCTTGATGTAGACAACAGCAGAAAAGGAAAGACCTTGAGTGAGGTAGCGGAGTTTTCAGAGTGAACTGTGAAATGTATTCTGCTATTATACAGTATATAATACATAGACACTGTTTTGTAGTGCTTCTCTGTGTGGATATGTGTTGTGTCTTGTAGGTGAAGTTTGGGTCAGATACAAGATCTGATCATAGAGATACTGAATAGTTTTGGAGCCAGCTTTTAGTTGAATAAACAATGCACAGATCATGTGTTTAGTCAACCCAGAACCCAGTTTCTTTTGTCGAATACAGCTCTAAGTATTATATTATTATTACTATTACTTTTTTCATATAGTGACTTTTCATTTATTACTAGATTTTAAATAGTTATTTGTTTTATTTATTTATTTATTTATTTTTTTTTTTGCAGTACAGTAGGGTGGGTTTTTCAATATTTTTTGAAACATTTTAATGCCATACTGTGAAAAGTTCCTGGAAAAGCAATAACATCTCCATAACAGGTGGCAGACCCTAAACCAGAAAAGTTACATAGTGTACCTTTGGCCCAAAACCTGTGTGATACTTGCAATATTAGACTCCTATGTAACTCATTGCCGCCTTTTAAGATAATGTATATCAAAATATCAGCCAGACACAGACATTAATAATAAAAAGGCATCTTAATATCATGTTTTGGTCATAGATACAGATTCAAAACTGTTAGGTCATTGTGTTAACTTCTTAATCTGAGAGTAAGTGCAAGATTTGCAGCAGATGTTGGTGTTTACTGTTTTGGTAGTGAGAAATCAGATCAGAGCGAGGCTTTTAGATTTATTTCCAACTGGATTTAGGCATTGGCAGCCCTAATGTGAGACTCATGTGAGGCTCATTCTGCCTTCTAATTGGATAATCGTCTTAAGAACCAAAACACCAAATGACAGCATCAACAACTTGTCCATCACATTCAGTGTTTTTGTTATTACGATTATATCAGCATTCCAGTTGTTATCAGTAAAAGCAGTATTTGATTTGAACATGTTTACCTTGTATCTGGGGACACACATTTGTCATGTTTATGAAATTTGAAAGACTAATTCTAGAAAACCTACCGTTACGGAGTGTGTAATGCATTAACCACAGCAACCAAAACCAACGAACCACTTCAACCAAAGTTTGCCAAAGCTGCACTTTCTACAGCTCTTTGTAAAAAATACTTCAAGTGCACTGGCAGAAGTCACATCGGGGTCAGCTGTCAGCACAAATCCTGAGTGTCTGAACTCACTGAAAGCAGCTTCTTAAACTGCATTGTAGAATATTTGCCGCTGGGTACGTTGCAGCAGATTTTGACTCAAGTTTGTCTGTGCACAGTTTTGGCAAGGGAGCCTCTTGGTGCTGGTGGTGTACCCTTGCTGTCTGTACAAGCAAAAATACATCAAATAGGCAATAGTGATGCCTGCCTGTTGTGGATCGAAGCATTGAGACTGTACTGGAGAACTAGCTATTTAAAAATATATAGCAGTTATATGTTTATTGTCATACTGTGGAAATTTCCAGACAAAGCAATAACATCTCTATGGTGATAACAAGTGGGAAATAATCCATGCACATCCATTGCCAGTACGTACACCACTTTGAGTTAGATCTGCCTAAAATCATATCAGCTGCATCTGATGGACAGATAAGTGTTACCCTGTGCTATTGAGAAAAAAGTTCATTGGTTTCAACTTCCTGTTTTATGCAACATTTGAGGACGTTTTCCCCATTCAAAAGATATAAAAATCATCAATCATAGTGGCAAGGGTCCTAATTTCTTATCATACTGAAACCCATGGATATAAGATTTAAGATTAAGTCATAACTAGGAGTAAGATTGAAAACTATAAATCTCAAATGAATGCCAAATTTCTCAAAAATGACACTACACGCTAAATAAGTTGGTACATCTTACCAAATCATAGACTTTCAAATTAAATAAAAATGTCATTAATCTCTCAAAATAATTGTCTCAGATAGAAAAATAGTGCAAAATAGTGCAACTGCATGTGATAAATTAAAGTTTTCTTATCTTGTCTTTCTATATTTTGGGTCTAAGTGGAGGGCCACATGCGGTCAAAACTGTGAATCATTTTAAGAAGTTGCATTTATATGAGATTTTAAAGTGCCGCCACACCTAAATTCAGTCTTGGAACCTTATAAGACCTAAAAGGTCTGTCTTATACCAAGATGTTAGCTATTGGGGTTATACTGCTAAACTATGTGAAACTTTCAGCAAAAAGTACTTCTCAGAGTAATGTGGTCCAATTCACCAGGAGGCCAGAAACACAACAACACAAGAAAGATTGGTCTGAGGGCTGCATTTGGACAACCCTGCTCTACATGGCTCCGGTCACAATTAGGAACTGGCTCGTATAGGTTTCTATGGGGCTTCAGATCACTGGAAGAAGAGATATTGGACGTTCCTGGTTAAATAAAGGATAAATAAAAATAAAAATGTTCTCTATACAAAGTCTAAGAGATACACAAGGCTGGCTAATGTTCAATGAGTTTGAAAGGCAAACTTCTCAGCAGTATTGAGGCGCATGTGTACTCAGGGGGGACATGAAAAGACATACATCAAAGAGCAGACAGGAGAGTGACCTGCACTCGTCTGATCTGGACCCGACCCTCTCACACTCGGCAGAGCGGTCTCTCAAATAAGATATCATTCATTACTGACTTATTTTTCTTATATACAAAATATAACTAGGCTTTATAGATTCAACAACAACATAACCAGTGCTGGGAAGTAACAAAGTATAAAAGTAAAGGTACTGGCTGTACTTTACTTTTACTGTAGGTATTTTTTACTTCAATACATTTGAAAGCTGGTGTCTGTACCTTTACTCTACTACATTTCTGAACTGGAATGAAAAATAGAAAGCACCTTTCATACAGTTTGAGGAGTTATTTTTAGCAAATTCATGGTGACAATCTGCAGAAAGGTTTTGAGTTAAAGCCCCAAGTTTGAGCAAACAAAAACATTCTGTAGAAAAAAATGAGAAATTGATTTGAATGCTCCTGTTGTCCACACAAAATCCCTGCGATATGCTTTAACAGTTCTCAAAATTAGTGTGAAAGACTTAGATAGACTTACGTAGATTTTGTATGCGGTGCTTTTACTTTAACTTGTTTGTACATATATCTGTATTTTAGTTAAGTAACAAAACTGAGTACTTTTCACCATTGAATATAACTACATAGCTGAGATTCTCATCTCTTTTAATGCAGGCTTACACAACTGACCCAGGTGACTGTCATATTTTAAAACAACCAGATGGGGGCCAGTTGTCTATATTGATAATGGTACAAAAAGAAAATCTGCAAATGCTGAATCTGATCCAGAGCTCTGTTATAGATTTGATGATACCGATACAGTTATCCATGCTTATTCACTTGGTAGATCGCTACACTTTGTGTCCTTTTTGTCCATTTGCCTTCATCTTGAACGTTCCTCTGTCACAGCTGGCTGAGAAAGTTACAGCACTTAAGGGTTCACATTGCCAAGCCTAAATGGTTCCGCCTGTCTGGTGTCCTTGGATCTCAAAGCAGCCAGCCTTTCCCTGATTACGAGGATATTATAAGCGCTATATGCGAGTTAATTTGCCGCGTACGTGTGTTTATCTCAACATGGGCCTGATTTGTGGCATGTCTAGGTAGAGTTAATGTGTTTTAGATTCGTCTCTGATTGGGATTAATTAGATGATAAGCAGTGTGCACAGACAAGATGCTCATTTTGATTAGAGCCATCAGTTTCTTGTGAGAGGCAGAACTAACAAGGCTTGTGAACTTCAGCAGCCATTTTGGAACACCTTGTCCTCACACTTCTGCTCGACTGCAATCCACTGTTTACTTTTCAACTGATTCAAGATGTCTTCACATTGGTGTTAGTGGTGAAGTGCATGTGAAATCTAATAGAAGGTAATAGGAAAATGCAAAACAATGAAAAAAATGTGATAAGATCAAAATGTTGGTGTCATTCCTCATTCGTCCAGGTGTGATCCAACGTAGTCTGTGCAAACATAAAGTTTCAAAAGTAGTTATCTTGAGAATGTTTTTTTGTTGTTGTTTTTTTTTTATTAAAGCAGGAATGGGATTTCTATTCTATTCCTCTGTACCAGGCCCCACTTTAAGACAGAAACTGGTTCATCCAAGATGCCCACGCAAAAACAGAGAAATTTAGTTTATTCAATCCAATGCAGTGAAAAGGCTGCAATAAGTATGACATAGGTGAGACTAAACAGCCACTGCAAAAAAGACTGGATCAACACAGAAGGCACTCGAATGTTGAAGAATTTGAGCAGGAGAAGAGATGCTTTGAAAGAGGTGTGAAGGAGGCCATTTTGTACAAAAAAAAAAGAGAATTCCTCTTTAAATAGAAATGGTGGTTTAAAGCTTAATTTGCTGGTTGTTTATGACAATGTTCTTTCATATTGATCAAGTGAGAAAACAAGCCAAACAAATGCTAATTGGATGCTTAACAGTAGTGAAGAAAAGGAAGTCAAATTACAAAAGGTCTGTATCGCCCCATAGCAGGCTAACAGGTAAATAAAAGCAGGTTAGTTTCAGGGTAGACAAAGTTACTTTCAAGGGAAAGTCTTCCCTGAGCATTATAAAGTTGAGTTTCTCAGACCAGCTCCTCAGATTATTACTATTACTATTTGATGGTCGAAATGTCTTGTTTTTTAAAACATTGGCTAGATGACTACCCTAAGGCCTGTTTTAAGGGTTCAGAAATTCTAGCTTCCAAAGTGGTTTGGCTCACTTTTGGTTCCCAGAACACTTTAGTGTGAGATTATTGGTCAAGAGAGAACACAAAATCAGGTGAAAACTGGATGGCAAAAAGCAGATATAAACGGAACGAAACTCGAACTTGATCTTGTGATAAATTACATCTCTAAAGGACACATATTCTGCCACAGTGACTTTTTTGAGCTTTTAACCATGTTCTAACAATGTTCCGTCATCAAAAACATACCTGAAGTTGCATTCAGCTTCACTCAGCTGCACTCGTGCTGTTTTGAGGAATGAGGCAGCAACAGCCAGCTATCAATAGGACAATAGAACAAAGGCTATCGTAACAGATTAGTCTCAGGTGACACTAGGCAGGACAAACTATTAACCTATCAAAGACTGGCCATTATCAGTGACTCCTCCCTGTAGGCAGGGCTCTCACTACTCAGAGTAGCATATAAGCCAGAGTTCCCAGACCACCTCACTGATTGACAATGACTTCTGGATAGAAGTCGAAACGTCTCGATCTTCAAACAACGTCTAGATGACAACCCTGTAACATTTTGTATGATGTTTGTAGGAATGTTCATTAGAAAATCCTCTCTGACCGTTTGAATCTCATCCTGTTGAACCCCCTCGATAAGTGACGATTTTCAGATTTCATGTCACTTTTCCGAGAATCTTCTGCTGTTTATGTCCTTTAATCATCACCAGACTTATTCTGAGCATTTCTGCCCTCTAAATATGATAATTGCTGCTGCTAGGCTAATCGTTGTGTGTCTTAAAGTGCTAACATAACTAAATTGTGTATAGCACTGGGTGTCATCTGCTGTCTGGATGCACTCAGTAAGTGTCACTGCCCACAACAGAGAAATGCTTTAATTTAGTCTAATAAACTCTAAATGGATGACCATGGATAAATATACTATGTATATATATATATATATATATATATATATATATATATATATATATATGTACAATTCCAATGTCAAATCATACTGCACTCACTCCCAGGGACTTTATTCTTTGCATAAGTTTGCATTTACTACTCCACATTTGCATGGGAGAGTTCTGGTTGTTGGGCAGACAATAATAGATCTGGATGTGCAGAAAGAAAACATTTTGACAGTGCAAAGAGTTTGAAGCACAAGAAAAGACATGTTTGGCAAAATTGTGAATGCTGGTATAGGCAGGAAGGCTCCCAGTCCAATGAAATTGAAAACGAGTTCATACTCGTTTCCAGAATGGATTCCAAGAACACCCGGAATCCAGAATGGCACTGTGGGCAAAGAGTTCAATAAAGAAGCAAATTACAAAGAAATTATTGGTATGAATACAATCAAACTAATCAACTGTCATTTTAGAGCTATGATGGAGCATATAATAACTCCTTTTACTATCTGTAGTGATAGAAAAATCATAAAAAAAATCATATAGGAATCTGTTTATTAACAGTAGATCTAGTTTATTATTTATCTAGAACTTCATTATAACTGTGAGTTTGATCTCTTGTTGGCAAGTTTTACCTCTGCATGAAAGTATGGATTGTTCTATCAAAAGCTGATGGTTTGTTGACAATACAGTCATCATTTCCGTCAACAATATTAATAATCCATATAAATGGTTAGGTCAACATTTGTGGATTTTACTTTATTACAATTATTTTAACCTTCATTCTTGAACACAAGTTTGGCTATTTAATTATTATCATCCATAATCAGGAAAAGGCTCAGAACTTGGTGTGATACATAAAATTGTCTTTATATTGTAATGTCCAATACAAAATATTAGATGTTTGTCTTTGCTCTTACACTAGTCCTGAAGATCTAAACCATAATTTATCATAAATCAATCATAAAGGTCTTATTGTTTCATATCAATACTTGTTCAAATGAGTATCTAGTTTTAGTATTGATTTAATGTCTTAGGATAAAGTTTTTGATGACACACACTTGGAAAACCATAAATGTATGACCTAATAATTACACTTACCAAAGAAATAAGTACAGTGCATAAAGGAATGGCAGAAACATAAATACAAGTCTAAGAGGATTTGGGCAGCGTACTTTCTGCACTCTCCGCCTCAGCTGGCTGTCACAGATGGCCTGTCAGTCATCTTCAGCGCTGCACACTTCCAAACTGCTCCTAACTTGTACTAAATGTGTTTCCTCTGAGTCTACGCCAGCCCCAGTGTCTGTCTAATTACCAACTGCCTCTGTTGTCTGCTTTAATTGCTGATGGACAAGCTGCACTCGTCAAATCACTCTTTGGAAAATCACAATTTACTTTGATTAAATATTTAAACACTAGAGACGTGGTTTACATTTTAAACATAAGTAAGAGTTTTAGTGGATTGGCAGTATTTGTGATTCTTTAATTCTTCTGCTAATGGTACAATAACGTTGGCACTGTTGTGTTTCAAATGTACACTGCAGTAATAGCTCTTACAAAGGTCTGGTGCTGGAAAAACTTCATTTATTTGTGGCTCAGTTGAAAGCAATATTCTTGTGACCTCAGAAGCCTGGATATGAAAGGTCTCCTGACTTAATATCCGAGATGTACTGAGTGTACTGAAGTAGGGCTGGACGATAAATTCCACTTCAATTTATCAATTTGTGTTTTTAATAATCAACAATGTGAAAAATGGCTAAATGGTCAAATTGTGCACAGAGTGGCCAACTTTGGCAGCTTTTCACACCTTCTTGTCGCGACTATTTTCAAAGTAAGTACCAATTCAGATTCATTCATTTTGTACCACTTGTTCCCGTTAGGGGTCGTGGGTGACTGCCGCCTATCCCAGTGACTTTTAGAGTTGTCAATTGACCCACACATGCATGTCTTTTGACGGTGGGAGAAAACCAGAGAACCCGGAGAGAACTGATGGTAACATGGAGAGGACTTCATGTGATGTTGACCTGGTCCAGAATTCAAACCCACAATTGGGAGGCAGAGGCAAGAGCACTAACCGCTCTGCCACGTGCACCCCAGTTGCGTTTTATATGAAGTTTAAAGGTCCCATATTCTGCTATTTTGCCCTTTACACAGTCTATTCTAAGGGCTTTGTTGATAAAATTTTGCGTTGTGCAATATCCATAACATAACAGTTTCCAAAAAACACCCATTTCTTGGACTGGCCCCCCTCCTTGCAAAAGCAAACGGCTCACTCTGAGATCTGACCCCCCCGAACAGAGAGCAGGCTGCCTCCCCCGCCCAACTCGCGCGCCTCCCCCGCCCAACTCGTGCCGAAGCCTAGAGCGGAGATAGTGCGCATGCGCCGTGTGCTCCGGTAAACAGCGATACACAAACACGGGAATAAACCTTTTATCTGTCCTGACGGTGCGTCGTGCTGAGTCCTACGTCCTGGATCTGACCTGGAGTTTGACGATCATGCAGTACCTCGACGACGGACGTTGCCGTTTGGTAAATAACAAGCTAACTCTTCGATCTGTCGTATCCATCGTGTAATTACTGTGTAGCATTAGCATTAGCTGTTTTTATTCTGCGGCTGCGCGCTTCCTGGAGGCGTGGCTTAAACACCGCGTCATCCTTGTGAAGCGCGTCATCTTAGTGAGGAGCCCCCGTCTGCCTGCTCAGCCGAGGGGGACGGAAAAGACAGTTCTCTAGCGAAAACATGCGGGAATCAATCAAAAAACCACTTTGGGCACACATACGAGGCCCAAATAGCACTGTAGGAAGGTTAAAACCTCTGAAAAGTCGATTTTGCATGTTATGGGACCTTCAAGATACATTTGTTGTCTCTTCACGTTTTCTTTGCAGAGGGACAAAGCAGCGGGTCATTACAGTCGACGCTGTGGATTTTTGCTCTTTACCTTGTGACTATTTTTGGGAAGAGCTCAATGAATAATTCCGCATATTTTTGATGAGCCTTAACTATGTTACAAGAGCAACTGTGTCTTGTGAGTGGACATTAAAAGCAGCAGTCCTTTCTCCCTTAGTGTGAAGTGAACGCTATTTGTACTGCAGCCTGCTTAGCCAGGTCAACTAAGGACAAGACTGAGAAGTATTTAGTCGTTTCTCTGCATTTGAAAAAAGAAAATACAATATTATAACTATTCTGTGGTGTGCAAAGGAGAAAGAATCAATTTTTAAAACTCTGAAGCATAATGACATGTAAATGATCATGATCCCAAAGTGGGTGGTTGGTGTGGGTTGTTTAAAATGGTAATTTTCAGCTTCTAATGAATGTTTTGATTGTAGGAAAAGGTTTAACATCTAAATGAAATAAAAGCTTAAATAATGCCATTTATTGTGCATAACTGAATAAAATCCTATTTTTGACCAAAGTTTTTTCGATGAGACTATAGACTTATATGATCCTTACCAATATCAGCTGTCAATGTCACCAATATGGATTGTTAGCCAGAGCGACTAATGGTGCGTTCACATTTACACAGACACCACAGAAATCTGAATCTGAAAAACATAAAGCAACAGAACTAGAAGTAAACATATACCTTCTTCAAACCATTTACCTTCCAAACGTAAACTTCACAGTCTCTAGATGTATATTTCCCCGTTTCTTCCTCCCTGGCCCTTGTTTTAGTGCCTGTTGGCAAATTACACAATGCGGCGACACATGGAGCCGACTCCACAATCAGCCACTTCTTAAGGCCATCTCAGCAGCAGTGGCGGCAGTAGCATTCCTATCGGTATATCCACTACGGCGTGATAAACGAGTCCTTGTATCTGCGCTGATTAATGAAGTCTTCATTATCTCCTGTTTTGCTTCTTCTTTTCATCCCCCGCTCTCCTCTGCTCGCATTGTTTTCCTCCCTTTAGATTGCACTGATTTCGTACTCCCTAATGAGAATCAGAACAATGGCGCAGGACTTTTTTCAGTTCTCCTGGTTGCATCGCCCAATCAATGACTCCTGAATGTCACCGCTTCTTTTATGTCTTTCTCTCGATTCCGTGTGGGCATTGATTGTCAGCTTGTGAATGGAGAGTGGGATGAATGAAAAAGACCTCTCTGTGTCGGACTGCTGACTTGTCAATGGCTTTTATAGTGGGTGGTTTTTCACAATGGGACGTATAGTTTATACTAGTATACCTCAGGCGCTGAAACTGAGAGAAGTGTCTTTTTTGGAACGTGGGCTTGAGTTGTACTCTTCTCTTTATTTGACAAATGAACGAACATGTGATTTGTCTATTAGCGTTGTAAAAGAATATTGATACGCAGCTACTAATCGAGCTGATGAGTGCAACAGGATGAACTGTCAACTTCTCTCTCTATCTAATCATTACTAAAACTAGCCTCAAAACTAGACACTTAATTGAAGTATTGATACAAAAAATAAATGAGCTAAGAACCGATTTTGACTTATCCTGAAGAGTTTGAAGGCTTTGTACCTGATTTTTGCTTGCTTCTCATAGAATAAAATTCTCTACAAATACTGTAGATGCAGAGTAAAAGTTATGGTCTTCATTCGAATAGATGCTTTTACAATATATCTGCACTGGAGCTACACACATTTTACTTTATTAAAAATGGGGAACATGGACAAATTCTGTTTGTCCAGTTTCACGACTGTAAAAATCAGCCTCTTTAAGAATAATCTTGATCTATATCAGAACTAGTATAAGACCATGTGGTATGCCATTTTTATATATCAGAAATGACATTGAATTGTATTGTTTTATTATCAACATGGAATCAAAATTGGCATTAGGTGTCAAGCATTTTTCCTCCAAAATCAAGTTTACAGTTTAGTTTTGTAGATTTGGTTTTGTCCCATGTTTGACTTCATATAACTCTTGTATGTCCTTGCTCAGTTCTAGTTTAGACTTGATTTAGTCGTGTCTTGTGGTACTTAGAAAGGCGAATGTTTTCTGATTGTTGAAATACAATATGGATGGAAGGAGCTGAGAAAGGGAGGTTCCACACAGTTAAGATCTTAGTTTTCCAGCCGGCAAGTGGGAATTATTTCAATATAGACCCACTAACTCAAGGGTTGATGATGGAGTACTTCTCATTCTCATTGTGCACTGTCATCGTGGCCATCTCTTATTCTAGAAACGTACTTGCTTTTCATTTGTGTGAAAGTAGACATTACTAGGGCTATAATCCTTCACTAGTGTAGTCAGTCAATGGTGTTTTAAGAACAGCAAAGCGAAAAGATATGTGATGAAGATTTTGGACTGAATAATGAGCTTAATCTAGTTCATATACATCTGTCATATAAATACACTGTTTGGAGCTACTTTTCTGTATAAATAGTTGCTTTTGCAGGAGCTCCTGAGCAGTTGTGATCTTTTAAGTGCAGCTTGGATCAGATACATGGAGATACTTAGTTTTGATATATACTGCATTTGCCACAACACTTTTTAGTCTACTAATCAGTCGATAGGACATGTCTTTAGTCGACCAAGCGTTTCTGCAGCCCTAAACATTACCATGAGCATTAATATGTGTTTTACCTCTTGTGTCCTTTGACTTTTAACATTATAATCTGCCCTGTTTGTCATATATATATCTAAAAGGCCAACTTCAACACAGATTGTTTCTGCTAATACGGTTAAGATTAGGCATCTGGAGTCTAGTGTTGGTGCATTATTGTGTTGGGAATTGGCATGGCATCTCCAAATGTCATGATTACTCAAATATCTTTTGGACGGGGCAGCGGCTTAATCCAGTTTAATGGTGTGCTCTTTGATAATATCTATTACAGAATGGAATTAGCCTCAGTTAATTTGATTTGGACAATATTAGGCTTGTAGTGTGCAGTGCTGTGTGCTGCATATGAAGTGGCCTGGGTGGTGCATTATGGATTCACACAGCACACAGGAATTTGATCCACTCTTGCTTTTTATAATTTACTTTCATCGTTTCCTTTAAAGCAAACGAGTGTAACCATAAAAAGAAACCCTGTCAACGCGTGTGTATCCTCAGTGAAGGAAGATTACTTTTGTTTGTGCACGAGTTGTACTTAATTATTTCTTTAATCTGGAGGTAATTTAAGCTAAAAGCTGTAATGCCTTATTTATACTCATCGCGTACTAAGATGTTTGCAGTTGTTCATTTAAGCGTTTAGACAAAACACAACGTAGCTTTAGCTGAAAATATCCAGAATCAAATGCACTGTATTTCATGTACAGTATAGCGCTTTTGATGCTGCTTAATGTTATTTTTCAGTCAGTTTCTAAGTTTGTGCCTGTGTAAAGTGCATAGTCTGCATTATGGTGCAAAGGTGAGGATTTTAATCTATGGAAATGGAATATACTTTATGAATGTATTACCATTAATGGGCAACAAGGATGTGTGGTGTCTGCTCTTGAGTTGATACTGTTGATACTATCATGGATATTACTTTCACTTCAAAGCAAGAAGGGGCCTTTCTGGAGGGAGTTTACATGTTCCTGTGTCTGTAAAGGTTTCCTCTGCAGTGCTCCGACTTCCTTTATACCGAGTACCTACCAAAAACCATGCAGGTTAGGCTGGCTCATAGTGTCGGCGTGCACCGTTGCAGCGGTTAAGGACTAACTCTCCATCCGAGCTATACTTTTGGGTACCACTTTATTATAACACACCTTATTTTGCCTTACAAAGCATGAACAAAGACTCAATCCATAATGAATGAATAGTTTATTAGGCATGAATCAACTTTGCTAACTACTTAATTGGGGTTAGGGTTAAAGGTCCCATAACATGCTAAATCGACTTTTCAGAGGTTTTAACCTTCCTACAGTGCTATTTGGGCCTCGTATGTGTGCCCAAAGTGGTTTTTTGATTGATTCCTGCATGTTTTCTCTAGAGAACTGTCTTTTCCGTCCCCCTCGGCTGAGCAGGCAGACGGGGGCTCATCCCATGGATGACGCGGCTTCCCATGGATGACGCGGTGTTTAAGCCACGCCTCCGGTAAGCGCGCAGCCGCAGAATAAAAACAGCTAATGCTAATGCTACACAGTAATTACACGATGGATACGACAGATCGAAGAGTTAGCTTGTTATTTACAAACGGCACCCGTCCGTCGTCGAGGTACTGCATGATCGTCAAACTCCAGGTCAGATCCAGGACGTAGGACTCAGCACGACGCACCGTCAGGA
This sequence comes from Rhinogobius similis, assembly GCA_019453435.1. Lineage (NCBI taxonomy): Eukaryota > Metazoa > Chordata > Actinopteri > Gobiiformes > Gobiidae > Rhinogobius > Rhinogobius similis. The sequence continues at coordinate 22,524,023 of CM033635.1, forward strand.
GGATAAAAGGTTTATTCCCGTGTTTATGTATCGCTGTTTACCGGAGCACACGGCGCATGCGCACTATCTCCGCTCTAGGCTTCGGCACGAGTTGGGCGGGGGGAGGCGTGCGAGTTGGGCGGGGGAGCAGCCTGCTCTCTGTTCGGGGGGGTCAGATCTCAGAGTGAGCCGTTTGCTTTTGCAAGGAGGGGGGCCAGTCCAAGAAATGGGTGTTTTTTGGAAACTGTTATGTTAAGGATATTGCACAACGCAAAATTTGATCAACAAAGCCCTTAGAATAGACTGTGTAAAGGGCAAAATAGCAGAATATGGGACCTTTAAGGTTAGGAATTATGGCTAGAGTATTAGTTTGAAAGTTACATAATCATTATTAATTTTGTTAATGAAAAATACAACTCTGCACTTATTTACAACATTTGAAAAGGGAATTTTGCACCCAGCTGTATAGTTACATCTTTGACATTATTCATTTGACATTTTGACATTATTTGTCATAATGTTGACATTATGGTTACGTTAATCAAAGGGTTAGGGTACAATATACAACCTTCTAGCAAAAAAATGTACTTTAACGAAAGCATGTATTTTCATTTTGGCTGGTTTTATTGCACCAAAAAAACATTATTTAAAATGTTAGCGGTTAGCTGGCTTGCATCTCCACAATTATGACATTTTCCTTTGCCTTGAGGAGCCTCCTCCTGCTTGTTTCCATGGAAATCACAGTATATGGCATAAAACATTATGAAGGATGTTCCAAAGTATAAGTTTCAATTTGTATGGAATTATACAGGTGACATTCCACCTCTAGACAGTTACACACTGTGCCTTTAAATAGCCTTTACTAATTACAACCTGAAACAAAATGGACACACACTGATACTGTATGTTTTCTAAAATCTAATTCTGATATGTTTATTGAAATATTCTGTGGCTTAGTCCTGCAGTCATATGTATTCCTCACAGAGTCCTTGTGATAATAAAACAAGTCCTTCCTCATAAGGAATGCTAGACACACAGGTTTCTATTAAATTTCATGCACACATAATTGCCTTTTAACCAACTCAACAATTCATTTGCAGCACGGGTGATTTTAAATGTTATTAAAGCCCTCCATCTGTTTAGTTCACACTCAGGACTAACAGAGGAGAGCCAAGGACAGCTGAAGTGGAAGGATGATGTGTTAAGGACATATCAAACGACAAGTGGCTTTTGCACCTCGGCTGGGTCGGTTAAGCTTTTAAATTCAGCCCTGTTGGATATCAAGGCCCCCCTACACATGAATATATTATGCAGATATAGTACATGTGTGAACCGTTTGCATGAGATTTACTATTTGCATTTCAAACATTTTTTCCTTTGAATCTGGTACAACTGAGCATCTGTAAGTGGCATTGTTGTGTTCACTGTCAATTAAAAGAACCTAATCACAAGCATGATCTCAAAAGAGGACTCTAATTTACTATCCTTCTTTTCTTTCGATCATCCTTAACCCACTCCCATGTGGTTTATGCAAATTTGTTCTACATGTGGTGATCTAGTTCACTAGTAACCTAGCAACACTGTAGTCAGCTGGTTATGTGTACGTCCGTGGATCTGGCATCTGTTGGTGTGAGATTTGCATCTGTGGACACAGAGACTGGGAGTGTCCACGGCAACTGGATATAAATGAAAGGTGAAGTCTGTAGGATCTGATCAGTGAGGTGTTCAAAACGTTGAGAGCAGATTTTGATTAAATGTTCAGACGATGAGTATCAATATTGTTATCAAATAGGTCAATAAGCCAACCATGGAAAGGTTAGTAAATCATATATAATTGAGAACATTTTCAACAACAATATAATCGACTGATTGACATTAAACTTCACAAACGGGGCCTTTGCTCTTGTGTTATCACACTGTAGACCTGCTCGGTGCAGACTTGCCCATTCAAAAGATACAGTTTTTAGTTTTGAGTTGTTAAGTGCCATGGCAACGATGCAAGACTTTCATCACTCTGAAACTCATGGAAATACACAATATGCAGTAATGACAAAAGACAGCATTTTGATGTGAATATGAAGTTTTATCATGTTGCCAACATATTTTAAAAGCAGACTGTGTGGGTTTTGAGCTGATTATGATGTGAGGACAGATGGGTACATGTATTTATTTATTCTGACTGCTCTACTGAAGGTTAGTTATTACAAACAGATAAATGAGGTTGGCATTATTTTCAGCCCACAACTAACCCTTTCATTAGGTCTACTTCATAAGCTGGTATCAGTAGAATGTCTGTGCACCTCTACCTGTATATGGCAAATTCCTGAGTCGAAGCCATTGTACAAACTACAACAAAGCAGTAGCTTGTGCATTATTGAAGCAGCATCAGAACCTTTTTCTTTGAATCCAAGGCCAGTGAAAAGAGAGCATGCTGCTTTCCAGTTGGATTTCCCGTGTTCCGGCTTTTAAATTCATATTGAAACAGCTTGGAATTACTTGGAAACTCAGGAAATATTTCAGAACCTCCAGTTGTACAGAGATCCAACATGGCTGCGATGTTTGGTGAAAGCTAAAATTCCATCTGTTAAAATATTGATGGTTATTTTACCTTTAGTTGCTCTCTCCTTTTCACTGTCTGTGGACCTATTCTTGTGTTACATTTACTGTCAACTAAAGTAGAAATTCACTCTCAAATGTTGATTTATGACCTACAAATGTAATAACAGTGTCTGGATTAAAAAAAAAAAAAAAAACTTAATTAGATCCACATTTTTGGCTGATTTGAGCACCTTCCTGGTTTTAATTACTTGTGTTTAGTCATTACTGTTAAATACTAGCACGTACCAGTCACTTGTTTTCCCGACTTGACAACTGGAAAACAGAAAACATCTCTCAGAGGTCCGTTAACAACCTCTGAGCGCAACTGGAACGCAGCATTAGAACAGAGCACATGGTTACGTTGCATAATAAACAAGGTGTGTAAGTTTGCTCCATAAGTTAGCTGCATTAGAGAGCTTCGTCAGCCAGCCAGACCAGTGCTTAAATTACCAAAGTTCAGCTTCCACTCCACAAACCCTGTGTCTGCCATTAGTGTTTTTAGTGTCTGCAGCGCCTCCAGAGTTAAGCTGCTCTTCGCCTGACCTTCCTCGCCTCGGAGATGAAAACCAACTGCAGTGTGTATGCAAATGATGTCGCAGTAATCAAAATTCACAACACCTACCACAATTACACTAGTATTTTTGTATATGATATGATATGGCGCAGTCCTAATTCTACACAACACAGCTGAGTAACTTGCTGAATTTGAAACAATGCTGTATCCACTGAATGGGAATCATTACTGTTCAGGGTCAAAGTGAACGCTCCTACCTGATTCGAACCACCACAGTAAACATCTGTTCATTGCCAGAGACAAACCATCCAATTTGCTTATGTTGGATGCAAAACAATGGAACCAATAATTGCACACAAAACTTTCCATCATAACCCTGGCATTCACAAAAAGTGCACTACTAAATTGTCAATTATCTGTGTTGTACATTATCATTTCCCCCCGCTTCCATAACAGGGCCAGACCTTGAGTCCAATGACCTATTCCAATATTGTCCATCGCCTCCAATCAGTGTAAAGTTAATCTAATCCATGGTGTCCCGCCCGTTCCTCGTCCTGGAGAGAGAACACGAGCCAATTACAAGTGTGTGCGACTCCGTGCTAAGTGCTGTTGGTATTTTCCCTCTCATTAAGTCACAGCCAGAGCCCTCTCAGCCTGTTGATGTAAACATAGTATTTTCCTTAATGTGCCAATTCATTATACATTTAAATCAAGGTAATTACATTTTCTAGATTTGTATGTTGGTTTAAATTGAAAGAAATATACTTGGATTTGTTGTTTATGATGCAGCAGGAGCAAAAGGAGTAGATGAAGACTTGTTGATATTCTGATAGCATCACTCATGTCCCGAGAATACCTGTCGCTCCTGTTCTGCAGCTTTGGGTTAGTCCCCGACTGAGAGACGGCGGGCGGACTGTAATTGTCATATAATTGTTGAGAGTTGATTTTCAGAAACACTGCAGGGAATAGATAGAGTTGAATGGCTTGTAGAAAGTGTGTGATTTTGACGTCACACTGCAATTAATTACCAGTAGTAAAGTGATACAATGAAGATGTTAGGATGTTAACAAATGTTGACTTTAACTCCAAAGTTATTCTAATATAACATTGGATTTATTCCTAATAAGTTGGGTGTCGTTCAGTCCTGTGAGAATTCCAAAGTTATTTAAATCAATGCATGCTACACTGGCCTCAGAGCACTGAGGGTGTGACGGTGGTGCAGGAGTCGACTTTTTACAGACATTGCAGTGGTCTGGAGTGGTTTGTTCATAACATGTGAACACATGTGAACCTACACTGCGTGGGTCAAATAAGGGGGCAGATTGCAAGTAACCCACTCAAAATATGTGCCAAACCTGCTCTGTATTCAGTGTAAAGGATGTTCCATGCATTATTTGTTTACAATGTTATATTGATGATTCTTGGACATTGTGGCCTGCTGCAAACTTGACGGTCCCACTTTAACTTCCCTTTAGTTCCATGTTCATACTGCGTAAATACTTGAACAGTGTAATTCTGATTGGGCTGTTCTGTTGCCATTTGTACAGTTTAATGTGTTGAAGGTTCAGGTGCCTTTTATTATTCCTGTAAGGAAATATTACCTCTGCATTTCACCCATCTTTCACTGCTGGGGCAGCCTGTCAGGAGCAGTGGTTGCTGCAGAGTTGCCCTTGTGCTCGGCTTAGTCAGGCTCTTAACTGGAGGATTTTACCTATGGTGTATGTTTTGGGTTGATGAGGGACACCAGGGTGCAAACATGTATACTCTGCACCGAAAGGACTTTGTGCACATTTATTTAGCATGCTAGACAAATAATTCAATTGAAATGAAATGACTAGAACAGAGGATAAAACAAGTGTACAGAGAAAAGGGCTGACTTTGGAGTAAAGCAGGGCACGAGGAGGAGCTCTCTGGGTATTGGCGAGATGGAAGAACTGCCCCCCAGGCTCTCTTCAGTTCTGTCCTTATGATGGAGACATATTTCCCCTGTGCGGTGTCTATCATCACTTTCTCTGGCTCACATACAGCCCCCTCTGCTGCTCAAATCTTCACAGTTTTCTTTATTTATATTTCTAAAAGTTCAATCTGTCACTAGCACCAAGAGAGACCTACAGACTGCACTAATTTGGCTTTGTTAGTTGGAGTAGATAAAGATATTTTTGCTTTTGGCTTCCGTTGAGGAAAAGAGCTGGTAACAAGAAGTAAATAATTAGATTATCTTCAAACGAGTGACGCTTGATTTCTAGTCAAGTCTGTGAAGAGGTGGACACATTCAGAGTAAAAATCTGTGTTTATCAAGCAATAAAACACCTGCTGAACAAGTGCATGATGGATAAGTTTAATGCCATACTGTGGAACCACAATATTAAATTAAACCAGGCAAAGCAATAACATTTTCATAGCAATGTTACATAGTGCACCTTTAAGTTTATTTTGTATTTATTAATTCATGTATTTTGAGATTGAACACTACTTTTGGTTACATGTATAATTTGATTATTAAAGGTGCACTATGTATGTTTACTGGTGGAAGGTCCGCCACCTGCTTGGCTCATAGTTATTGCTTTGCCGGAAAACGGTTGTTATTAAACATATCTGTTTTGCATTTATTTAATTATGGATGTTTTAATGCTAAGAAAAACACCTTGAAAACATACATTTTCACAGTAACTTGGCCTGATAGCAACGCTTGCGTATTTTATACTTCATAACATTTCAGGCAAAGCATTAACTTTTCCATGGAAACAAGCAGGCAAATGACTCTCCGCCAGAAACGTTACATATTGCACCTAATATGTTTTTTGTTTTTTTCATCTGAACAACAAAAAGGAGTTGGTCTGGGCCAATGGCATGAGCGATAATAATGGCACAATTACACTTATCACTAAGAAAGATGCAACGGTAATAGTATAGTAGTAAATAAGACAATGAGCAGTAGCAGTAGTAAAAATAGCAGGTCATATGTTACTGTTAACCATTGTCATAATCTCTGATTCTTTCTGGCTCCTGCTAAGTTCGCCTTGCAGCCCCTTGTCAGCTAAAATAAATGCTTGTGTATGATAGAAAGGAAGTGGAAAACGGAAAATAGATCATTCATGGCTACACGCTGAGAAGCCTGAACCGTCCCTTCTGCCAGTGTCCCTGCTTGCCTGCCTATCTGTCTGTCTGTTTGAGATACAAGTGCATGCCAACTCACAGCTGAACCAATCCACTGCTATCCTCATCAGCACATTTATACATTTTACATTGTCCGTCACTGTCTTCACAATGAGGACACACAGCCACGGTTAATAACGTCTATCATGTCTGCAGGACTCTTATAGAAACTTTCCCATTGTCAGACTATAACAATTAACAAGGAAGGTTTGGGGACAGTTCATTGCTCTCAAATGGGTCGCTGTATCTGCGCAGGACCACAATGAGGCACAGTGTATTGTATGTATTCAGACTCTGTTACACAATAGGCAGGGGCTCACAGAATTAGCCACACAGCCAGGACTCTACAGCCAAATGATTATCTGCTTTTGTCTGTTTTGACTCTGGGCCAAAAAAAATAAAAAATAAAAAATAAAGTTATGTTATGACAGTTGAAGTGAGTTACACAAATTATCTTTTCAACGTGGCACCTGTGAACAATTTCACCTCAAAGACTATGCCTTATAGAAGCCTGGAAACGACCAATGAGTAGAATAATAAGGGTTAGATTGTTATTGCTAGACAAAACAGATCATAGTCGTGATCTAAGAAAGCAGATACATTTACAAAGAACGAGAGTCTAGGTTGAATAATTTTGTTTATACCTGTAGGTAGAATTGATTTGCTGCTGGAGTTAGCTTTTGAAAACACAGTAAATACACTATAAAATAATGTATTTAATCTATTAAAATGTGCAAAAATAAAAAATAAAATCAGTCAGCAAGCTCAAATGATTAAAGGAGCACTACATTTTTAGGGTCCATTAGCGATCATGTTAACAAGCTCGTAATAAACATTTCTTAAATTTAAAGTTATTCTGGAGAAAGATGCACCACAACAGCGTTACAAGAAAGTTTTTGTTTTCTTTCACCAAGTGCCACAAATCCTACAGTAATATGTGAACTCTAGAAACTAGAAGCTAGTTGCGATGAACATACAGTATAAATAAATCACAACAACAATGTGTCATTGCTGTCAACAAACGACCAAATTACAGTTTTTTATTTGCTGCGCCATTAAAATTCACTGAACAGAATGTAAACACAAGAATGAGGCTACTTGTGTCACTCCTGGAAGTTTCTATAAAAACCTGTAACTGAATAAACGAAAGACAGATAAATTCATACCATATTGTAGAACATTCCAGACAATGACAACCTACATAGTGTACCATTAAGTAAAAGTATTATGTATCCATTAGTCCTTACTACGTTTGTAAAAGTTTAAACAGTTCGATGCCTGTCGCTGTCTCAGGTGCTGAAATTACACGGAAACACCATTTGACCCATAAGTTGCCAAGGCGCTCTGGAGGGCACACTCAGCTGTTAACAAAGTGGGTCAGTGCAGCTGGCAGGATGGCATGAATATTTCAAATGAACGCGCTGGAGTTTGAAGCCTCTGGAACCATCACAGATGCCAAACAGTGTTAAACAATGCCTCCCTGCTGGGCTCCACACTGCTGCTCTGCCTACGGCTTACTGTTTACTAGTATAAGCACTCGCTACAGTATCTGGTGGTTGACAGTTTATAAGCCTATTAAATGAGTTGAGATGCAGGGGGACATAAAAAATTAAATGTAATGGTTTTATACTAATCATTTAAGTTCTTGAAACTGAGAAAGCGACTAAAAGTAGCTTATTTTCACAATGAAACAGGTGGTGTAAAAACAACACAGAGATTACAAGAATGGAAATATCCTCCCTTTGGTGAAAAATACTGGAATCTGCTATTCAATTCAGTCAGTTTAAATTTATTGCAGTTTTGAAATATCTTGTATTTGCATTCTCTTTATTTTGCAAGGGATGCATATATTTTTATTATTATTATAAAAATTATAATAACAACGATTTATGAGATTTATATTCAAGAATGCTGCTTTCCCAGGTCAAACAAGGCCAAACCTTGAAAAACTGGAACAAACTTCTTAATTATAATCAACAGGACGTAGAGTAAAGAATAAAACCAACATGGGCGAAACGCAGGGGGAGACTGTGAGTGAAGGATGGATAAAGTGGGTCACAGCCGACACGACGAGGAGACAAGGAAGAGGAGAGGAAAGACAGCCATCTGAAGACATCTGACTGCCGCGGCTGTTTAAATGTGCATGCAAATACCAGCTCAAATTGAGACGTGCTGTGTGCGTGTCACCGTGAGTGGCAGCTTCTATCCAGCAGTCTGCTCCGAATCCCAGAACTTCAAAAATAAACAAAAGATAGTTTGACTTCCCCAGAGCAAAACCATAGCAAGTTTTGTCTCCAAAATCTATAATAATGCAGTGGTAACAAGAGTGGAAAAGGTTTGCTCAGATATCCATTGTCATAATAGACCTAATAAGATAGGAATAAGTCAACAGATAAACTTTGCTGCCAAGACAAAAGACATCCGAGTTTAGAGACGTCAGCAGTGCGAAGGGAGGGAAGAGTACAGATTAAGGTTGGGGAAAAATATATTGGTCGTGATGAAGAGGTTGAGGTGGTTGATGCAATAGAGATGGAGAAAAGTTTGCTAGACCAGCCAGTCCCTAATACATTCTGTTTGAACGGTCTAGAATTGGAATCGGACCATGAAGGGTGTTTCCTGTTTTATGATGGTCCAACCACAGCCACCAATTTGGAGCATGTGTCTCTCAAATGTGAACGACTTCTCCTCTGAATATTCTTGGAACTTTCAGAACAAAATACTGTACATAACCTCTTTTTCCTGGAAAGAGCTCTTCGCATGTTGTTTCTGCAGAAATCCACTCCATTTCTCAGTCCTTATAGTTATTTTCATTTCCTTTTGTACTCGTAAGCCGCCATGTTTGGTGAGATACGAACGGAGCATGTGTTTCTCTGATTGGTTAATCAATCTGTCGTCACGTGCGTTTGAAATCGGGGATACAGGATATGCTTCCCATCCAAAACGTTTTTTACAAAGTATTTTGAAAGCGTGTGGTTTTGACTGGTCGGACAAAGGAGTAGGTTTGTAGCACATATGAAACAGTGCATTGAAAAAGAGGAGAGACAGAGTGAAAGTTTATGAATGGTTCAAGAAGTGATTAATGAAGATTGTTAAGCACTGGTTGTAATAATCGTAGCAGTAGTGGTGCTAGTTGTGATTGCAATAGAAACAGCTTAAAATTAGAGCTTTTACAATGTTTTTCTTCTTTTTGTCTCAAAATGTGGTGGTCTATTGGTGGTGCTCAGGCTTCTCCCTTGGTACACTCCTCTCTAGTTTGTTGTTTGTGCTATTTTGAGTTAATTTGAACCACATTTCTTGGGCTGCATTGAGTCATTACTTGAACTACATTATTAATGGTGTAGTTTGCCTTTAGACTTGGTTTAGACCTGGAATAATCCTGTTAAAGACATGGGTTTCATACTCAGAATTCCAAACATTTTTGTGAGTGGGTCTTGATTTGAAAAGTTACACAACCACTGGTCTAGTGTTTCAAGTTTTTGCACATTTACTTTACACCATAATATAATTCAACCCCGTCACACACACACAGGCAAAATGAATGAGAGGCGCTCTGACACTGCTCTGGCCCCGAGGTGTTACGGCTGTCTCAAGTCTGTCCATGGTCCACCTCTGAGTTTGAGGAGAGGCGTTGTCACGGTTACACCAATGACACGGCTCGATGTGGCTGAGCTTCCTGGTGGCACTCTCATTCAGCCAATCAAGGCAAACAGGCCACGCTCTATTTAATGATTATCACAGCATCTGTCCATCTCTCTTCTGTGCGAGCTGTGTCGGAGCAGGCGCAAGGTTGATATGGCTCCGAAGCACAACACACAGTAAATCAACCAACTGCATAGAGCCGGGTGTTAGTCTGAGTCACTAATCAAGTCTAGAAATAACAAGAAACATGCATTTACGCCACAGACAGGTGCTGTGAATGATTGTACTCTCTATTGTGAGTAATGGGGAATGTGAGATGACAAAGTGATCACATTTCCAGTGTGTTTATACATTATAGACTTCTTACATCAGTGGATAATGGAATAGCATGTCCACATTGTATTTATGGGCCTGGCTTGGTAAAAGTAGAAAGACCAGGTCATTCGTATGCATAATTATACTTTGTACATACTGTCTGACATTTTCATGGTTTCTCTGTGGAGGGTGTGGCTGTCCATACTGTAGGTTACTGTAACTTCTCCTTCATTAAACAAGATTTTGGACAATATGTTCTGAAGACACGCTGAACATCAAGACTATTATGCTTGCAGATTGGGAGTCTATTTGTTGTATTCACTGAAATGCCTCTGCTTTTGTTTTGTGATTGCAGGTGAGACCGGTGTAGCCCTGTCACGCCCACAGCGCCCCCTTTCGGCCCGGACGGCCCACCATGGCCCGGCGCCTATGAAAGGGTACCATGTTAGCCGTAGCCTGTCCCAACACTCCAGCGGGGGCCCTTGTGACTGTGACGGCCCTGGCAGAGACTACTACCAAGGCCACAGCGATGGACACTACTATGGAGCTGAGGCTCTGGCCCTGGAGAGGCACCACTCGCACTCTCACTCTCACAGCCACTCCGGAGGGGGCACCTTCCCCCGTGCTCACCCCAGCCAGCACACACCCATGCAGTCCTTCGACTCCTGTGAAGAGTGCCTGTCCTCGGGTCACGGAGGAAAGATGCATCGGATTCCTCCAAACCTGATGGACCAGTTTGAGAAGCAGGTGCCCTTCCACCCAGACGGCTTTCACACACTGCAGTACCAACGTTCTGTCAGTGGGGGCGTTGAACAGCGTAGTGAGAGTCCATCACGCATTCGCCACTTGGTCAACTCTGTACAGCGGCTCTTTGCTAAGTCACATTCTCTAGAGGCGCCATCTAAACGGGAGTACAACGGCACGAGAGGCGGAGGGGACTACCGCAGTGAGAGAGGAGGGGGACACCGGAGTGGAGGGGAGGATGGGGGAGGACACTACTCGGGACATCAGTCTCGCTCCACCAGGAGGAACAAGTCCAGAGAGCGCAGCAAGAGCGGCGACTCCAGACACGAGTCGAGTCGGCGTCACCGCAGTCGGACCGCAGGCTGGTGGAGCTCAGACGACAACCTGGATAGTGACAGTGGGATTCTGGGGGACAGCAGGCGCAGGTATCCCCCGGGACATGAGAGTTTGGATGCTGCCATACAGGAGCTCACTATGAAGAAGTCTAAGGAGCGAGGAGGGGCTCCAGGACATGGGGAGTGCATGGCCTGCACCACTATTGCTCTGGCAGGAGGCGAGGGCCATCACGGTCACCATGGACACTCCCTGAAGAGGAGCACGTGGTCGGCTATGACGGTCAGTCAGGCCAGAGAGGTGTACCCCTCCTCCAGGGGAGGGGCCTATGATAAAGCCTTGGTGCCAATAGAGAGCAAGATGAAGGAGAGGAGCTTCCACTACCTCCAGGTTTGTGTCCCTCTCCACTTCTCCACTGTGAGCATGTGTACGTACGATTTATTTTTGTTCATCCAAGCCATCACTTTACAACCTTCATGAGATGAAATACTTTACACATTACATTATTGACTTCAGTCAGGGCTGACAGCTTTTAGACTATTTGAAGAGTAGGACTTGATATTTTGATGACTCTCTGCTCATCTTAAACAATAAGTTCAATAGTCCATAAAAGTCAATGTCACCAAAAAGTCATTATCATTTCCTATTTACTGTCCAAAAGAACAGTGATAGTCTCTCTATTATAACGCTGTCCTGTGGTGCCGAGGTAGATCTGTGTCTCTCCAGTCCCAGCAGGTCTCTGGCAGTGACTGTTGCTAGTCCATCCCCTGTCTGGACTCACAGCTGAGCTCCAATGATAGAAGCAGCACAGAGATTAGGTCTATACACCTCTTAGTGTTTCCAAAAGACTATTTGCTTTCCTGCCTTGGGCTAGAAACAGAACCTATTCTTCGGTAAAACTTCCAATCACAAATTTGTGAAAAAGGGCTCACTCTGAGAGGTCTGAGGTATTATCATATGCACACTTGAGCCTGATTGATTTCACAGAGGTAGTATTTTGACACCGTTGAGATGCTGTGTCTGTTCAGGTAAACAAAGGAACAGGTGCCAATGCCCAGCTGTGGGCCATTGTCTAAAATGATAGAAAAATGATTATAGTACCCTCCAGCACTTTTCATTCCTATTCAGCTCAACTAGTGATCATAATGAAAATTATTATAGCTGTTTACAAAAAGCAAATGCCAGAGTAAAAGATATTTATATTGTGCTAAACTTTTCTGAGCTCTGTCTGAATCCATGTTAAAACACTTCTCCCCAGACTTTAGAATGCATGCCTCCTCAGCCTTTTGAGGTTCACAAATCTTCTCAATTTCTTAAAGTCCTTTACCAGACTTTTTGTGGTGATTCCAGAGCACAGATGGACTTCTCAATGTTTAACATTTTTTACCCTCGCAGCCATTGCTTTTAGCGTGATAGAGTTAACATGTCCCTTTTCAGTGCATTGGCAGATTAACTGCTGATGTTTTGTACATTCAAACTTCATGAAGGACATGCTATGGTTTTGTTGTCCAAAGTTTAAAAAGCTTGAATAATGCATCATACCTTTGCTTAAATATACAAGGATTTCTTCATTAGAGGTGCGCTATGTAATTTTTTGGTGGTGGTCCACCACCTGCTTGATCCGTTCCATCATTTCTTAATTCCATGTATGTTCCACTATATGGCAGTAACATTTATTCAGTTATAGGTGCTTTAATTGATAGAAAATATCTTGGAAAATTCATCCTCCATTGTTAATGTGATCTGCAGTGTAACTTGGCCTGGTGGCAACACTTGCTTTTCTCTATGGAGATTGATAAGTTTAATGCCTTACTGTGCAACATTCCAGGCAAAGCGATAACATCTCCATGGAGACAAGCGGGTGGCGGACCCTCTAATAAAAAGGTTACATATTGCACCTCTAAAGGCTCATATTTGTTCTGATAACACTTCCATTTACCACTCTTTGACCATAAATTAGCACCGTTATGAGACAGGGATAAGACAGTGGCACTATCTATAATCTGCAAGCTTGTTAATCATTGCAAGAGAAGATGAATACTTGAATGTAAAAAGGGTAAAGGCAATGCTAGGTCAACTCCTCGGGCATCCTCAACAATATACTATCTCTACCGTAAGCCGCCATCGCACCGGTCTGCGTGTGTCAGATAAGATAAACCTAAGAATATACAGCATGAGTGAAACGAAGATAGTGACATACGTGCTGTGATGGAGGAGCGATAAAGGAGGAGATGGTAGCCAAGGGCCGTGGAGAGCGCAGCAGAGGGGCAGGCTGGGAAAATGAGCGCGATAGTAGCCGGCCAGGAGGAGAGAAAGATTAGGCTGAATCATCTCTAAAGTGATGACCTTAAAAACACACACTCCACTGGACATCAGTGCCCGGGGCACTGGTGCATGTGTGTGGAGAGGCTGCTATTTTAAATAGTACAGTTTGTTTGTGTGAATATTTGCATTGTACATGTATTAACAAAATACAAAAGACATTCAAGGCAGTAGCAGCTACTGTTCTGGCGGTGTTGTTTGGCAATAGTTCACTAAATGTTTTGTATGACTTTATTTCCTCTAATCCAGACACTGCTGTTGTGTATAGTAAAAACAGATTTATAATAAGTAATTGAAGATATATATTTTTTTCTAACTGGAAGTGTTTTAGGTTGATAGATAAAAAGGGGAATGGGAGAAATAAGCTCAGTCCAGACATAGGGAACGCAAACTCAACACTGAAATGCCCACACTGTTGCCTGTGTGTTTAGAATTGCGTGGCCATAGTTTGGATTTGGATGACTTTACAGGAAAAATAAATAATATGTATTTCCTTTGATAAGAGATATAGATCTTGAGTTTATTATTCTTCTTTTCTCGGTTTCGTGTGTCTGCGCCTCATTTATGTGTCTTAGCCTGCGGCCTACCATTTTGTCACCCATACTCTCTCTAAACGCCTCTTTTTGTTCGCTCATTTGTTATGTTGACTTCCTGTGTTGGTTTGTCTGCTTCAGCTTACGTATTCTTCCTTCTCTGTGTCAGTGTTTCTCCAGCTGTCAGAGTTTCTCTCTCTCTGTAAGTCCGTTTGTTGCTTTCTTCTTTTCTCTATCTGACCTCACAGCTCATAGTTAGAGCATAAGCGCGCATGTGTGAGCGAGTGTGCATGTGCATGATGTGTGTGTGCGTGACTATTAGATCCATGCGCATGTGCTACTGAATTAAACACACACTGCTGGCCTTCTGTTTGAAGTGTGAAATATTTTTCACTGCTGAAATATATTTCTGGGAGATGTTGTGACAAATGGATAAAAAGCTGCCAACGAAGCGGTGTCAGCAATATAATCATAACATGCATATGTTATTTACAGAGGTGGAAAGAAATCAGTTATGTTAACTCATAATTGTGTTAAGTGGATTTATATCACAAGGCACTTCAATTATAATTTAGTATAAATAGCATATGACGTGTAAGATAGTCATTCCATTAAAGAACCAGGTACATTTTAAAGAAAGATACCTCTACAATAGATTGATAATACTGTATCTGAATAAAGTATTTATGTATGTATTTATTTCTGTAGTTCTAACAGTAGGCTACAATAGGCTAACTTATTTCATATGCTTCCTCATGTGACCAATATGTTATTGTGAGTGTATTAACTCACTTTTACTCAACGTACTTACTTGTTTTGTGTACTGCTTCCACCTCTGGTCATTTGAATTAATCCCACAGTTGTACATAGTGTGGGTTTTCACCTTTCTCGTCTCTGATTGGTGCGTTCTTTTGTGGTGTCATCCCATGACAGGTGCCGTCGGAAGACTGGGGCGGGGGATATGCAGGAGGAGGAGGGAACGACAGCGGGGGTGAGATCCCATGTCGCCGCATGAGGAGCGGGAGTTACATCAAAGCCATGGGTGACGACGACTCTGCCGACTCAGACGCCAGCCCCAAAGCCTCGCCCAAGTCCACCCTGGTCGCCCAGCGAGAGGCCTTCAGACGCTCTGTCAGCATGGATCAAAGGTGCACCACCAGCAACTAATAATCCCCTGTAAAAGTCATCATGACACAGAGGAAATGAGCCTTACACAAGCCGTCCACTAAACTTTATTTTTGTTTGTACCTCGCTACACCAGGCTATTAAATAAACCTAACCTATTGTAGGTCACTGAAGGCTCATGCATATTTATTCAACATCCAATTACCTGCCTACACATAAATCTACTCTACAATCTGTTTAACAAAACAGACTTTGCAAGGTTGCAGAAAATATTGTTGTTAAATGACAAAGGTGTAATACCTTTTAAGTGTATAAGACAGGTTAGACTATACTTCTCACTGAAACATGATTATATAAGACTAAAAAATGTTGCCTAATCCCATTTGACAATTTTGGTGACATTTGAGGTAATTCCACAAATGTTACCAAGCAACCATAGTGTAAACAGGATCCAAAATCAATAAAAATTACACAAAATATGATTTGACAAATAATACCTAATATCGATAACACTTTTGTTTTGTTATTGTTTAAATGTTTGTTTAAACTGTTAGAAAAATGTGTTTGTTGCGTGTAAATTATATTTGCATTTTTTGATGGAATGTCGCACATTGATAACATGATAAATATTTACCACATGGACTATGCCACCAAACAGTATAATTAGAAAAACATGAGAACCTTTCATAATCACATTGTGACATGTTCCTTTGCTGTGTTGTGGTCAGGTACTCGTGTAAACAGTGCACCGACCCTGTGTACCCTAACAGCAGGACGGCCCCCAAAAACCACGCCCGCTCTCGAAGTTACACCCGCTCCCTCACCAGCGCCCAGGTAACCACCTCTGTTATTTAGTACTGCAGTTATTTAATGTAAAAGCAAACCATGCACATTTGCACCTAATTTGCTTTGAAAATCGAACAAAGCAAAAATATCACACAGAAACATCCTCCATAAACTGGTCATTGACAAGTGGGACTTTCAGCCTAATCTTCAGTTACCAAATTAAACCTAATGTGAATGAGAAATACATTATATTTTAAATACAGTTATACTTACAACATATTTAAGAATGATGGATAATAAAATGTGTTGCTGTTTTTTACGTGTTTAAACATTTTGAAAATATTTGAAACTAATTGGCTTCTTGGTAATGAGTGGATATGTTAAAGGACTTCTGAATCATAACCATTTTAATATCCCATTCAGCATGTTTATTTCATTTTCATGGATGTGTTCTCGTTTTATGATTTGATTATGTTTTATTTTTCCATACTTGCCATAGTCATCTTAAATTGGCTTAAAGTACCTTCAACTGACGACAACCATGACTTTGAGGTTGAATAATTGTTCTCCTTTCTAAAGCTATTGTGGAAAAAATAATCACAATTTCACTTTTGTTGATGTTTTTGTACAAAGAAGACATTTTTTGTTGTTTGTGGATAGGTGCAGTAGTTACAGAGATATCAGCCATAAACCAGGTCAAAACATCTGCAATATAACAGCAAATTATACCATATAATTCTGACCTGTCTCCAACTCAATTTTCTACTAAAAGAATTTAAAAATGTTGTGATCTCATGTGAATGCAACCTATTGAGCTAAGATACAGGCAAATAACATATTTTGTGGTGTAATTAAGCTTGATTTTGAACCTCGTCACTACAGTAAATCAGTTTTGTCTCAAGTACCCCCTACGCTTTGTTTCACACTCAAAGTACCCCTTAACTTGAGTTTCAGGAAAATAAGTAGGTTTATTAGTCAATTATTACTATTATATTTTAGTTTTTATTATATTTCTGGTCCAAGAGTCTCCAAAAAGATGCAAATTGTACAACTAATAACACTTTTTTATTCAGATAAAAGTAAATTTCATCTTCTTTTAAAACCCAAAACCATTCCAAGTACCCCTGGTAACTCCTCACGTACTATTGGTTGGGAAACACTGCAGTAAACGACCATGTTCAACACTTCTTTTCAAGCATTCTTAAACATTCAATTTGTGCTTTTTTTCAGCTTGGAGACACGCTGAACCGCCAGTTTGAGGCTGTGTGCGAGACCATGTTCGGAGAGGTGGAGTCCCAGGCTGTGGAGGCCCTGGACCTGCCCGGGGTGTTCCGCACTCGCAGCCACAGCTACGTCCGGGCCATCCAGGCGGGCTGTACTCAGGACGACGACTGCCTCTCCGTCTTCTCCATGTCCGCCCCACAGGGAACCATGAAGAGCGGGGCAGGTGAGTGGACTGTTTCAAACCTACCGTATGAAGGGTATAGTGTAGTGGTAGCTTATTATTCTGGTTGCTGTTTGAAATGTGTTGCTTAAGATAGTTTCTCTACAAAATTCATGATCAGTTGGCTTAAAATTGTAATGATAATCAATAGTGTCTTCTGCACTTACTGAAAGAGTTGATGAATAGTTAATTATCTCCAAGAATAGGTTTAATTTCTACAACCAAGTGCACTACTGTTAACACTGTTTCTATTAGTACCGCTATTATTAACAAACTACTTCTATTTTTTATTACTAGATGTACTACTTGTGCTATAAATAACTACACTTGACCTAATAGACCCTTTAAAAGTCTGTAAACCAAAATATTCTAATTCCAGAATGGCAAAATTGAAGGGCTTTCAATGGAGACACTTGGATTAACCTCAGAATATCACAAAATATGAAACATCAAGGTGGTTTTATTGAAAACCACTCAGATACATGTGAGTGATATCAGAACCCTAAAGACTGTGTTTGTTTATTTAATACGAGATTATAATAGACACTTTGCGTTTTTGATGAAGGCAAAATCTTTTTACTGGTTTTACTGGACAAATATTTACAGAAATGTTGAGCCCACAATGTGTTTTTTTTCCCTACAACTTTGTTATAGAAATCAAACCTTGACCTTACCATGGGAATTTAAAATGGTTGCTTTTTTGTTAACTTTAAACCATTAGAATTTTGATTGTGTTATGCCTAGTTCACTTTGTCTTCAGTCGACTCCAGAATTTGGAACATTCTGATGAGATAGGATTCTTAAGGGTCTATGCTCCTTCCTTTTTAGCTGTAAAGTCATCAAATTGCTGGGTTTTAGATGACATGATCACAGTGTTCTATGGGCCATCTAATACAAATAGGAGGCAGCTTAATTAAATATGGTTAAAATGCTGTTTTTGTTGTAATACAGCAAGTTCCCGGGTTACTAGTTACTAATAGAAATTATCAGGTTAAAATTTTGTGAAAGGACTGTTCATTTTATGCCAAAGTTCAATTTAATCAATAGGAAAAACTGGCTCTTCGGAGTATAATATCATTACATTATAGAAACTTTAAGCCACCAATCTCCATTTTAGTCCCGTAAAGATTGAACAAATTTAAATGCAGTCTTCTTTAAATTATCTGGTTGCCTTTTGAATAAGTATTTGTGAAAATGTTTTACCAGTAATTAAAATGCATCAAACAAATGTAATTATACCAAATTAGTGTTAAGTAGTTCGTAATTAGCTGAGGTATTGCTAATTAATGGTTATTGTTTGAGCACAGTCTTAATCTATTTTCAACAGTGGGATAATTTTGTGCTTGTGCGAGTAAAATTGAGTCTCCATTTCATAATATTTCTGTCATTGTTCTTTGACGTTCTCGCCACAGACCCAACATTCAGTTCCTCCCACACAAACTGTAGTAATACACTAATATTAATTCAAGTCAGAACTTACTGTGTGCTCTATGCTGAATCCTTAAAAGATAAATGTTAGATGAAATGAAACTGTACATTTGTATTCGTGTACATTTGAACAAAGCACAGAGGATGAGACAGCTCTGACTAAAATCTTTTATCTCCATCTTGAGAAGCAGGTTAGCTCAAGGGAAGACACTTTGAGTTCGCACTATGTCTGTCTCTGACACCATACTTCTCACTGAATTCTGTGGGCTTTTTTTAAGTTGCAGTCATGAATATTTTATCACATCTTGTATCTGCATTTCTTATGAATAATTTTCTTTGTTTTTCTGTGTTATTTTGTGTTTGGCTCACCTTCCTTTATCTCCTTTTTGTCCTCACATTGTCTGTTTTTTTCTCAGTCTGTCCCTTTTGTAAGTATCCGACTCCCTGCCTCTGGGAACATAGTGCACATTTTGCTTTAAACTTTGCTTCTGTTCTCCTCTTCCCCACTCTTCTGACACTTCAGTCTTTCCTTATTGTAAAGGTGCACCTCCTCCACTCCCTCCTCGCATGTCCAAGTCTTCGCTGTCCGTGCGGGCGCAGAGCAGCACCGAATCCACCCAGGACGCCTACTTCCAGAGCGCCGCGGGACGAGCCAAGCAGCACAGCAACTCCGTGGACCTGGGCAGTTCGGATGGCATAACCGCACGCTCCTCCAGGGGGGGCTACTATACCTCCACCGGGACAGGGCGCTCCAGGCAGCACAGCAACTCCGCGGAGAGCCTCGATGGCGTGCGGGGCTCTAGAGAGATCGTCCCGTATGGAGGAGGGCCGGGGGTGGGGGTCAGAGCCAAACATAGTAGCTCGGCAGACAGTCTCTTGGAGGGGCCGCCCAGACCAGTGCGGGATGGCAGGGCAGGGGGGAGTCTAGGGAAGTCCAGCTCTCTCCCCCAGAGCAGCATGGTGCTCAGCAAAGTGGTGACTGAGGACGGGCGCGTGGCAAGGAAGTGGAGGCCGTCCATAGCTGTACAGGTGAGTCTGTCAGCTTGTCTCGTCACTGTCTGATTCTGTGTGTGGGCATTGCATAATGTTGTGTCCTTGGGCAAAACACTGCACCCAGAGTGTTGATTCCTCCCCCCACTGCCAACTGGTGACAAAAGATTTATGTTGACAATATCAAATGATCTGAGCGTTTCTGTTTCTTCTGTTTGTTTTGTGGGCTAATCTTCACGTTTACTTTTTTTTGTGCATTATTTAAACGTATGGTACCTGATTTGTACACCTCAAAACAGGAAGTAGGTTTTTTAGTCTGTTTCCTTAGCTCTCACAAACTACAAGCCTTTTGACAACGATAATATAGACATTCATTCATTTTCTGTGCAGCCAGTCGGAGTGCTGCTTTCAGTTCTGACTTCTGGGTTTATCATTAGATAGCGTGCAGTGGTCTAATTTAAAACTGCTGCTTCTAAACGATACTCCTAAGTGGAAAACACAAAATGTACTTATTTACAAACAGTTGGGTACCCAGCTTGTTTTGTCTTTTCAGCTAGCCTACACTAATGTCGAACTGACTCTGGGCACAAGGTGGCAGTTGGTCTGTTTATTTTTAAAATGGCTAGCTCAGTACTTCCGGTCTAATTCATTTCTATGGGGTTTTCGTCCAGTCAGTCTAAAATGAATAAATCCTGACAGATCCTGCAGTGAACAGTGAGTTGTGCTATCTGTGAACCATGTTAAAGACTTTACAAAACAAGCGAGTACTTCACCAAAGGACACTTGTGTGTTTAGAAAGGGACGTGTTTGTGTCTCAATGCTAACGCTAATGCATAACAATTTAAGAGTAAACAACCCAACTGACGTTCTGTGCACTGAGTCAATTAGAAGCCACCCCAGATAAGCTACTCTTAAAGGTCCCATAACATGCAAAATCGACTTTTCAGAGGTTTTAACCTTCCTACAGTGCTATTTGGGCCTCGTATGTGTGCCCAAAGTGGTTTTTTGATTGATTCCCGCATGCTTTCGCTAGAGAACTGTCTTTTTTGTCCCCCTCGGCTGAGCAGGCAGACGGGGGCTCATCCCATGGATGACGCGGCTTCCCATGGATGACGCGGTGTTTAAGCCATGCCTCCGGGAAGCGCGCAGCCGCAGAATAAAAACAGCTAATGCTAATGCTACACAGTAATTACACGATGGATACGACAGATCGAAGAGTTAGCTTGTTATTTACCAAACGGCAACGTCCGTCGTCGAGGTACTGCATGATCGTCAAACTCCAGGTCAGATCCAGGATGTAGGACTCAGCACGACACACCGTCAGGACGGATAAAAGGTTTATTCCCGTGTTTGTGTATCGCTGTTTACCGGAGCACACGGCGCATGCGTACTATCTCCGCTCTAGGCTTCGCACGAAGTTGGGCGGGGAGGCGCGAAGTTGGGCGGGGTAGCAGCCTGCTCTCTGTTCGGGGGGGTCAGATCTCAGAGTGAGCCGTTTGCTTTTGCAAGGAGGGGGGCCAGTCCAAGAAATGGGTGTTTTTTGGAAACTGTTATGTTATGGATATTGCACAACGCAAAATTTGATCAACAAAGCCCTTAGAATAGACTGTGTAAAGGGGAAAATAGCAGAATATGGGACCTTTAAAGTTATGGTTTCCTGTTTTCCACAAACGCAATCGCCAAACAAACCAGCCTTTCCTTCCAAAGTACATTCATTGAAAATTGACCGCAGTCGGATTCATGATAATATAATACAAGGAAAAGGCCTCAAAACTGCAGATTTCGAGATGTTTTGCCCCAGTTGTCCTCAAGCAAAATACACTATAACTTGCATCATGTCACAATTAGTCTGGCCCTTTGTCAAAACGGAACCCTCCTTTGTTTCAGGTGGACAGCTCTGAGACTCTCTCTGACTCAGACGCTGAAGGAAAAGCCCTTACCGAGGTCCACTCAATAGGAGTGCAAGTGGAAGAGGATAAACGGTAAGTCAAAATCAAAACAAGCTCTGTCATTTGACCTTAAATGTCAATGAAATACAAGTTCAAGTATCTATTTTTAATCATTGAAAAGTCTGGCTTCATCAAGAGCCTTTTGAATAATTTTGAGGTGCAATTTGAAAAAGGCTTCATCTCTGGGAGGCGCCCCACCGTGCAGCCCCTAATGCTGATTTTCTAGGTTGGATATTATTATTTCATTTAACATTTCATCAGACTTCACAGCTTGAACTGAGCAACACTTCTATTCTATGTGTCAATGTTTTTCCCTGTCGCTGTTTGTAACCATGACTACAACTGGAAAGCACACACAATATGACTTTTACACGTGAAGGCAAACAATTTTCTAATTATATCCACGGTCAGTTGGCTCACTCTTCATGTGTGCGAGTTTTTTTCTATTTGGTCTCTTCACACTCATTCATGCACCTGTTAACAATCGCCCCTCTTCCTACAATCATCGAGGAGGACAGCAGACAGACGAGAGATGAAAACTGTGAGCTCACACATTATCTGCCAGCGAGGGCTGAGGGCAATAATGGAGTAAACACTCCCCACTCCAGCCCATTGACATGACATTTGTGCACTGTGTTGCGTCATATGCCAAAGGATTTAGCTGTGACACTGGTGAGTGGTCATAGTTGCATTGTGTTGAAAGATAGATCTGTGGTTCTCAGTCCAGAAGTCAGTTTATTTATTTGAAACCTCACATGACATTTTTGCAATCATTTGAAATTGAACATTGGAAACTTGTGAAAAACAGGCAAGAAAAATCATGCACTGACAGATTTTTAGGTTTTAATTCTTTCTTCACAATAATGTCAGAATGCATTTGTATAATGTGTTTCAATAATACAGTTTGAATTACTTACGTTTTTAATTTGACCACTTTTTGTATAATCATCAACTTGAATGTGTGGGAGTACTCAAGGTGCAACAAAACACCTTTAGAGGAACAGTTAGATTCAAACTGTGAGTGGTGTATTTGTGTACCAGGCGGGCACGTTTCAAGCGCTCCAACAGTGTGACAGCGAGTGTGCAGGCCGACCTGGACCCCGAGGGCTTCCCGGGGCTCAGCATCGCCGTGCCAACACAGGATAAAAGTCTGCAGTTCGGCTGCTCCTTCCAAAGGCACTCATCTGAGCCCGAGTCATCCAGCCAATTCGCCGAATGCCACCGCACAGTGCACACGCAGGGACAGTGGGCCTACAGAGAGGTGAGTCCAGAGTACAGCCTTATCTCTGCGCTGGTACTTTACTGTTCTTCTTTGGGTACACTTTCTCCCTCCTACACTAAAGGTCCAATATTATCAATTACTCAGGTTGTACACGTTAGCTTTGGTTACATTTGGATTAACTTGATGTGAATGCACTTGACAATATTCAAACCGTCAGCACAAGACGCAAAACTCCATCTGCTGTTTAGTCAATCTGACATCTTAAATCATCAGAATAAGTCTAGTGAAGGTGTATGTATAAATCTTAAAAACACAGAGGAGTTTGCAGGATTTGTTGGAGGATTATGGGGGAATTAATAAGAAACGAGGCAAGGCGATTTTAAGCTTTTCAAATGTTAGTATTGATGAAAAACATTAAATACTCAAAAGTGCTAGTTTATCATATTACATAATTTTAATGGAATTGTATGCAGTCTGCTCTCAAACTGTTTTTAAAAAAGAACTACAATCCCAACTGAACCGCTGATGCCGGTGCCTTAACTTGCATAGACCATTCAGAGGGATTTTAGGTTGAAACCATTTGGATTTCAGCATTGAAACTGGCCACCCAAATGAGAGACTCATTTGAGGATCGTTCTGTTTTCTGATTGGAGAATTTTCATGAGAACTGAAACATCAAATTAGAAAATTAACAACTTGACCATTCTGTCCAATGTTTTTGTAAATAACAATTGATCAATGTTACAATTCTTATACGTAAAAGTGATTTTTGATTTAAACATGTTTACCTCGTATCTTACACGTTGTACTTTTTAAAATGACCTTTTTTGATATTGCTAATGTTTTGGCTTTCTCAGTATCTGTGAATATCTGGCATAGCCAGCTAAAGATACTGGAATGACACATCCCTCTGACACGTCTCAGTGGCAGTAAAAAAAAAAATGTGTCCAATGCGGATGAGGATAGATTCTGGTCACTGAGTCACAGAGTACATGTAATTGAGTACTGAGGTCTGCTGATCAACTGCTCTTGGACTACAAGTAAGTCTAGATTAAAAATTGCTCTAGGTCTAGATTAAAGAAATGTTTTTTCTGTGGCTGGTCATAAACTATGGAACTTTCTTCCCCTGAACACAAGAGCAGCTACTTCAGCTTCAGCTCCAAATCGTTGCTATCAACTCTTTAAATTCAAGTTGAACTAGACATTTTGTATATACTATATTTAGGTTACATTTCCGCTGATCTTTTTTTTTTTTTTTTTTTTTTTTTTAATTGTCCAGTCTTGTCTTGCATTATAAATGTATTTGTACCCTTGGTTATTGACCATGTGCAGCACCTTGGGGCAGTGTATCAGTTTATAAATGTGATGTAAATACATTTGATTTGGACCTTGACTTGTTATTCTGCCTCATGCATCACTCACTTGTACCACAATCTTTCTCTGCTTGTCGTACCAGGATTTCATCCAAAGTGGCTACACCACCGAGGCCTGTCCGACCAACAGCAGACCTCACCAGCACCCGCACTTGCCTCCTCGTTCACACTCTCCGCTCCCCATCACGTCTGAGCGCGCCTGGGCCGGGACACCGTCTCTGGAGGGGCCCCGGAGCCTGCCCGACTCAGGCCGCGCCTCGCCCTGTATGAGGGACGGAGAGTTCTTCTTACGCCTGCTGCAGACCGAAGTGGAGAGGATGGAGGGTTGGTGCTCGAACATGGAGAGAGAGGCAGAGGAGAATGAGCTGCCAGAAGAGGGTGAGTGACAGGAGATGTGAACAGCAGTGAGAAATCATTGCATTTTACTATTAGTCTTAGGTTTTTGTTTTTGTTTGTTTGTTTGTTTGTTTGTTTGTTTGTTTGTTTGTTTGTTTTTTCTAGCTTAGATCCACTGGGTTTTACTTGGTTTGATTCTGTATCCATTCTTCTGTAGATTACTAGTAAAGTTTCTGGTATGGCCTTATGGAAACACCCCAAAAGCAGGTGGAATGGAGCAGTGAAAGGCTGGTGGAAAGTGTAATATATATATAAAAGTATTTATTTTTTATTGAAGTTGCTGTTTCATGGACCTTCTTCAACATACAGTATGAAATTGACCCGACTTACTACTTTGGCATTGAGGGTCTTTGTGATTGTAAAGGTGCATTAAAGTTTCAACTATTTTTTTAGGATCTTGTATCTGGTCTCTACTTGTCCATTCTAAACATTCAGTTGGCTTAAAGTGCATTTGACAGGTTCAGGTTTTATTATTTCTTTTTTTGGGATAGTATTTTGTGGTTAATATGTATAATTAATAATCATAATAATAATCACAAATAATCAGTCAACTTTGGGTTTTGTAAAGAAAAGTATTGGGTGGGAAAACATTTTTTAAAATCAGCAAGTTGCGCTCCTCTAACTGTGTCATCAGAATTTGGTACCACTTTTTAATACCTACAATTATTCATAACAAAGCATGAACAAAGACTTAATTCATAATGAAAATAGTTAGCTAAAAATTATTTAGGCTTAATTGAGTGATTAGGGTCAGGGTATGGAAATTAATTAAGTAGATACCTAGCCTGAGTCATTATTAATAAATGATTTATTTTTTATGAATGAACTCTTTATTATGGCTCAAATAAGTGTATATATTATAAGTGTTGCCAAAATGCAGGAACATTTATATGCAACAAGACCTTTTTCTAACAATTTGAACATTAATTTAAGAAAATGAACGCGTTTTCATACATTTATATTTGCCAAATTAACTATTAACTATTGTGTAAATTAGACGAGCTTTGGCCCTTGTTTACAATATGGTTGCTTGGTAACAGTTATGGCATTACTTCGACGTATGTCACATCTGATGTTCATGTCCAACAAAATCTTAAATATATTCCTGTTAGCTATGTTTTAGTTAAATGTGTAGTGTAACCTGTCATATGCACTTTATTTGTAGCTGTTTGTTTGTGATACGGTATATTAAATGTTTGCATTTTTGAGAAGGACCCCAGGAAGGAAAGCTGTCAATTGGGTGATAGTTAATGGGGATCCAACTTAAAAGATAAATTAGTGTACATGTACTTTTTATTTGGTTCTTCACTTAAGACAATATAGCTCAACAAAATGAAATCTGGATGTGCTGTGAACACACAGCTCTCTTCTAATGCTTTTTTTCTGTCATGTTTTTATAGCTCTCGAGCTGATTCGCAACGCTATTGGCAGCACCCAGATGCTCATGAATCAGAAAGTGCAGCAGTTCTTCCGACTGTGCCAACAGAGTGTGGTATGTTTGAACACAAATCCTGACAGTAAACATGACTTACTTTCACTGCCACTTGTTACCTGATGGCAAAAATATGTCCTGTTAGTGAGGCAATACTTCCAAAAAGATCATAAAACCTTTGAGTCTGTCATCACGACAAGCAAAGTGCCATCAACCTCATCACACCTTATAAACCCTGGGCTGTTATTGGTGATCATATGCTGTCTGTTAGGACCAGTCGAATGTGCAGCTCTGTGAAGACATCAGATCCAGGTTTAATTTGGGAGTATCCCCTGCAGTGCACATATCCAACAAATGATTATTGACCTATTACACAGTGTTATGTGCTATGACCACCATGCTAACCTTTACAGCAGAATGAGCAATAATCTCTTCAGTGATTTGAGCCATGATGATATTCCTGCCATGAATCCTGCGCTGATGGGAACGAGAACTCTTCTTTTGACACACTGTACCAGTTGTTAAGCAAAAGAATCTCACATTATATGTCTTTTTCTCATTTTAGGGGAGACACTACATTTTTTTTTTCTTGATTTTTGGTCAGTTTGCTCTCTTAACATATATGCTTTCACCTACAAACTTGAACACTGTCCAAGCTGCACCTTAAGATGTTATATTGTTTAATTTAATTGCATTCATATACTTTTTAATAGGACATTGTAAATTCAATGTCCATTTTTTCCAAATACATTTTTAGTAACATTTTATAATGACTACACTTACTCCTGCCTTAGTAAAGTATGAACTTAATTGAAGACTTTATTCATAGTGGACAAACATTAGACTTAGTACCTAGTTAACTACTACGCTAAACCTTATTCCTAAGCTTAATGAAGTTGTTACTAAGTCTGAATCATGCTTAATAAACAACATGTTAATTATGAATTAATCTGTGTCCATGATTTGTTAATGCCAATTAAGGTGTTATTATTAAGTGGTACCCATTTTCACCCATAGAGACAGAAATATCAGCTCTCATAGTAGCACCTACACACACCAAACTTTACAATCTTGTATTGAACAAGATTTTTGACAGATTGTACTCAAGCATTTGTTTATATTTCAGTCTAAGCCTTTTTATTACCAATTTTCATTCAAATCTAGCTCCCTCAGATACTAAATAAGATATCCAAAATCTCCTTGGTAAATCTTTTTGTATCTAATTTGTCAACATTTCATTGCGGGGCAGGTTGGGTCGGGCCATTTTTGACAGCATTTAATCTTGTTTGGGCTAAAATAAAACTGCATTTGTTGACATCATTTTAATGTCTATTTAATGGTTGCGGGTGCAGGGCGGGTTGTAAAAATGATTCTGCTGCAAGTAAGCTTGTGGAGAAGTTTCAATATACTTAGTTATCAATGTTTACCTGTTCTTATCTATCGTGTCAACTTCTTCAACCATGTGCCCTGCAGGACCCTTCGGCCTACCCACAGCCCACGACTCAGGACCTGGCCAGCTTCTGGGACCTGCTGCAGATCAACATCGAGGACGTCAGGGTCAAGTTCCAGGACCTCCAGAGGCTGAAGGAATCGGGCTGGAGGCTTCCACCTGAAAAGAAGGTGAGAGCTTTGGGCACCTCCCACACTGCCCTGGCCCCCCTCCAGCGCATGCCCCGAGCTAAGATGGCAGTGTGTAAGAGGGTGGCACAGATGGCCCTGCTCCCCCCCAGGCCTTTGCGGGCGCTCAACAGACAGAATGCAAAGACGAACTGAGGCAGAAGGCTCTCAAGCTAGTTTTAATAAACAACATACTGTCTAGAATTGTGTAAAGATGGAACCAGAACCAAACCGAGGTTGCAAAATGGTCATCTGGTCACATCTGGTTTAGTCCTTTATAGATGTGGTTTAACAGCCTTTGCCTTTCCGTCTCACACATTTGTATTCATCCAGTTT
Organism: Rhinogobius similis; assembly: GCA_019453435.1. NCBI lineage: Eukaryota > Metazoa > Chordata > Actinopteri > Gobiiformes > Gobiidae > Rhinogobius > Rhinogobius similis. The sequence continues at coordinate 22,552,254 of CM033635.1, forward strand.
TGGATTTGTGCAAAGAATGTACTTTTTTTTTATAAAATATTATTATTTAAAATGAAAAACTAACTTATTTGTGTCTTTTTCTCTTCATTTTTGCATTACCGTTACTCCCCTTCCCATGTCACCCAATGTGTTGCATAAATGTCGTGGGTTTCTTTAATTTTACCCGTTCTTTCCTTATTTGATTTCCCCGCCATTTCTCCTTGGTTGCTCTTTTGTACGATAAATCCCTTTCATTTTACGAACCTCATCGCCAACACTGGACCAGGAGGACAAGAAGCCTCCTCCTCCCTTACCAAAGAAGCCAGCAGGGGGCGTGAGTGGCAGCTTGCGGGCGGACAGCGTTGGCGACGGCGTTGGCGTTGGAGGGGGCTCCGGTGGTCTGGTGGTGCCCCGCATGGGAGGACACACTCTGCCCATGAGGGAGAAGTCTCTGGAGCTGGGGGACCGCAGTCGGACTGAGGCGCGGAGGAGGCTGCTGCAGACCAAGCGCACGGCGTCCTTCAGGCAAAACTCGGCCACAGAGAGCGCCAGTGACAGCATCGAGATCTACATCCCCGAGGCCCAGACACGCCTCTGAACACAACACTAGTACTACACAATACAGGGGTTAGGCACCGACTGCAAAAAATGAATATCCATAATTGTTTAAATCACTTTAGATGTATATTTGAGTAGTAATAATTTGTTTACATTAAAATATATCGACACTTGTTGAGTCTTGAAGTACGTAAAATAATCTTGGTTAGTAAACAAAAATATCAGTATTTTGAATTGATGTGATTTAGCAAATATAGAAATACTTTTTTTGCAGTTTAATTCTAATCTCTGCAGGTTTCGACTATGAGCCAATCTCTTTTACATTTTAGTTGGAGAGCTGCCTCTCACCTCATATACTTCTATGCACTGTTGATTGGGGTTATTAATCTATGGTGTGAGGCTGAGATGGAGGGCGGCAAATGAAAAAAAAAAAGCCTATTTAATAATGTCATTATAGTGAGTCTACATAGTTGAACCCAAATGTCAACAGAAAGCTCCACTTTGTAGGTTTTCTATTGTTTTCTTTTTTAAAGTATAAAAATTGTGTCAAGGAGCAATAATAGCTCCTGAACTCCGTTCTGGTTTGAGCACAGCTTTCTGGAATTGTGTTTTCTGAACAGTTTAAACAGGTATCTTTTCTTTTTCACAAATGGTCACTGATCTGAACCATATATAGGCCTACATTTCAGGGTTTGTGTACATATAGTAAATATACAAGTTTAGAATATGAGCAGAAGTATGTGACTTGAGACGCAATGCAGTTCTATTGTTTGGTGTCCAAAGAGGCAACAAATCAATGGCAGCCATTTTAGTATTTTGAAATCTTATTAAAAGAGGTGTAGCCACATTTTTCTTCAATCATCTTGCTACAAAACCACCCAAGTAGTCCACTTTTGTACAACAGTAGTCAGCGTTGTGGTAGCATGTCTATGCGTGCACCTAGCACTGCTCCTTCACTGAAAATAAAGGGCTTAAAAGGCACAAAACCTCTAGGTAAAAAGATTACCATATCTCCCTGTATCCATTTGAATGAAGTCGCTATTTGTTTTATGATCTCGCAACAGACAATTGCATATGGATTGATTTGTGACATAGATTTCCATCCAGTCAGAAGGCAGACTCCCCAAAGAACAGTGATACGCCTGGTCTGCCCGCCCCACACCTGGCACCTCTCCTCCTGGTCTCAGCTGTCCACGGGGCCGTCACTCTCACACATGGAGCTTGTTTCCTCTGTCATCCCAAGTATCTCAGACTGTCCCCCTCTGCAGCAGTGGGGCGTTTGAATGTGCCAGTGCTGTTTGTACATAGTGTGCACACTCTTGTTTGCCAAAAGCTTCTCAGTGTAGCATCACAGCCTTGACAGCTCCAGAGACAAACCACAACCCTCTGGTTTTTATGTAGTCTTTTAGAAGTTTCAGTGTTCCAGGGTGAGGAATATATTGCAGTGACTTTTCAGGACATAACCTAAGATGCCCCTATTTCACTGTGATACTTTTGTGCCACCTAGTGGTCATTTAAGGACCCAGACTGACTGGAGTGGCTCCAAAAAGGGTTCTTTCCACCTCAGTCAGGAATCTACACAGCCTGCTAAACAGCCATGCGTGAAGAAGACAAAACACCCATTAACATTGTTTAACTCAATACTTTTTCTATCATGTGTTTGTAGAATTATAATGCCTAGTAAAAGGAGAGAATGCCTTTGTTAAAAGGATTTCACCCACTTGAATACTTTAAAAGCATCACTTTAAAAATGTGCTTTACCTAATAGCTTTTTGGAGAATCTATAGCCAATTTATAACAATGAGAAAACTGTTGTCTACATCTTACTGTAACTGTGTGATAGACTGTAGAAAAGCAGACCATGACCAAGTCATTAGGCTGATTAGGAGATGTTGTCTGTGTAAACATTGAAAATTAATCAAGAAAGAAAACCGTTTTATTTGTGCCATATGGTTTTTTCATAGGCACATACAGTCTATTTGCAGCTACAGCAAGACACTGATGGCATAGTTAATATCCAATGTGATGCCTAAAGATTGACAACATACATGGTTTGTTTGCTTTTTTTCTCAGTTATTATTGTTCTGTTTCTGTTCTGTAGTGTTGCATTGTATTGGTGTTTTATTTTATTTCTTCCTTACATCACTTAAATGTATTTTTCAACAATGAAACGTGTAGCATGATTTTCCAAGCTTTTGAGAGGAGGGTATTTCTAAATGAAGTATTCTTGTGAACATTATTATAGGATTGTGTGTGTCTACATGTGTGTGTGCAATGAGGGGTGGTGACTAAAATAGTTTAAAATTAGCCATTTTTAAGAGATTACGGAGGAAATGTTGAGCATGATTCTTTTCTTTTTTTAAGATTTGAAACGTGTTGGGAAATGGGATATTTTAATGGCAGATGTATATTTTATAAAATAATTTTTAGATTAGTACAGTATGTACAAAAAGCATATATCAAATGTGAAATATTATGATAGATTCTAATAGCCTTGTGTAATTCTACAGCTGTGCGGCATATCCTGAAAGCAGTTACTAGTGGATTTCTTTTAGGTTCATGATGCATTGGGTCACAGGGTACTTTTGGCAAAAGAGCAGAGTTTGCCAAGTATGTTTTTCCCTAGGCCTACTATATGATACTGTCTGGTTCTGTAACTATAACCTCTTCTATCCTTCTTTAGAACCAACTACATGTGCCTAACCAGCTGGAGGTTTCAGTTTACACTATAGAAAGAAATGTACATATGGAAAATTGTATGAAAATATTGTGAACTAAAATGTTTTTACTATATCTGACATAACCATAGCAGTCTCCCTCACTCCCATGTGCAATAGTCAGAATGGCAGAAATTATCATTGCATGTTTTATGATGATTTCCCTTATAAATGTTTTATTTAAAAAAGGGAAATTTTGTATTTTTGTGAGATTTAAAAAAATACAGACAGAAAATTTACAGATATTCAAATAGTCTTTGTAACCTTTGACCTTTGACTTCAGACCTTCAAACAGCAATCCGATACTGGAGTATTGACATCACGGCCAATTCATTCAAAGCAATGGGGGTTGCCAGGCAGCCTTGACATGATTAATTGTATTTTTTTCTTCTTACAACATCTCATTGGTGGTTGCCCTCAACAATTAAAGCACAAAGACATGCTGTTGTACTGTTACTCACTGTGAAGGACTCTGCACTTCTTCATCCCCTCCATTTTGAATCAGTACAATGCTTTTTTGGCCAATATTGACCGGAAACACCAATTGGAAGATGCCAGGACCGTCTTGTGGTTTTTCATTCATCAGTTATGTTGAGACATATGGGCCCACAGCGTGATCCACACCCAAGTCTGGGAAATGGAACTGTTAGATGGACTTCTTCTGTGTACCTCACTTTTCTAGCAGTAGTGAGTCCAGCTCCTATTATAGGCCTCTGTCCTCAGGGGAATGTCCAACACCACTCAACCAAACCCTGGACAAGTGGTTGCCTTTCACTAGAGGGCGCTCTCACATCACATTTAAGCACAGAACTTATATAGGAGCCATTTTTGGAGAAGCAGTCAATCAAGGTGTGCTCAAAGGTGCAATGTAGCCAATTCATGTGTCTACTAATTGTATAACTATAATGATGTATTTATTAAAAATCAGTGAATAGATTTAATCTACAAGTATATGATTTTTTACAACAACATAAATTATCTTGGTGTGAATTGCTTTTTGTTTTCAGACACTCAAAATGTCTAAATGTGTTGACTTATTTAGGTCAAAGCATACGGTTCAATTCTAAAATGTGAAAAGCATACAGTTATATACATTCAGTACACAAAGATTGCGCTATCATAAACTTATTTCTTCATGATAATTATGTTATAGGCACATATCATATAAAAAAAAAGATTTAATACATTAAGTAACTGTGACTTTATCATAAATAAAACACGTTTAAAATGTTCCATTGTGTGCACTGGATCTATATAATATATGAGTTTCACAAACAGTTGAATTTTTGCTGGAACTGATTAGCATTTGTACAGTATTGTATTAACTTAGGTTTAATGTGGACCTTCTCTAAAGCTCCTCAAGTTGCATAAGCAGAAGCCTTTCGACTTTTCCACATTATTAAACTAGACCTTGTAGAAGTAGAAGTTCAGTGAGCCTGTCGCACTGCAGTCTCATGTAGTTGTACTGTAATGTTTTACAGTGAAGACAGTGAACCAGATTTTTACAGAGAAAAAGGTTAAACCTGTGGATCAGAGACAACTGATTACTGTGTAATTACAACAGCCCCTGCCACCTTCATGTTTACAAATGTGTAAATACCTGGACATTGCTCTTCTCACTAATACATAATTGTTATTACTATACAGTTATTATTATGGTTGAAATAATTATTTATTGCCATTACTCTGGTGGGTTATAACAGTGTCGTTAGTTCTAGCTATGGGTTGCCATCATTATGTATTGAAGGGACAGTTCTGTGGGTTCTTGCTGCTACTTAAAAAGGTGGAAAAAATGATAAAACATTTTTCTGTAAACTATGGAAACTTTGGGGTGAGCAATGGACAGTCTGATGAGGCTATATGACAATAGGACATGAACATTCAAACTCATGGCTGTGTCTGTGTGAGCAAAACAAACTCTCCTCTGTGGTATTCTACTCTTTATTGTAGCATCTCCAGACTAGCCCTCCTGTTCACTTCTCTATGCTCTCACTTAACACCTTCATTTTAGACGGGTTTGATACAGCTTAAGCTCAGCCTTTCTTTTGAGTTGTTTTTCTCAGTGCCAAGACACATACTGTACATAACATGCATTTGGTCATTATGAGTTGAGTGGAGCACATAGCAATAGTGATGCCATAGATCTGAACAACTGTGTGTGCGACTTCACAGTGGACACACGGTGCATGATGTAAGAGTGTTGACATGTTGCACTGTGCTGAGGCAGTGAAGCGTCCATGTTTGTTGTGCTCATTTTGTACATATAAAAACTCCTTGTATGATTTATTAATCTGGATGTGTCGCTAAAGCCCAGAGAGATGGCACACTGTGATGTGGTTTACCCTAACACAGAATGTAACACTGTCAATGTTGTTCAAACATTTTCTAATGGTTAATATTATTATTACTATTACAATGATTAATATAAAGCTATTTTAGCGAGTTAATGAGATGGTCTGTGTTTTTTGTGTATTGTTTCCCCATGCATAACCTGGCTTATATTTACATAACCATCCACAACCATCAGTTATCATGGGTTCCAAGCTCTTTATATTGCTATAACCTCTGAAAAGACAACAATGCCAATGTAATACTTTACCTTTCAATTTATTTACCCATTTAAAACAGTAAAACATTGATTAAAATATATATATATTTTATCGTTAAGCAGCGCACATTTCATTCGTAATTCTCGACCAATCGGCTTCATCATTATAAAACTTCATAGAACATTGAACCTCAGTTACTTACAGCAATCAATATGAAAAAGTGTTGTAGAAAATTTAAACATTTAGTCCCTCAAACCACAAAGTGCAATGTTTGTTTAAGAATGTAAACCTGAGTTATTGAGTTTATATCATCAAACCGCTACTGAACACCTTCAAGTTTGAGAGTCCAGGCCTGTCCCGGAGCCTCTGGGAGCTCAGGGAGCAGGACAGTGAGGCCAGCAGAAGGGAGCAGAGGAGACCAAGCCAGAGGTTTAGGATTCCCCAGAAGAGTCACCTGGGCAACAGAGAGTTGAGAGTCATACACTACTAGGCTATGTATAATATACCATGTCAACAACATTTACCTTGGTCTTCGTGGACGTTTTGGGAGCCAAAAGTTGCACAATAGACTTAGGAGGCTTGACTGTCACAATGGCATACACACTGGAATCTTTAGATGTAAACCTTAAAAAAGCAATGGTAATTTGAATTCAGTTGCATTTTCAGCTCGCCTCATCAGTCAGCAAATAAGGACTGTTTTGTTGGCAAGATGATTTTATTTTTTATAATTTTAAGTAAATGAGAGCTTCTAATTAGACCAATTAGAGCAGTATTACCAGATTGGTAGGGTAGAATTCTCATACTGAACCCTCCAGGGTTTAGAGGCATAGATGGCTTCTCCATTGGTTTGTATCCAGGCACCGACCCCCCTGAGTCTCTCCTCAAACACAGGCGGGATGGTTCCGTCTGCAGTGGGACCTACGTTCAACAGGTAGTTACCACCTAAAGCCACGGTCTGAACCAGGTCCTGCAATAAATTATATTTTACATTATTATACAAGCAAATTATCAGTTTTTTTTCTGTCCATCCATTGTTAAACCAAATAGATGCAACTGTCCATATACCTTAATGATCGTGGGTAAGTCCATCAGTTCATTGAGCTTCATGTTTCTCCGGTAACCCCATGAGTTCATGTCCACAGAGGTGCACTTCTCCCACTTGTGTTTGGGCAGCTGGCCTGGAGTGTACTTATCCTCACAGTTATAGTAACCTCCATGTTTACAGGCACAGCCTGCTCCCCATCTATCATTGGTCACAACAGTGTCCTATAACAAGAAATTATTACTGTAAAGAATATACTAAACCGTTATTGGCATGTGTCCTCATACTTTGACTGGACTGTCATTGTAGAGCCAAGCTAAGAATGCAGTGGAGTTCCAGTACGTGTCCGGAGCCTCCCAGTCTCCATCAGACCAGATCACCTCTGGTTTGTACCTGTAGGACAAAGAATATTAGACTACAGTTGGCAGAAGACATAGTTATTCACAGTCTTTATTTGTAATGGTTTTTAGACACAACAAACCTCACAACCATGTTATACATTTCTGGGAGCAACTTATTTACAACAAACTCCTGGGTCTTGAAGCCATTTTTCTTGTCAATCAGATAAAGCGGGTGGAACCACTCATACAGAGAGTTGTACAATCCATAGTGAAGGGACCTAAAGAACAAATGTTAACTGTAGGCTAACAATGAGCAAGAGAGGAGCAGAGTTGTAAAGTCCAGAGTCCAGTACCTGTTTCGGACTGCCTCCCCCAAGTCCCCCACAAGGTCTCTGTGCGGGCCAGTGTCCACAGAGTTCCAGTTCCAAGAGAAAGGGGAACCCCAGGTAGTGAAGCCTTCATGGTGCTTGGAGGTCAGAACCACATACCTGCTCAATCAGAAAAGCATGTGACTTCACTTGAACTTGTCTAACAGGAAGTAATGTATGTGCTGTAGAAATAAGACATATCCACTCACTTAGCACCAGATGCCTTGAATATGTCTGCCCACTGACCAGGGTCAAAGAACTGTGCGTGAAACTGTGGCGCAAACTCGGGGTAGCTGAATCCCGGAGGGTAGTTCTTGGACATAAAGTTCACACAGTTTTGGTCCGGAGGCTGCTGTCCCTGCCAGTGCCACCAGAACCACTCACTCCCGAAAGCAGGCACACTAAACACTCCCCAGTGGACAAAGATGCCCAGTTTGGCTTCATCATACCATGCGGGCAGAGGTCTGGCGTCCAGGCTGGTCCAGTCTGCGGAATACCGAGCCTCGGCCACCACAGCACCGAAGACAAAGAGGAGCACGACCGCGGAAAACATGCTGAGTTCAGGTCACTTGGATTTAGACCTTCGTGTAATTACATTTGCGTTACAATGTTAACACGTAGGCTACTTTACTGATCCAGCGAGATCACGGGTTCATTCACTTTCTTCCTACTTTGCTCAGCGTCTGCACGTCACGTGTCATCACAAAAGTCACATGACTAAACCAGTTTTCGTGTGCGGAAGTTGCTAACAGCGCAAACTTAGTGGTTTTAACTGATTACAAGAAAGATAAACTGTAATTTGCCGGCCTTTCAATGAAAGAATGATGATATGACGTTTCAAATACTGTTTTCTCTTTTTTTCTTCTATAGATGGTGTTGGTCATTATGGACCAATGGACGGTGCTCTGAGTTTACATTTAAGCTTATTCTAGCCATAAAATAATAATATATAATATATATATATATATATATATATATATATATATATATATAATTATAATAATAATAATAAATAAATCATTATAAATCAGACAGTGCTAATTAATAAATACTCGTGTATTCATTTATAGTGAAAAAATGCATATAAATCAATAAATTAGAGCATGTGTATCACAAACACAGATTACAAATTCATTCATAGCGTTATACTTTAAAAACATACATTATGCTAAATCAAATCCACAAGAAGGAATGTGTAGTAACAATTATCTTCTGCACATTACACATTAAGACATTACATCATTGATATTATTACACAGGATCAACATCTGAACAGACCGCAGCAAGCTGCCGGTCCACCATGTCCTCCACTCGGCCCACCTCCACCTCCTCCACATCGTCCATAAAACTGGACCAGTCGGTGCCCCCGTCTGACCGCTCTCCTGCCTCTGCATGGCTGACAGCTTGACCAGAGTCTTCATTTGTGGTGGTCACACAGTTACAGCTGTCACAGAGGCCATAGCGCTTCAGGCCTGACGTCACAGCAGATCCGGTGAACGTCCTTCTACAGCTTTTGCAGGACACAGGCCAGCAATCTTTGTGAACCTGCCATATAGAAAAAGAAGGTGCTTTTGATGGTTAAATCAACTAATTTAGGGAAGCCATCTGAGACTATTGCTGTTGTGATTTTGGGCTCTACAAATTAAATTTGGATTTGCTAAATTGATACAATTTTCCTCCTATACTTAGAATATATTCATTCATTCATTCATTCATTCATTTTCTACCGCTTATTCCCGTTAGGGGTCGCGGGTGACTGGAGCCTATCCCAGTGACTTTGGGCCTTAGGCGGGGTACACCCTGGACAGTGGCCAACTCGTCGCAGGGCTGACACAGAGACAGAGACAAGGACAGACAACCATTCACTCTCACATTCATTCACTATGGACAATTTAGAGTTCTCAATTAACCTACACAGTCATGTCTTTGGACGGTGGGAGGAAGCCGGAGAACCCGGAGAGAACCCACGGTAACACGGGGAGGACATGCAGACTCCACCCAGAGAGATCGTGTGATGTTAGGGTGGTTCGGAATTCGAACCCACGAACTTAGGATATAAATATAAATAATGTGTAAGGAAAAATAGAGGTTGAGCTAACATGCATTAGTGGGTTTTTCTTACACTGAAAGCGTGACTACGTAGATGCTCTTGTCTTGTGAACCTCTTTCCACACAGCGGACAGGGGAACGGACGCTCTCCGGTGTGACTGCGGATGTGCCTCTTCAAAATACCCTTTTGTTTGGATGTGTATGGACAAAATGGGCACTTGTGAAGTTTTACTTGCACTACCAGGCTATCACCTGTAGGGGGAGAAAGAAAACTGTATGTGAGAGCAGCTACAACAGAGGGGGCAAACTAAGGCCTGGGGGTCACATTTTGGCATTTTGATCCTGCCCGCAAAGCACTTAATTCATGAGTCAAATATGGTTAATTTGTCATTTTATAGTTTACAGTCTGAGACTGCAGTTGCTTGTTCATTAAAGATCAGTTTTGAAAATAGCCACCACTAGAATAATGCCAAACTTTGATGCATTGGCTAAATAGAGTGACCAACGGCACTGTTCCCTCTAAATAAAGGTGATGATTTTTGGGGTTTTTCTTGTAGTTTTTTTTGTGTATTTTAGGCATTAAGTCTATGTGTAATCATATGTGTGTAATATACTGTAGTTAACAACATCCAAACTGTATATGGTTCGGCCCCCGGGCAAGTGTAAAAATCCAATGTGACCCTTGAGTCAAAAAGTTTGCCCATACCTGAGCTAAAATTATTATTTTTTCAACAATTTGAACACATTTACATGTACAAATTTACAAATGCCAAAATCTGATTAGGTCAGACAATCTCCAAAAGTATGGCCATTACATGTGGTGCATCAATAAAAATATTACATTGATTGTTCTGATTAAAAGGTTTCTATTGACCCTTTAAAAGTTGGTAAACAAATACAGTCTAAATTTCGTAAGGGAGGCAAAAGTAAAGTGGAACATAATGTGATTTCAACTGAGAAAATCAGACAATGTGAAACTTGAAATAATGAAAACCGCTCAGACACATGTGAGTGATGGTTTAAAGACATTTAAAATTGTATATTGCATTATTCGTTTATTTAATACTAGAAGACTCCAGACACTGACAAATCCGGATTTTACAGGACACATATATTGACCCCATATGCTTTTGTGAGTCTCAAATATAATATTAAGCTAATAGAAATAGTTGTTACTTCTTCTTTTTTTTTTTTTTTTTTACTTAAAATCATTAACATTCAGATCTGATGTTGGTTATTGTTTAAAACTGTTTCAGAGAATTTTTTTTATTGCAATGGCATTTTAAAGGGTCTATAGCTTCCTATATCAACTTATTTCTGACCAAAGCAGGCAGTCATGAGCTTAAAAACACACAATCTTTTATCTTGATAGTAATTGTTACCTGTGTCGTCTCCAAGCCAATCACTCTGAGTTTCCATCATGGTCGATCCCACAAAACTCAACCCTTCATCCATTCTGCTCCCCCCTGCGCCGCCGTCGAGCCCCGGGGCGAAGCGCGGACTCTCCCGCTCCACAATTGGGATGGGGCCTTCACCTCTAGCAAGCATTTCTATTAAGTGACGGGCATTGAACGTAGGACTGTAAGAAGACCGCTCATTGGACGGCGACGGGGGTAGGAGTCTATTGTTATGAAGACCATGGAGAGGCTGGGCAGTATATGTAGCAATAATTTTAGGGTCAGGAGACTCGACAAGCACTGGTTCATCAGGATCATACTCTATCTTAGGGTTTATAAGCTCAGGGGTCATATCAGAGGATGAGGAGGATGAGAGATTAGTTTGATCTGCATTTTCTTTGTGTCCTTCTTCTCTAAAATCTTCTTGAATATGGAAGTTGCTGTCTACCTCTCGGCTGGACCCCGCAGGGCTATTGTTAGATAATGAAGGCAGAGTTTTATCAGAGGTTCCACTCTGACTTGCCCCGCGATCGGCTTCGTTGTTGTCTTTTTCAGTTGCATTGGTCATTGTGCCTGTTGAGTTTGTGACTGCTTGAGAATCTGATTTGTCTTTTGACTGGCGTTCCTTGCCGGCGTTTCTTTCTCTTTCCTTGTTGCATATTTCCAAAGAGGAGTTGATATAGTCTTTACAGAAGTTCACCAGGTCTGTCATCTGTAGGTAGCTGGCTGCAGACATCACCTCAATGACATTGTTTCTGTGTAGGTCCAAGCGACCCGAGTACATGAAGTCCAGGATGATTGAAAAGGCGTCTGCTGTGACTATGTCTAGTGAGGCGGTACAATGGCGCTGACCGTTGTCCTGTATAGAAGCAGTAAAAGTAGTAAAATGCTTTATTAATTATACAAACAGTACAATACAATGACTTAATAACTTAATAACGAACATTTTCCTGGGTTGGCATTTTTCTTTTTCCATCTAAACAAATCCAAAATCCTCATCAATCACTCACTGATAATTTTCATGCCCCAGGAGTAGCTGGTGTAGCTGATGTTGTATACGCTGCAGATACTAGATGGATATTTAAGTGTTTCTCACAGGTTTTGAGAATACTGCAAACTATGCAAAACATATTTGAATAATTTTTATTTAATTCAATTTATGGAGTATAAATGACACTTTTTACTTTTGCCAATTAAAAAAAGCACTGCTTACATATTTAAAATAAATACTTTATGTTTATGACTAGGACTGCAACTAACAATTATTTTAGAAGTTGGCAAGTCAAATAATTATTTCAATAATACATTGAGATTTTTAAAAATACATTCTGCACCAATTAAAGGTTGAAATGTGGTGACTGAAGGCTTCTAGATTTAAAGAAAGTTTATTAAAAAAATGTTTGTTTTACATTCTTGATTGAATAATGCACTCTTTGAATGCATTTTAGAGCTTTTATAGTCCAGGTATCGATTTCCCAAAATACGACTGAATATTTTTTTATAATCAGGATTTATTCATTAATCAATGTACCCCTATTCTTGCCAGTACTACAACATGAAGTTTATTTGTTTTACCAGTTTTGCTACGAGGGCAAAAAGACAAATGGGGGACTGACAGAGTTGTCATCTTAAATATATGGAAAACACTAGGTAATTCAATAAATAACAGCAAAAACCTTAAATCTATTAAAATTTTAAATAAACAAGCAGGTGTAATCCCTCATTCATCTACACATGGTCCATATTACAAAAAGCTTCAGAGGTTGACATCTTGACAATGTTTTTTATAATCAAAACTTTCAAAAGGAAGTCGAAACGTCTTGACTTTGAAACCTTGTCCAGATGACTGCCTCTGAAGCTTTTTCCACAATCAAGATTTGTCATTACAATAACCATAATATTAAATTAAGTTGAGTTTCTTTCTGTAACTCTAGATAAATCATATCCATTAACTGCAGAATATTTCCTCGCAAATATTTGTTTTGGTCACGCCAGATTGTGAAGAGCAGCCTGGAACAAGCCCCTTCTCACACCACTTTACCTGTATGAAGTGCACCAGAAGAGCTCGGAAGTAACCGCTGCCTGCAAACAGCACATTGCGGTGGGCTTTGAACACACGACCCTCTACAAGGATACTGCAGTCACAGAAAAAGTCCCGTTTGCGCTGCTCGTTCAGCTCAGCCACAAGCCTCGGGAGGTAACAGGGCACTTCCATATCTAACATGCTCTGTCAACAACAAAAGGACAACTTTAGACAGTTGTATATATATGACTGCACTCTTTGGTTTGAACTCAAATAGTTCTGCTTTACACAGTTAAATAGATCTTTAACAAAAATGCTCTGTAATCCTGGACGGGGAAGATGTAGATCCATTGTTAGCCTCTATCAGCTAAAACAAAATAGTTACTAACGCTAGTGAGCTCAAGCCCCGATCAAATGCTTAGTTTACATTGCATCTGTTATTAAAATACATCTACGTTTATCTTACCTGTTTAACTACGTGAATGACACAATTGCATTAATCATGACATATATGTTAAACGTCAATTCTCTTCTGAAATGTCCACTTCACACATCAGCTTGTTGACCAAACCCTCCAACGTGACTTCCGCTTTACCGTCATTGAGTGAAGTGCTGCCCTCTGGCGGCTGGTGTTACAGTTTACAGACAGCGCTTAACAAAGTACAAGAAATGTGTGCAACCCATGTCCGATTTTTACCAAACAAGATCTCACACTGGTAGGGTATAAATGTTCCAATATATCTGAGTGAGCTTAATTTATCATAAACTACATATAGCCTTTCAATGATGCGATGTAGGCCTAATAAAGTTTAGTAAAGAATGTAGACTTAATAAGCGTGTTTTTCACTGTTGGCCCTTTGGTGTTTGAGAATTTGTTTTGTATTTGACCAATTGATTAATGTTTATGACTGATTTGGATTAATCGTTTGTTGTTGTTGTTTTTTTGTGTGTGTGTGTGTGTGTGTGTGTGTTTGTTTGTTTGTTACAATGTTTTATTCTCATTTTAAGATATATACCTTGCCTGACCAGCCCTGCAGGCCCTTTATTCACCCCTAATTTAGGCCTGATATAGTTCGGCTTTAAATTTGTTGTACTTGAAAACCCAAATGTTATCTTAATTGGTACTTCTCTGGTGTGAAAGATCAGTTTACTTGAATGTTGTTATTTTACAAATTCCAATAAGACTTTCTTAAATAGTTTTATAGCTTGTTTGTATTTGTGATTCCAGGATGTTGCATAAGAGGAGAGAGCTGTCTGAGCCGGAACTCAAGGCCCCATCTCAGACTACAGGTGAATGTTCCTACTTTCACCTGGTCATGAGATGTGGGACATGACCAAAGGACAAGATCTTAAAGTAGTCGAAGAAGTTTCATTCACAGTGTGGCTGTCCCAGTGCCAGCCCTGCAACTACTTCTCAAGGTACCTCCTGCCTAAAGCCCATCTTTAACTGCAAAAAGTAGATAATGTTTACTTTTGCATTATTTCGTACATACTTGAGTTGCATCTGTCTCCATTTTCATTTATTAATTAAAACCATGTGCTCTCCCTTTATGACTGATTATAATGATGAAAATAATAATGTGATGGGGAAAGAATATTGCCTTCTTCTCATTCCATCTCCACCACGCTTCAACCACGGGCGGCTCGCTCTCCCCACAAACTCTGCTCAAGAGCCCTTGTTTATTTGTGTTTGATTATGAAGCGAAAATAGTTCCCTTTTTATTTTCAGACATGGCATGAGTAAACAAGCCGTTTCTTTAGATTTTGCACCACGCCCTCAAAGTGCTCGAAGCTTGAGCATCTTATTTGTGTCAGATATTTTCCCATGGCACAAGAGCAAAATACAAAGACTTCGTGGTGGCCAGAAGAAACCACTGGGTAGGCGTACATGAGTCTCTGCACTGCCTGTCTTTTGAAAATGACATTTACAACACCCCGTAAAAGAGTATTCACGAATATAGGCACTAAATATACAGCCATAAAAAGTAAGGTTGTTGTTTATTCTGACCTGACACGAAAACAAATGACTGACCTGTGTTTCAGTCCTAACTACAACCCTGCCACCATTTTCTATTAAAAACACCCATATAGAGTAAAGTAAGATCAAAATTTAGGGCTCTGTCAGGGCTACAACTGGAGGATTATGCCTCTCTCTCATGTTTTAGGTGATTGGGGAAACCCTAGTGTCCAGAGGAAACCACCCAGACACAGGAGAACATGCAAACTCCGCCTGGAAAAGCTCCTGGCTGGGAATCAAAACTACAAATTCATGGCCTTATGAGTTCTAGCCGCTCAGTTATTGTGCTGCAGACGTTGAGCAGCGCTGTCCCAACTGGCAGCTAAGGAGGTACTTATGAAAATGGAGCAATAGACTTAATATTGTACGTTTTTATCAGGGAAACACTATATGTCTGTTTTGGTCACTTGTTGTTGGCACACAGTTAGCTCAGGAAACTCCCTTGTTAGATTTTTGTCATAACCAAACATGCCCCGTTGTGGCAGTGGCTTACACCCTAAAACTCTTCCACACCAAATAATAAATAACAATTCTTAATTTACGATTTGGGTTGTCTGTGATTACGACGGCGGCCCTCAAAGTAAATAAATGTAGTGATATGTGGCATTGGTTCATACTTGCTTATTGTGAGAGCCATAAGGATGGCACAAAGATCTCTAGGTCTCTTTTGCGGATTTCGCCTCGGCATATAACAGCCACTTAGCTCGGCATTTTCCCAGGCGGAGACAACGCACCACGGTGGCAGGGCCGGCCGCAGAGAGGGCCTGATTAAAGACTATAAGGGACAATGGAGGTCGGGGACAGCGGTGGCATTTTTCCATCCCCGCCGCTGTCTCCTGGGGGGGACCAAGTATGTGGCGTGAAACGTTTGAATTATACCAGAATCCATGGAATTCAGACGGAGGCACCGCGGAGAGGACCCTCGACCGGGGATCAAAGAGCTGAGAGTGGCAGTGCGGTGGACCCTGTGGTGGAGCCAGGCACAGAGCAGAGCCTTAGAGTGTGTGTGGCTGTGTGTGCGCGCAAGACTGTAAAAAAGATCTATGCATGTTTGAATGTGAATCATGTTTTCTTTTGTGGTGTGTCTTATGGGCTTTCAGAGGCTTTAGTGAATTACTAATGCTCTATAATGTAAGGAAGGGCATTGGAACAGTGACAAAATCGAAGCAATATTTATTTCGCCATCTTCATTTTGGACTTACTTCTTTCTGTATTTTTGTGGTTGTAGGGACAAGAGGATATTCAACTTACCAAGGGCCTTCGGGGGACTAAGTTAAGGTCTCTAGTAAGTACAAGGCAGCTGAACAACCTTGTAGTGGCAACAACTACAGCAGCTGACTATCTATGGCCAGGTGCTCCTGATTTGACGTTGAACTGAGCAGAACCCTTAAAGGAGACATTTATTTTGTGCTTTGTAGAGTAAACATGCATCATTATTTTATAATTTGTAAATTGTAAAAAACTACCTATTTAAAAAAACTGCAGAACTGAGAGGCCCTGCCCTTAGTAATCAGCAGCAGATTTTCATTTACTACTTCATTTTCAACATGACATTTATGAACCTTTACATCCATGACCCTCTGTCGGATTTCTTTGTTTTATTTATAATAATTGCAAATGCGTAAAGAGTAGTGGGCGGAGATGGGAGGTAGGCGAAAAAAAAAAATTGTAAGCACTCAAGCTTCAAAAGCAGGATGTATTACTCAAACATGCATGACATCAAAATACAACTTTGAGGAAGCTAATGATGAGGGAACACCTTTGTAAAATGGTTAAAGCTCATGAACGATGATGCATTTAACTTGTCCCCTTTAAATATTCTGGACTTTCTTGTATGGGTTTTGAGTAGAAACATTATCTATAATTAGCCGATCTGGAGACGTCTACCCCTTTTCCTAAAGCTATCACAGACAGAAATACATTCTGCCAGCCTTTTGATTATTGTATATTTCGAGTCAGTCAATGGAGGCGTCCCACACCACACACTTCCGGCAGAGCTGACTGTCTTTGCCACATTTCCGCTGCTCACATCAAAGAGTTCAACTAGGCTATATGCAGTCGACTTGACCTCAAACTAGTCCCTGTTTCTAAAAATGACAGCATATTTGTGTGCAACATGCATGTAGAGCACACACAAGTGACCTAACATTGAAATATGTACGTTTAAGGGCTGACAGGAATTTCTGTTAAAATATGGAGGGAGGGAAAAATGCTATTTCAAACTTGTTTGCGTGTTTTTTGATGCTTTTTTTATTCTGGTATTTTATGAGCAAACATCTCTGAAAACACTTTTTTCCCCCTTTTTTCCAGAAAATTTGTCCTTCAGAAATGTCATGGAATATCTGGTTCTCAGACCATGTGGGGTCTTTAATCTGTCATGTTAGTCCTGTGTTTGGGTGGTTCCTCCTCCATAGGTGCTCTGGTCAACCCACGTTACCTAAAAAGCTGACCCTTATCTTCAAGGTTGAGGCATGAATTAAAAAAAAAAGCAAATAACATTAAGCTAGGGCTGCACAATTAATTGAATTCGCATTGAACATAACAAAAAGCTACAAAAACATTCTAAAACACATGATTCTTTGATGATGATTAGTTCATATTTCAGTCTCTTTGTCAATTCTCCTGGTTGTGTTTAAAATGTGAACTGCATTAAATGCATTAAAAAGCATTATATTCAATCCCTACAGGCATTTAATAAAAAAAAAATTAACAAAAAAGATTTATCCTTCAGAACAATAAATGTAAAGGTAATAAAAATATGAGCAAATTATTACGGCATCCGTGTCTCCAGAGCCGCTGTATTGGCCAATCGGAAGTGCAAGTCCATTACAGTAATTTTTACTTTTAAATTTAACATTCAAATTTATTTTGAATCCCAGATATACTTGATTAGGGTTAGGGATTGAAACTAGACATTAATATCTTAAATTTAAATTTGATGTAAATTAGCTTTTACATGTAGAGTAGTTTATTATATTCTGGTCATTCTGCTGCCCAATGGAATGGTTACAAGCCAGTAGTTTGCCTTGTTATTTCTTAGAGCATATGAGCATCCGTTATTTCTGGTCAAACCTCTCTTGTCTCGAGGTAAATTGTAATTTACTAAATATATTTAAAATGTGCCATGGTTGTGTGCTTTACATTCTACAACATCACATGTAAATTATGTATCAAATCGTTAGCCGTTGCACGCAGCAGTCTCGTCCATCATTCTCTCCTGTCTTTTCTTGCACACTCACCATAATCCTCTTCTAGGAATGCTAAAAATGACCCAGTGGATTGGTGGCGGCGGGTTTTTATGTGGGTTTTAGGGGCTTATGGCTGCTCTTGGGGGCTGCCGTCAGGTCGAGGTGTTGCCTGGATGTTTGGATGATAAGGCCTAATCTGAGGTGTAAACTTATAAGAGGGATTTGTGCAGTGAGAGCCTGTCAGGAGCGAGCAGACTGCAGGGAGGATGCACCAGCTATCTGAGGGCTTTGTGAGGGTGAGCAGGGATCTTCTGAGGCAGGGCCAGATAGGAGTATATTTGTCATTACTAAAAGTCATTAAAAGTTTATTTCAGTTCTACGGTTAAGGTGGCTTATGCACTTAATTGTCTATGAGACGTTCTCCTGTGTTCACCTTGTTACTATTTATACCGTCATTCAGTCATTCATTTGGACAATACCATTTTTCAGATAAGGTTCATATTCAAGGTACACTTCATTGATCCCCAAAGAAAAGTTGGTCCTCTGCATCTGACCCATCCCTCAATGGTCATGGTGCAAACTGTTAGGAGCAGTGGAGTGCAGTGCCTGGGATCCCATCTCCCATCTCTTTTAGGAACAGCTCAGAGTAGAGCTGTTGCTCCTCCACATTTAGAAGAATTCAAACATTCAAACCAGTGCATTGCATTCTCTTATTAAATAAGTAATAATATAATATAAATAAATAAATAATATAATGTAGTTTGGCCAGATTCAGGTGTGTAGACATTTTAGGAACTTTTGTTTGTTGTTTTAAACAAAAAACATTCTCAAGAAAATTAAGTTTTGTTTTTTTCTCTTGAAATATTCATTTTTACTTCTTATTTTTGTGCATAGTCTGCTCTCCATGTACAATCCTTTTGCCAAAGGCCACTGGACACATGCTCTTTAATACATACACTTAAAGAGGACATTTAAGGATTAAGACCCAACTATTTTTAGAAACATACATAAAAGTAATAGGAGTGAAGCGGCTCCTCAATATAAAAATTAGTCCCTTCCATAAACTTTGAATGATGGCCAGCTTCCGAGTCAAAGCGCACACGGGAAAGTCGTTAAGTAAGTATGGCTAATATTAGCAGTGTCATAAAGCCACCAGTTGCACGCTGCACGACTGAGAGGGGACCGCACAGGATTAGCTTGGAGTTGTTTCATTTTTTGACTTTCCCTTTCTTCTCCATCTCTCTCTGGGCCTCATAAAAGATTGGCCTGTGATGTGGCGGAGGAGCGCAGTCAGAATGAAGTGATTATGGATAAGGGCCTTTGAGTCATGGCACCAAATGACATTCTTTAAAGCGCTTAAATATAGTAACAGTTGGCTTTTGCAGGTTTGTTGTTTGACTATGGGGCATCCTCGGCCTCTTCACGCTCGAATCACAACCAGATTCTTATATTGCTTCTTTAATCTTGTCAGGGAAAATTGGCTCAGCGTGGGAATAAGGAGAATTCTTCAGGGATGCGTTTTGTTGTTTTTGAGAGTTGTGCGCACATTGTTTTATTTATTTTCTCAGTTGATCCAGGAAGAGAAAGTGCCAGCCTGTGCCAAAACCTCATGAAGTGGAGATAAAAAGGAGTTGAGTGAGAGGGAGGGCAGCGCGTCACGGCAAAGATACGGGCTGTCGGACGAGGAGAGCTTTACAAATGACAATCTCCAGGGGGAAGACTTGGAGGGCTAGATTGGTGGTGAGGGGGGCGGGACTGGGGGATAGATGAGGGGGAAACATTCTCCGCTACCCACATTAAAGACATAAAAAAGAAAACAAACAGAAAAACATGTCTGACATAAAGAGGCTGGTTTCCGCGGCGACAGCACAATGGCTGCCTGTGGCTCTCGGGGCCCTCGCCGTCCCGTCTGGGGCCCGGCACCAGCGAAAGTCACCGCGGCAGTCACAGCCATCAGCCTGTATGTATGTGGGAACAGCCATGAAAGAGAACCCACTCCGCGGCCACAAAAGACCCTTTCTGCCGCGGCCCTTGCCTTTAGCCCAGTGTTTGTCTTCACACAGGGCAGCGGACGGACAGGGAAGTGAGTGGCAGCCTGAGGCATCGCCATCCTCCTGACACCTCGTGGCTGAGAGGATCGTGAACAATATGCTGCAGTTGGTGGTGCTGGTTTGGTTTGTGTCCCTCAAAACTCTTTCTGCACTTGCACTGTTACCTCAAAGTTGAGAAGCAAACTACACTTCTATCAATTTTCATACTTGAGTGTTGTGACAATTCTATTGGAGGAGAAAGTCTTTTGGGCAGGTGATGTCCATAATTTGGTTGCACTCTTTCACTAATAGACTGTGTAATTTTCTCTCAAGAGGTGGGCAATTTATTGAAATTTAGATAACACAGTGAATGTCGTTTTGAAGATATGCAAAATGTTAATATGTGTGTTTATGGTGCACTTTTGTGATTTATTTTACTGACACTGGATTGACATAATATTGTCTAAATATCGTTATCTGGACATAAGAATATTGAAACACTTAACTGTTAGCTTTATGTCGCTATCAGCCATGTGAAACAATTCTGAGAACTCTTATTTAAGAGCATAGTTGGTCCTCTCTTCAGCATTGCATTTAGTTTTTACCCCTCGGTGGAAAAAACGAAATACTTTATAATTACCCCAAATTTGTTGAACATCAAAGAACATATCAGATTTAAGGAAAATACTGGCCCTCATTTCACCTCCTTATGTTTTGTCTAGTAGGCCATACTTTTTTCTTTTTTTTCCAAATCTGTTTCTCTTTATTCACCTTGGTCTACAGTACACCATTTCAAAAACTGTACTAGGCCTATTTGGCATGGACAGCCTGTTATCTGATGTGTCCAGTCCAGTGGTCAGTAGTTTATTAACACCTCATTCCGCTCAATAAGACCATAAAAGCACAAAGGTCGTTTCTCAGTGGAATGTGTCGTAGTAGATCTGTGTCTGTACAGTCCATCTTGAGGAGCAGACAAGAAGACAGCACAGCCAGGCATTCCTACTGTACGTCCAACAACAACTGTCCCTTTAGTCTGGAAGGCACTGCAGAGGACATTCCACACTGCTGCCAATTCCCATGCCAATCCAAGCCAATATTGGGCATCCACTGAACACAATGTTGGAATTTAGATTGCACCAACTAGTTTCTTTTTTACTATACTGTATGTGTTCCAGAAATCCATCCCTATTTGGCCTTTCACAGTCATTCATTTTGAAGCTGAAGATCTAGTGCTACAGAAAATATCACGATAAACAATAATATTGGAACTAACTGACACAAAAACCCCAGAATGAAGCACCCTACCTATTCAAACCTATTCAAATATATAGTTCCATCTGTCATTTATTGCACAATAGTCAGGTCTTATCCTTAATAAACATTTTTAATGAAATGTTCTTCTTGTATCACTTTTCGTATACAGTAATAAGACGAACATCTTGCTCAACATCAAATCCAAAGCATTTATTTTTTTACTTATGTGAGACCAAGTTGGCGTTTTGCAAGATTTGCAAGGTTTTGGCCAATAAAAAGACAGGCAAGTCCAAAGTTCTGCTTTGAATTCAAAACATGCTCAAGTCAAGTTGCAATTCAGTGTGATCATCTCCACAAATTTGAAAAACGGCCTTAAAAAAATCAACAGTGTGAACAGAAATGGCCAATTCTGCTTATATGTGCGTATGCTATTTATGCCTACGACTTTCTATGTAATGTTTTTATGGAAATGTGGCTATAAGCTTCTTAGAACAGTGGTTACTTATTTAGTGGCAAAGTTTAACTGTCCCTTTCCATTAAATAAATACTTTTTTTTACTATGCTATAGAGTGACAGGCTCTTGATTAGGGCTGTGCAATTAATTGTATATATAATTCTGATTTCAGTTATTACACTATTTAAGTACAAAAATGTTGTAATCGAGTTACAAGTGCACTCCTTTTGCCTTGAGCAGCCTTATTATTGACTGTCCACGTCAAACTCCAGATCTTAGCACTTTTCAACAGGACACGTCTTGCCACACTTTTTGTTTATTTGCGTTTAGAGTACGTTTAGAATGATGACTTTTAATACCACAGGCCTGCATATTAAACTAAAGGTATTTATTTGCTGCAATCTGCAATCTTCTTTCATTTCACTTGATGTTTGGCATTTGGGCATCCATAAGTTTGTCATCACTTTGTAAGCATAAGTTGGATTTCTGATGCTGAAAGATATACACTATGTGGTCAGATACAACAATGTGATCAGCGCTGAGTGCAGAAGAAAGTCCCAAATCAAATGTGCCACAAAGCCAGTTCCGTCTGACAGATTTCCAAACAATGGCAACAGTCATGCATCAGGAACAATAATTACAGCTGAGTGCCTGGCCTTATAAATTGTGGCTATGGGCTGTCCGAGTTTCGTGTGAGGATCTCGCGTGTGCACTTTACTGCGTTCACACGTTCATATTAGACTTGAGTGCGTGTGTGTGCAAATTGTAAAAGTATGAGCCTGTTAATTTCAATAAGGGACACGGCCTTGTTGTGGTTTTGGGGAGATGGGCGGGAGAATACTTGAAGTGGCCAAGCAAGATCGCCAGAAATCTCTCCTCGAATTCCACCCCGCGCCGTCAGCCGTTCTGGGACCACTCTCTCACACTCTGTCTCCTGTCAAACAACCACCAAATAATTCTGTTATTCAATAATGCATTTTTATTCTTTACAAAACCTCCAAAAATGTTAGACAGCTTTGTAAAAATGCACAAATGTAGTGTAGTAGTGTCAGTTTCACTTAAACGCACAGTACGTAACTATTAGCCAGAAAATGGACAAAAATAAAAGCATGTTGTTTTTTCCACTTTGTATGGTTTAAGTTAATTGATTCATCGCAACTAATCATTGAGATAATCATTGACTAATTTAGTAATGGAGTGAGTGTCAGCTGGACTTCAGACTCCAAAACATGCCATGTACTGAGAGAGAGTAGAGGAAGAGACTTGGACAAAGAAAAAATACTTTAAAAAGACACAGGAAACAAGTTCAATTTTGCTTTTGATCAAAAATACTGTCTGTAAATATACTCTTCATTGGGGTCAAATTTAGTACAAATCTGATATTTATGGGCATTTTGCATTTGAAACAACTAATTTGATTAATCAAAAGAATAATCAGTCGATTAATCAAAATGGTTAATGGTTTTATTGCACTTACTTTGAGCGCTTGCATCTCCTCAAAACTGACTGTTACTCGGCCTGGATGGGGTTTTCCATGTTTTCATGGAAAAGTTACTGAAAAGTTAGGCTGTAATATTCCACAGTGTGGCATAAAACCTATTTATGTCCATGGAAAATGTTGTAGTGTAAATTATGGTTTTGATAAGTAGAAAAAAAAAGAAAGAGAGATTTTATAAATGTACAGAAAAGTTGGTACACAGAAACACAAAGTAGGAAATAATTTTAATGGATTTTTACTTGTTATTTACTTTTTCAGCTTTACCTCCTCTTCTATCTTTTTTCCATTCGAATACAAATTCAAAATGAGCAATAGTGTTATAATGTGGCCTCTATTGTATTAATCATTGTGAAAAACCATTGTAGGTTTACATTTATATTCCTATCACTGTCCAAACTAGACGGACGCCTGTGCTTAATTTCAGCAGTACATTACTAGAAGTAGACAAATGATACAGAATTATATGTAACCCTTTGAAGAAATGATGAGTGGTTCAGAATAACAGACTTCATAGATGTCCCTTTTCTCTCTAGCTCTTTTTTTTTCCTGTTTCTGAAGCTCAAATGAAATCCAGATTGAATTAATGATTGATTGGTATTGAAAAGATCTATTTTTTGTGGGGAGGAGTCTTAAGATTTCAGGATGAGAGAGTGGGAAGTGTTCGGAGAAAAAAAGACGACTTCTCTTTTCAATTCATCTTGACTTATTCTCACCACACTTTAAGGCCCCATGGAGCTGCTCACATTGATTAAGGACGCTCACGCACACACATGGTTTTTGATGTCACATGATAAAATCCAGGCCGGACCTAAATGGAGCGCAGAAACAGGGGGAAAGATATAATTGAAATGTTACTTTGTCGTCTGATCACACAGTCAAATCGGCTATAAGACGCCATTTTGTCATAAGACCCTTAGCAAACAACACACCATAATATACCAAAACCAAGCTAAATGTTTTTCTATCGTTAAAGTAAATGAATAATAACTAAATAAATTAAAAAAGGTTAGTGTTTGTTGGGAGGTCCACACCTGCTATTCTCCATTGAGATGGTATTGCATTGCCTGGAATGTTCCACAGTATAGCATTAAACATATTGATCATGCATTAATTCAATAACAGGTGTTTTATTGCTAAAGAATATCTTGAAAAGGCAAAGCAGTAACGTCTCCATGGAAACAAGCAGGTGGCAGACTGCTTCTAGAAAAGTGACATAGTGCACTTTTCTTTTTTATATTATTAAAAAAATATATGAACAAGACCATAGAGTGGAAAGACAAAATCAAAAGGAAATTGAGTAGCCCAAAGAATAAACCATAAAGTAAAATATCAGTCAGTCATGGGACCTCTGTTTATCTGTCCCAGTGTATGGTAAATTTGGCCATGTTTAAGTTCAATGTAAAAGTCATCCTTTTCTATTTAAAGTGCCCATCACAGGTTGAACTACTCATGTGACTATAACACAGTTAAGATCGTTATATTTAAGATTTTGCAACAGTTTTGCCCAGTTTGATCATCTTTTTTGTTTTAAAATTTTACTTCCTGGTTCATCAATCATGACATCACACTAGGAAATTCTGTCAGTTACTTAGCAACCATGTTTTACACTGGGCCAAAAGCTCCTTTAAGGTCACAGAAATGATTTTTTTTTTACAAATAGAAATATATGAGAATAGCTTTATTTTGTTGAGTGAATGTTTAAAGGGTCCTAAAGATGTGTGTATTGTGTGTAAATGGTCTCCCTAGTGTGATGTCATCATGTTTTGGAACTGCCCCACTTCCTGACATTTTCAACATGTTTTTGAACTTTTCTTGACCAACTATTACTTTCCTGGTGTAAAACTACCATTTATATGTACAACAGGTATTATCCCACTAAATAAAAAAAGTAGAAAATCATTAAAAAAAAAAAAACTGTCATACGCACTTTCTAGGTTTATTTTAATCCAGTCCTTGGTTGTCGGCTCTGTCCCTGTCATCCTTTTTCTTGTTATCGCTTTTTTATTTTATTTTTTTTGCTGCAGCCAAAAGAACATTCTAGTATCCATCTATTTTTCCCACTGTTAGAGTATTACATCCGAGATACATTTTCTTAAAATGAAATGGAATATCGACGTTGAATGTAGACTGCAGTGCCTCATTGATCTTAGTCCAGAATGTATGAATAGGAAAGCCTTCTTAAAATCCACATATTATCATTTCAAACTTTACAGTATTAGTTTTGAAAGAAATGTTATTCAATGTTAAATTCCTGATATTGTTAATTGTATCGTTGCCATGAAAGCTGCGCTCAGTAATACTTATATTTAGCCAATACACAGCAACAACAATACAGGCCGCATGTTTTGAAAGTATGCCCATGTTTTTTTCTGCATTGTGCTATGTTTAGTGAACACACCCAGCGCAGACTGGTGTTCAGGAAGTAGATACCCTCGGCTGGGCATTGTGTCGACGGGCCATGCCACTTTCAGACACACATGTGCACACAAAACCACGGCCGTCGCACCAACAACCGGCGCCCGCCTCTTATGTTTCCATGGCAATCTCCTGCTGCAATCTTCCCACGGTGCAGCGGAACCAAGTGCTCAACAAGTAATGGACTTATGGGCTTTGTGAGGGACTGTCCTATCTTGTCCACTGAAGAGAACATATCCAACACTCACTAGGAGGACTCCACCTTGACCCACTATTCTCAGCCCAAACATACAAACAGTCGATGTAAAAATAGTATCTGACAAAATATGAATTACTTTAGAATGTTACCTGCCTACACATTTATACTCAAAAACAAAAAAATAATGATTGCGCAACTAAACCCTTAGTCTGAAAACAGAAAATTACATGCAAAATACTTTTTCCTCTGGCAAAAAGCAAATTAAGGATTTCACTGTTGTTTGGTCATAGTGCCACTTGTGAATAATCGTAAAATGGTGATGTTTTTTCTATCTTAACACTAAATTTTGATATTGTGACATCCTAACCCACAAGCGGAGAGCGTATCAAAACAAATAAACACTGTGGGCCTTCACCTGTCGCTACGGACTGTGTGAAACGCTTCACGTGTCCTGTCACAGATGTTGTTCTCATCTTTCCCACACTCCTCACATCACCGCTATTGTTCCACAGCGAAGAATAATTAAAGGAACCAGAAAAGGCAATGAAAGGAGGATGGAAGGTCCGGAGTGGTGCTTTAATTGAGCGAAGATGACTGTACAACAATATGAGGGGAGTGAGAGAGAGCATAGAGAGGAGGAAAGAGGAGGAGAGAGGAGGGCACTGGGGGGGAGGAAGATCTGGCAACCCTGCACCAACTGCTTCATTGGGCGACTGTCAAAGAGAGAGAGAGAGAGAGAGAAGAGACATCAGAGAGGTTGGAACGTGATTGGCCGACGGGAGTCTAAAAGCTAAGCATCTTGTTAGTTTTAGTAGTTGTCATGGGCCCTTGGGGGTCGATCACAGCTGACTCACAGAGGGACCAAGAGCGCAGAGAACTTCCAGACTTCTGACAAGGAACTCTCGGGACAGTTTGGCTTTTGTAAGGGACAGCACCACCAGGCAGACCTAAGAGGACAGGGTCTTCGCGCGTGCCACCGAAAATGAAGCGACCTCACGACTACAGCTCCCCCGATTCAGACACTGACGAGTTCATCGATGTGGGACAAGAAGACGGCTACTGGTGAGGGACCAACGCTTGGCAGAAGAACAAGCACGCAGGCCTAACTGAGGAGCTAAAAATAAATCAATTAGGACAAGTTGCTGTAATAAGATCTTGATGCATGTGTCTCAAATCAGAATTGACAAAAGTAGAGATAATAATAGTGAATGGGAAACAAAGAGAATACTATTGAGCTTTTATTTTTCTTCCCTAAAACAGTGCATTTACTTAAAAATCTGAAACAAGATTTATTGACAAAAAAAATCTAAACATTTTATATATTTTTATTACTCAAAGGAAAACGGCCAATGTGAAATTATGGATACAAATCTTTCTATGTAAATAGTGAATAGCAATTAATGCAAAATGTATTTATGTTTTATAGAAACTGTAGTAGGCCTTGAACAAAATTGAAAAAATATAGAAAGAAATATCTACCTAACTGTAATTAAACTTAAACTTTAAACATTTTCAAAAACTAATGTTATGAGCGGCATCTTTCCAGTGCCTTGAGACCCTATTGACTGCAGTATTGGTTACATCACTGGCGACAAGGGAGCCAGCGGCACTAAAGCCTGAATTTGGATAAATCAAATTTGTGACATGACATGAGAACATCCAGCGTGGCCCTTTTGAAGATCAGGCCCCATCAAACATGAGAACTAAACAAAAACACACCACAAACTGTCAGCTTTCACTTTGGAATCTAATAGAAGTTCAATGTGTGTGAACCAAGAAGAACATCGCCACGGTGACTATATGCCTGAAAATCATCGCCTCCGGGCTGTGTAATCATCTGTCTCCAAGCCTTCTTATAGCTCCCAAAGAGGAACAACATGTTATTTCACTGATGTCCAGAAATGCAACTTTTTCCTTCAAAGTGCTTCTGGTTTTCTTTGCCCGGAAAACAAACTAGATTAAAGCTATAGCCTATGTGCCATCCTTTCAGTCCTGTGTTGTATTAGTGATAATAATAACAATGTGTAGAAGAACTAAAGTTTTGTGTCTGTTCGTGTCTTTGTACAGTGCGGTGACTGGGTCCATGTCTCCTGGTAGCGCCTCGCAGGTTCTGGCCCGAAAGAAACGGAGAGGGGTGAGTGAGTGAATATACGTTTTATTGGTTTTGTTTGTGCCATTATTATTAACCAGGCGTACTTTTGGTAGATCATAGAAAAGAGGAGAAGAGACAGGATCAACCACAGCCTGTCGGAGCTCAGGAGACTGGTGCCTAGTGCGTTTGAGAAGCAGGTAAAGAGTTAAGTTAATGGTGTAAATGTTGCACATTGTTTAATGTTGTAAAATCACAGTGAAAGGGTTAAATGTCTGAGATGCGTGCGCCTCTCTGCAGGGATCATCGAAACTGGAAAAGGCCGAAATTCTGCAGATGACAGTGGATCACCTCAAACTGCTTCATGCCATGGGAGGGAAAGGTACAATTATCTTTGTATATTAGCCACCTAATTAACTGTTTATGTTAATCGCTCAAGTAATAAACCAGTCACATTCACTATATTATGTCAGTCATCTTCTCAGGGCGATGTCATTTGATCTAAAATCTTGGTCAAGTTTAATTTTTATTTTTTTTTAAATAAAGGTTAAAAATTAAAAAATGAATACAATTAAAAATAAAAAAAATAAACCAGAATTTGACATTTAAAATCATACGAAGATTTAGACTTAGTATGAGGTAAAAGATATTTTTACTCCCTTTTCAGGCTAGTTCTATGTTGTGACCAGAACATTTCAGAGTAGTTTTCTGACATATACTTTTACTTCTACTTGAGTAGTAATTAGTTTAAAGTAGCAGTACTCTTACTAAGTAAATGTTTTGGTCATTTTCTCATTGTGAGTAAGACAAAAGTTTACATGAACAAAATTTATTTACACTTTACCTTCAAATATGATTTAATTTTATACTTTTGGTGTCCTTTCTTTGGAAATACCCGCATCTGTGCTTTATTGAATGTGTTGTCTGTCTTATTACATTCACTCATAAATCAAATTTTATTTGATTTGTTTACGCCCAAACTGTTTCTCAATTCTCAAGTAGTAGTTTCACCAAATCCTTTTTTACTTTTACTTGACTACATTTTACTTCTACTTGCGTAATAATATTTTTAAGTTACTCTTACTTAAGAACACATTTTGTCTACCCTTCTCACCTCTTGTTGGGACAAATGATGTGTACCTGATACTTCATGGTGACACTAATATGCACATTCTAACTTTCGTCTGTTGTGTCAGGTTACTTTGACGCCCGAGCACTGGCTGTAGACTACAGAACCCTCGGCTTCAGGGAGTGCGTGGGGGAGGTGGTGCGGTACCTCAGTTCACTGGAGGGGGAGTCAGGGGACCCTATCGGCGCCCGCCTCGTGTCCCACCTCTCCCACTGTGCCAGCGAGTTAGACCCCCTGCTGCTCCAGCATGCCCCAGCCTCTGCCGTGTCCTTCGCCCCCTGGCCATGGCCCACTTTCCCCCCACTATCTCCTGCGCCTCCAGCCTCGTCGTCGTCACCCCCTTTCCACCGTCGGGAACTGGCTCTGTTGGGGGCGTACCCTTCACCTGCAACTCTACGTCTCAACCCTCCTCCTCCTTCTCTGGTCGCTCCGGCTGCCCTGACCGCCTCTGTCCCCCGGGTGTCCTCCCTCACCGCGTCTCCGCTCCACAGAGGAACACAGCCGCCCCATCACAGCGTGTCCAATGTCTCGCCCCGTCCACTGTCGCCCCCGACGTCTTCATCCGCCTCCACTGCATCCTCCTCGCCTCCTGCACAAGCTTCTTTTAGACCCTTTGCACCGCTGGGGTCTCCCACGGCCCAGCGTAGGGGTTTAAGTGTATCGAGCAAGTCGAGTCTCGGCTGGGGGACAGAGATCGGAGCGTTCTGACAGCTATCTTTGATTTTAGGACATTTTGCTGTAAACATGGACTTACAATAGAGTGTCATGAAACTGAATGCTGGAATTTACTCTTGGTAGAGGTATGTGTGAGTGTCATATCAAATTTGACAAATGGACAAAGATATGTGCAACCATAATCAGAGGTGGGTAGTACTTAGTTAAATTCATGCAGCTATATTTCCTTTTTAAATAAACTGTACTTTTCAGAGAAGTTGACAGCATACTTTTAGTTCTGCCTGAGTGATGTTTTGTTGGAAGTAACAGTACTCTTACTTGAGTAAAAGTTTTGGTTCCTCTTCCCACTGTGAATAATTCTATATAGTGACAAAAGTATTATACGAACAACATAAATGCTTCAAACCTTTACAACTTCAGATATTATTTGCTTTTGTGTCTCGTCTTTGGAAATACCAGAACCGGTGCATTATTACATTTTTTGTCCTTCCACTTACATTAACTCAAAATTGTTACTCAGTACTCAAGTATTAGTTTCTCCCAGTACTTTTTTTACTTTTACCTGAGTATATCCTAATTGTGCCACTACTTTTACTTCTACTTGAGTAATATTAAGTAACATTACTCTTACTTAAGTACATATTTTGGCTTCTCTACCCACCTCTGACCATAATGCAATAAAGCACTTTTCATTCTTAGCTCTGAGACAAATCAGGAAAAACCCCTCATGTTTTAATTTTAAGCTTTTTTTTTTTCCCCTTTTCAGCAAATCAGTAATGTATGATCTGTGATAAGACACCAATCAATGTTAAATTGATTGGTGGAAGTATTGTTTGATATTATAGATTTTTTTCACCAGAGTCATATCAGTCTTACCCTGCTAAGACTGGCCTTCTGACTGTGAAACTGTTTTTCAAACCATTTAAAAATGTGTGCCTTGATCCTTGTTGATTGTGTGTTCTGAATAATCGTTGTTTTAACTTCTATCAATACAAATGGCAAAAGGAATAGTTGTGGTGTTTGTTCCCCACTCTAACCCCCCTTGTGTCTTAAGTGTCTCCATGACGGCTGGGGAGCGGGGGGCTGCGGTCTTGTGGTGGCAGCGGATAAACATGGTGGGAGCTGCTGATGTTTTTGGGATGCCGCGGCGACGCAAACAGACCCATCACCGTGCCCTCTAATTGACCAGTCCCTGTAATCAAGTTCAGCTTCATATCAGCCTGGCTTGTCTCTGCCATTCTTCCCTCTCCAATCTTGTGGTACGCCAACGGATATCTTTCTGGCCCGTTTTGTCTGCGCCACTGTCTCCTCAACAATAGAAAGTCAGAGGGGGGAAACAAAAGGAAAGATCTGAAGAGCTGCGGTTAAGATGCAGATACTGTGTAGATGTTCAATAGCAGAATCAAAAGGGCAGGGTTGACGACAAAGGACCACTGCAGAGAGTTAAGAAGTTGAGCAATTTTAGAGTCAGTGTAATCTCTCAAGTATTAGCTGATATTTTTACATTTGTGCAATTGTCCAGCCTCAACCAGTGCATCTCTGACACATTTCTAATGTGATTATTGTCATCTGGATAAGATAAAATGTATCTTTTTTTCTTGATTACCCAACCCAACCACAGGATAGTTGAATTTAGTGTTCAATTAGTTGGCCTGTGCACAGAGCTTAAAGGATTTGGGTACTCTTGGTACCTCTTTTACGCATGTCCAAAGCCCTTTCTGCAATGCTATGATGAATGACAGTTTCAACAGGTCGTTTCTCAAGCTGGGCATAATTGTGCATTGCAGGGCCAGAGTGTCTCCTCTGGGATGAAAAAGCTGAAATGAGGCCTGTGTGTTTATTGCTGCTGCGTGCTTTGATCCCCTTCAGGATGCAATGTCTGTGGCTTGTGGTCCCCCGCTGTGTGTGTGCTGCTAAGTGCATATTGTTTGTATGAGTGCAGGAGCTCTATGGGCGAGTGTGTGATGTGAGTGCACAGGGCTGGCGTCAGGACTGGACCGCGGGGGCAGCGTGGTTCTCGTGCGAGGCTGGACGGCGGTCGGCGCGGCGGTACGGTGGTGGAATGTTTGGCATGCTGTTTGCACACACGCGCTGGATGGCACTATTCTAGCCTCCGACTGAGGAGCACAATCAGCACCACAGCTTCCAGACAGGACAGCCACAGTCACACTGCGCTGGGGTTCCCACGGAGGAGGGGCAGGACCAAAGGAAAGGAGGGATGGATAATAGAGAGAGAAGGCCCTCTGCTGGCATCAGTGTGGAGTGGTACGTGTTCAGGTGACAGCAGCATGTTTTGTTTGTATGAAGTTATAAACATAAAAATATTTTTCTACACTATGTTGAGTAGTGATGGGTTTGAGTTGCAGCAGTTTAGGAACGGATTCATAAATGGACTCTTGCAACACACTTGGACCAGACCTCCTACTGCTCCTTCTGAAACAGGGCTTCCCAATTTTTTGAGGCTGGGATCTATGATATGAGTATGTAACTGACTCCTGACACTCACAGCAAAAGGGAATTGATGTTGGTAATTACATTAGTTGTGTTTATGTGAGTAATTGTACTGGGTTATTGGGCCTAATTTCACCAAATCATCCAGTTTAAATTTTAAAATAGGCCGGTAAAAGATGTATAAATCCATGACAAGCTATATTAGCAGAAAGGAAGAAAAAAGTTGACTTTCAAGTAGCTATGGAATAATACTTTTAAATCACTTTTGTTTATTAAAGTGAAAAAATACAAGTAATTTTTTGTGTGTGTTTGGACAACCTGCCTTATATTATACAACTTGACCAAAGCAGTTTCTCCGAGCAAACCCAGACACAACGTTGGCAAGTTTGGTTATTTTGGGTGGAGCAGGAATACTGATGACCCGCTTCAGATAGCAACGGCGCCTGGGAGAAAAAAAAAACATTTTTCAGTGTTCATATCGACCAATTAAAATGTGATGTCATCAAAATTGTGGAATGGAGACAACTGGAGGCATTATGAAGATGACTGTAAATTTTTCATTGATTATCTCACATTATCTAAATTGTAATGTTTTTCCCCACCATAAGTGTTTGTGTTGGGAAAAAGCAACATATTTAAATGTCCAGGGTAGAAAGGTCAGTTAGTTTGCTTTTCTATAACGAACAATGGACAAAATACAACTTTCTAGCCTTAAAATTGTATTTTAGCTTAAGAAATAATCGAATTTATGGTATAGTATCTAACATATCTCCAGGTAAGAATGAAAAATGATTGTGGGCTCAACATTCCTGTGAGTATTTTTCCAGTCAAACCCATAGATCTGGATTGTTCCTTCATCAAAAATACAAGAGTTTGTATCATCATTTCCTAAAACATGATGTAAAATAAAATAATAAATGTGTTTAAAGCAGCTGATGTCAATTACATGTGTCTGAGTGGTTTTCATTTTACATCATCATCATCTCAACTTTTCATATTTTGTGATATTCTGAGGTTAAATCCCAGTTTCTCCAGTGAAATCACGTTATGTTGCCCCTCACTTTTGCCTCCATTACGAATTTAGAATGTCTTTGTTTACAAACGTTTAAAGGGTTACCTATAAACGGGGTCAGAGAACTTCGCTTTGAGATATGTAAAAAACTGGCAGTTGGCGTCATCGTTGCACGTGCTCTGACAGCTTGCCGCATCATCCAGAAGAATAAAACGTATGTCAGAGCCAGTGAAATCAATTCCTTCATGAGTCACCGTAAGCCACTCTGTTCAAAATGAGATACAAAATAAAAATGTGTGCAGAAAAGAAAAGAAAAGAAAAGAAAAGAAAGAATAATAGAATGCACAATAGAATAATAAATGGTGTGTTAGAATTATATGTCATACTCCTGTCTTCTTGACAAAAGCGTGCAGGCAATCCAGACGTTATTCCATCTTTAGCGACAGTCACCATCTCATCGGGATTTTTCTTAAGGTAACATGTTGTACTTAAAATAAATAACAGTAAATGTGTGATATTATAAGGTTTGTCATCATAATTAATTGTCATAGTATGTGATATTAGGTCATTACCTTTTAAAAGAGAAGTAAGTACAGGATGGGTGGGCGGTGCACAGTATTTGGCAGTGTTCAGGAGAGGCAGCGGGCATCCTCAAAAAGTCATTTCCAGGTATGTCAGCGCTGGGAAAATATCTGTTCTGGCATTCTGTTGAAAACAATGTTGTAAGTAACTTCACAATTTGCAAGCAATACCGTAACATAATACCATGTACCTTTGTAAAAATTCTGGCTTGTGCTTATCTGTGCGTTGTGAGAGAAGCCAGATATCACGTCACTCTTTTTTATCACAACTGGTATCAGCGGAACTGTCCAGCTGAACTTTAGGTGACATTTGTACCTAAAAACACAAACAAACTAAATATTCTCTCAACTTCTTGAACTTTTTTATTTTTTTATTTTTTACCTGATTTTCTCATTTGAAAATAGACTGTTTACCCATGTAAAAAATTGACAGCCAGGGTCTTGTGTGCAGGCTCTCTGACACTCATCGTAGTCAGCAGTGAACAAATATCTATAGTCAGCCCCAAAAAAGTCCACGTTTGAGTACGTCTGATCAAAACAGGGGGCTGAGCCTGGTACAACAAACATTTATATTACAGCACTATTTATAATAAAGCTCTATAACAAACATCATCAGGTTTACCTAAGTTTACAGGGCAGAGTTTCAAGGAATACCCAGAGGTCACCCCCAGAAGCGGTGTCTGAACATCGGGCTGTCCAGAAGACGTCTTCTTCAGGTAACAGTAAAAATGTCTGTTTAAGATTAAAGTGTATTTGTTGGGAATAAATGTAACATATTTTATGATTGTTCAACCAAAACAAAAAGTAACAACTTGTATTCAAAGCAACACAAGTACAAGTTGTACATGTTGTATTTAAAGTAACAACTTGCATTTAAGAAAATAGGTATCAGTCTCCCATTGGATAAAAACTGAATATGCTATTAGCTAAGGTTCTTAACCTTTCAAAACAGCGTCCAGATAACGACAAAACTTTTTCCATGAAGGAACACTCCTGGACGGACGAGGGATTACACTGACAAAGATTCTCAAGATTTTGATGCAGAACAGTTTCTGTCATTCACATCTATTTGCACTTTTCTTTTGTAAAGAGCATGCATAAATAACATCAGTTTTTATGCTTTATGCCATTTGTCTGTTCAAAGGGAATGGTCCTGGCTCCATCTACTGGATTTTGTCTCATGAGAAATACAAATGTTTTGTAATGGCTACTCAATAAACTATAATATGATTTTTCATCAAAATCCCTCTGATTATTTGAGTTTGTCGTACCTGTTATCTCTTGTCCAGTCAGCACGGATAAAAGTAAAGAAGAGGCAGGAGGGGTGCTGTGTGCACATTTGCTGACAGTGGTTCACATCTGGAGACAACACAAATTCAATGTCTGTGCCAGGAAAATCCACATTATCCAGAAGCTCCGGACGACATTCTGGTGGTATAAAGACAAAAAATGTGTGTCACAAAAATATTAGAGGTAACATAACACAGCATTATGGTTCATTACACAGAATAATTTAATACCTTGACTTGAGGAGGGTCTGCAAAAGCAGAGCAATGACACAAAAACAAGGAGCCTTCTCATGTCCACTGTCTTTCCTTTCCACTACTGCTACTCTGTCCTCAGCTCGAACTCTTATGACTGTGTTTGTGATCAAAGGGCATATTTATTTAATGTAAAGTGGATTTTGACCTAAGACACATTGTTTGCTACATTTGTAATAAACAAATATATTTGGAAACTTTCTGGCCATGGAGAAACAAAGTCCTTTCTGCACCTGTTTTTCGTACTGGGTGAAGTTATTACATAATGAGTCCCTGTTACACACAGTAAATTATTTAATTATTAGTTAACAATTGTTCAGAGAAAAATTGGAGAATGTGTACAAGAAAAATCCTAAATAAGACTCAG
The DNA here is from genome assembly GCA_019453435.1 of Rhinogobius similis. Lineage (NCBI taxonomy): Eukaryota > Metazoa > Chordata > Actinopteri > Gobiiformes > Gobiidae > Rhinogobius > Rhinogobius similis. The sequence continues at coordinate 22,588,177 of CM033635.1, forward strand.
ACAGACTTTATTTGTCCCCAAGGGATATTACTGAATATTCCTAATTTGATTTATGTTCTCCACTAACTGGTTTAGAAACATCTGAAAGCTCTTTAATGTTAGGTATATGCTTATCAGGAAACTGTATTGGAAAAGACATTTTGATTTGCATCCAAAAGTCATTTTCAACCTAATGAGTATAGTTTGAGCAGCTAGAATTTCTATTCTCCTAAGCTCTAATTGATCATGCCCAAAGGGAGGAGTTATAACTGAAACCTGCACAGCTTGACAGACCTCAAGAAGCCTTAACACCCTTGAGGCTTATTGAGGTGTGGTCGTCTCCTCTTCAGCGCTATCGAGCAATGACATATACTTTCCCAGCCTGTTCTGCTGATCAGAACAGTAACAGTTCAGAATGTGAAGAAATATGTATTTGGGGGTGTCTTGAAAAGACTCTCCAGATCCAGTAGGACAGTTATAATACAATTGCATCCATGGTCTATGGTTGTGGTCATGACCTATATTAAAACACACAACTTACTCTTAAACCTTGATGATTAATTCATGCCTCTGCACACCCCTTCTCCAGTCTGCCTTGTGATCAAAGGACTTGTAGGGGATATCCTTCTTACACACAAATAAGCAGGAGATACATGTTTTGGTGGCTTTACAGCGAGCCTTCTTCAGAGGTCTTTCTCCAGCGTTGGTGGTGTGTCACAGCTGGTCCAACTCTTCCTTTAATTCGTTAGTGGATATAACTAAAGAAGACATGATGAACATTGTTGGACTAACCTGTAGGGAATTTAACTGGTATACAAGGATTAAGACAGCCATCTGGTGGTCTCTGTGAGCTTGACAACACATAAGCTTATCGTCATAATTATTATTTAAAGATAATGGAGCACAGTAAAAATGTTTCAGAGGTGATCTATGGATTAGGATTTTCCAAAACATCTAGAAATGTTTGTTACAATGCAAAACATTTCAAAGTGCCAAACTGGATATTATTCCCAACAATAACAACCTTTTTTGTTCAGTAGTTCAGTTTTTTTTTTCTTTTCTTTTCTTATGTGAATATGGTCTACTTTTAACACTTATACATGCCTAAAATCTATTAGTGTGCAGTGCTTGAAGAAGGATACTCTAGTCTGTGAAGTTTAATCATTTTAATAATTATTATAGTATTGCTTTGAGTCCATTTATGACACACAATGTCTCACATGACATGGCCTTACTTCATTCAGGAATGTAAAAAAGGAAGTAAAAACAAAAAAGCACCAAGTAAATCCTCTTAAAAAACTTTAATATTTCTGTTTACAGTAAGTGTAGTTAGATATCTTTGAGTGTCGGTTGGCCAGGTGTATCCTTCCAGTTTGGAGGCCAGGTCTTTTGGATGCTGGGACGAGTCTTTAGGTGGTTGTAGTATTCAGAAAGCTTGCGGTATTTTTCTTCTGACAACCTACAGAAAAGAGAGATGAATACGTAGAACATGCTTAAACATCAGCTCCACCCATATCAAATACTTACCCCGTTCGGAAGAGAAAAGCAACAACAGGGAAGACGATCACATCAGCCAACGTGAAGTGCTTTCCAGCCAAGTAATTTCCATGACCCTGCAATATAATCATAAGTTTCAGATCAGTTTTTGCATATGCAGCTCTATTGCACACATTTTATTCAAACCAATTTTGTTTGGCTCGCTCTACATTTATTTGTTTATTTCTTGGAGACTTTTCATTTAACTTGGGTGTGATATTTACCTTTTGCAGATAATCCTCCCACAGTTTGACCTCAACAGTAAGTGCCTCTTTGTTCCTTTTAAGAGTTGCATCATTTCTTTCAGCTTCTGGGACTTTCCAGGTGTAGAAGGCAAAATCCACTGAAACATGTCGAGGAACACATTTATCCACTTAACCTATATTTATTCAGTTATTTTATTTTATGTCTTGTATTTATTTTTATTTTATATGTGTAAGGGTTTGCTAAATCATTTTAATGGTTATTATTAAAATCATAAAATAAACATCTACAAGACAAATCTGACTTCTTTCCTCTCCTGATGCTAAAGGTGGAGGCATAATATTACATAACTGCTGTTGAGTTGAGCTGATAATGAATGTGCAAAGACAGGGCAAGCTTCCCATGTGATTCATTGTGGAATTAGCCGAACACATGCCTCTGTGCACTATGACACAGTTTACATACAAAGCATTTTTGCAAAGAACTTGTTTTGAATAGCCCGTATCTTCACGGTTGGTGATGTGTGTGGACTGTCTCTGAGGAAATTGACTGTAAGAAATCATTTCTCTGTGGTTTTGAAAAGAACTGTTGCCTGGAGCCGATCTGTATACATAGTAGTGTAGTCATAAAGCAATTAGACACTAGGGATCACAAGGAGTAAAATGCAATACTTTATGTGTAGCCTCAATTGCCATGTGTAACCTGATATGTTCTTTTTTATGTTCAAGTTTGTTGTTTGCTTTGAAAGAATACAATTTGAAACATACCAAATTTGGACATGAGTGTATTCCCCTCATGCATCCGCTGCCTCATCAGTGCCCTCTCGATTGGGTCCTCGGGCACCAGTGTGGTTCCTTTGCCCTTGAATGTGTCCTGTTACCATAAAAAATACATTATGATAAACTGCAGAGACCTTCAGTGTTCAGTTTGTCTGTTACTGATGCACAGTTCATAGACTCAACTTATTATTCATTGCAAGAAGAATTTGTGAATTACCTCCAAATACTCGCAGATAGCATATGACTCATTTATTATGATTTTTCCATGTTGGAAAGCAGGGAACTATAGAACAAAACGAAAAACAGGTAAGATTTCAAAACATTTAGTTGCAGAAAAGTCAGGTTTAGCTGGTTTAAGTACATCATATAAATGAACATACCTGGCCCCTTGGATTAATCTTAAGAACTTCTGGTCCCTTGTGCTCTTGTTTCTCAAAAGACAGTAACTTGCTGTTGTAGCCCTGCAGACCCTTCTCCTCTAGAGCAATCATAGCCCTCCAGCATGGCGGAGACCCGGAGCCCCAGTATAAAGTAATTTCCTTGGCCATGGTTTGATAGTAACCGTCTTTCTTGGAGGCAATGGTGTGGAAAGGGGAGAAGTCTTGAGTTGAGTCTGGAGTGTGGCAGTATGCTTCTTTTATAGGAGTCCTCTTGCACACGGATTGGTGACTGACTTTAACACTCACAGTGACTCGGCATTTTTCATTCACCTTAATGCACCCTTTGCCAAAAACGGGTCCAGCCACTTTTCCTTTGCACGGCATGGCCTATACATCACCATCTAACATGCGTTATCATCAGTTTAAAGAAACTCACCATGACTATGCACCACTAATCACCAGAGGGGAAAGGTAGTACTCAATTATTTACTCAGTTACACTTACTTAAGTAACTTTTTGAGGAAATAACTGCGCTGTTGCTTGAGTAAATGTTTTGATTCAGTGCTTTAAGCTTTATGTTGATAATATGAAATGATTTGAACATTTGAGTTTCTTGCACCGCTCCTTCAGATATGATTTTGTTTTTCTTATTTTTGTGTCTAAATTAACATTTAATTAGTGCAAATACAATTTGTAGAATAGGTTCCTGGCAATTAATAAATATATTAATACATATATATATATAAATGAATTGTGCATTATAGAACCATTAAGAGTGTTACTTGTGGCAGAAATTGCTGCCCTGGCCAGACAAGTCGACACCCTTAAATATGAAACTCCTGTTCTCCTCCATTCAAACATAAAAGGTTTGATTGGAGGGCTAGAAAATCAAAATCCTACAATATTAGTAGTTTGATAGAAGACTACTAATAGGCTATAACCTCAATAAAATATACCAATTTGACTGGAAATAATGTCACTGGTTAATTAATTAGCATGTAGGCCACAGGGTTTTGGCACTTGTCTGAGATATGAACATTTTGGATTTGGACACAGTTTAATAGCCCTCATAAATTTTAGGCCTTTACAGTAAGTGGAAATATAGCCTTTCATAACCAACAATTGAGAAACACTTTTATACTGTGTGCATGCATGTTGGCAAACTCATTGTGCCAATAAACAAGAGTAATGTGATATGCCTCATTCTTTCAATGCACAAAAGTCAATTGGTGGCATAAGACAATATTGGAGATATGCCATCCAGTTATGCAAGGTTTGTTTACTTTTACCTCCCTGTCGCTTTTTTATGACGCAACGTATGCGACGGCCTGGCAATAGCAGCAGTGGTCAACTACAATCCTCGCCGCTAATTGTCAAACACTCGAAGTACCATTATATCGCCCACTGTTTATACAAAATCTCCCATAGGTAAGATGTTACAAACTCAAAATAGTCCAGTTGAGTCTTTTCAGACGAATCATGCGCCAGTGTTATTTCTCTTTCTGGAATTTTCTTCGGCTAACAACTCAGGCTAACTCTAGTATTGGCTAACATCGTCTTTCTATCATGCATAACGTTGCACTAAATAGTTTTAAGCATTAGTTTATTTGCACTATGCCTTTGCCACTGGTTTATATTGTGCATTTAATCTGTTTTAGGCTTGAAAACAGCACCGCAACGCCAAGATGTCGTACATGTTGCCACATCTTCACAATGGCTGGCAGGTGGATCAAGCTATTTTATCGGAGGAAGATCGAGTTCTCGTCATTCGTTTTGGTCACGATTGGGACCCCACGTGCATGAAGATGGATGAAGTACTTTACAGCATCGCCGAGAAGGTAAAAGGTTACAGTGAGACATATTAACATGTGGTAATGGAGGCTAGCAAGTTTAGCTGAAGCATTAACGGCTAGCGTCAGTGTGGTCAATGGCGACACACTCTGGTAACATTACAGAACTGCTCACAACACAATTTCAATTCATGTTTAGTCACTCATTTGGTTTTGGCTAATTATTTACACATACATTATTTCTACCTGTGAAGAAATCATATTATTATTATTATTGTTGTTATTATTATTATTTATAGGATAGGTCACTGATCCTCACTAGGGCCGCATGATATTGGAAATGATTGCGATATGGGTGTCATGTGTTGCAATAACGATATTCTTGCAATATTTGTTCCTCATTTGCATATATTTTTCTTTTCTTTTACAGTTATAAACTCAACTCTTATTTTAAAATAGAGCTACTACAAATAGGTACAAATAAACACACATTGGATATATTATTCATTACTGTGCAAACCATAATACCATATAAATACATTACTGAGGCATTTTAAACATTTCAGACAGTTTATTCACCTTCATTTATTTCTGTATGAAATAGTGAAAAAAGTTATGAGGATATTGAAGCAAGAGCTGTAACAATAGAACACTTTAACATTCACTTGCCGCGTCTGTACTCTGGAAAACGGCGCTTTTGGGGGTGAAAGGTCAAAAGTGAAAACAAGCTCGAACAAGAAATGCAAGATTAATGCGTTAGAAATTATCGCGTATCTTTGCTATATGCATATCGCGATAATAACAAGTGTGATAACAATATTTTTTCGATATATTGTGCAGGCCCTAGTCCTCACTGTTTCCTAAATAAGAGCCACATTGGCAATCCAAAGACAAGGAGCGAGCCGCAAAACATCATCATCCACTCTTGTATTCCTCGTACTTTTCGTTTTTTGCTCGGAGTACTTTTTGTTTGTGCATTCCGTTTCCCCTGGCTCATCCCCTCACATACATCTTTGTGCAGACTTTTGTCAAGCATCTACATTTATTTATTTATCGACTTTTTCGGCTTGATGCCGTTATTTGGCTAGTGTGCTAAGCGGTGGATGCACAGCAGTCAACAAGTGTGTCATTATTTTAACACTGTCGTAAACATTTGCGCTCATTACGCAACATTTGCCGGCACGGAATAAAACAGAAATAGGACAGAAACGTGTATTTATTTGTGTTATTTGTGCCATATTTAGGAAGACAATTTATCAGTTTATTTTGTATTTTATTTAAAAATATTACACGATTACACAAAAGATAACACGAGAGAGCCGCATGAGCCACGCAGTGTGTAACACTGGGATAGGTTACGTAAAATGGACTTTTAACTTTTTAACTTTTAATCATGTTGTAACTGTTGAGTAATTCTTCACTGCGCTGCATTCAAAGCTTCAGTGCTCTGAAAATTGCCATTTTTTGCCAACCCCCAATCTCCGCCCACCAGGAAATCATCAGTAAACACATCTTATAAAATAATTGCATTCAGCTCAGCAATTGCCTAAACAGGCACTTTATTCCTCTCATTATTCTCGACAACACATGCATTTGAAGCCGTGAGCACACAAGTATACAAGCATTTGCACTTTCCCGGTGAAGTAACCAGAGTGTTAACGTTCCACACGCAGTTCTATTTGCAGAATAAGAGCACTTGACAGAGCTTCATTTGTTTGCATCCTTTTGTGTTCTATCTACACTTGTCTCTGCATGAAAGCCAAGACGTTTGTCCCTCAGTTGCTAATCCAGATATCTCTCATTCGCCCCTTTCACTCTATGAAGGAGGGCATCCGTGTTTCATGCGCGCACAGGACCCATCCTCACGCACATCTCATATTTAAACATGTTGTGATAATAAGAGTTTGCACAACAAGAAAACAATGTCTGCGAATATGGTCTACTGCCTAAGTATAAGCATAGGTAACTAAAAACATTCATAAAGCACAGTTTTCTTGGCATACGCATCTAGTGGCTACTAGGAGTATGTACTTGCCAATTCCTACGCAATCGTTTATAAATGAGGCCCCTGGTCATTTGTGTTGGGTTCAAAAATGTCACATGGCCAATTTTCAACCATAAAATCTCATAAAAATCATCTACTGCTTGTTACGGTGAAATGCCACTGTGAATAGGTCTGTGGTTTTGAACAGAAGTCAATAGCCCTGTTTCTATTAATGCACTGTTTTAGATCAATATTACGGTTTTCAGTGAACAAAATATTTTGTTGATATAAAATAGCTTAATATATAGATATAGAATAGCTTAATATTAAAGATAAACATAGGTCATAGATCATTTATTTTGTGCTTAATTCTATTCATCCACTTCTGTTCTGACTAAAAATAACAACTAACTAACTGTAATTTATTTAATCATATGAAAAAGCAGATTCACGAAGGTGTTAAAAATATTTCACAAAATGCCCCATTTTTCATATAAAATATGAATATAGGTAGAATTTGTTTTTATTACGGTCTTGGACATGTTAAAGATTAGTGACAACATTGGTTTTGATGTTTCTTTTGCTTTTTTGTTTTTTCTCCCACTTGTACAGTTGGCGCCCTTTTTCTCCCGTTGACTTCCATTATAACCACATTTTAAAATTGTGATTTCCTTTTGGGGCTTCCCCTTTTAAAAACAGATGAATTTTTTTTTTCTGAAATTATTCCATTACCCTTTTAAACAGACCTCTGTAAAGAGAGACAGTGTTTCCACATGTTTTTCTGTGGGACTCTCTGGAGGCTGTGTGTTTGTATTTAAGAGGCCTCAGGGGGCATATACTCACCTGGGGCAGGATGCAGGTGTGTGGGGGGGTGACACCAGGGGGCATGTGTGTGAATTTTGAAGAATATGCATGTTTAAGTGTAGTGTAGGTTTGTACAACAGGTTAAGTGGTATTTGATCAAATCTCCTGAACAAAAATGTACCCACACACACCCTGACACCCTCTAGTGCCCCGCAACATAACTGCACCCCGATCTAGGTGAGGACACTCCCCCAGGAGCCTCGTAAAAATACAAATACACTCTCCTGTATAAAGCTCCAGAGGTGTAAACAATAGTACATAATATCTCTTATTACAGGGGTCTGTTTTAAATAGTGCTGCACAATATATCAAACAAATATAATTATTGCACTTGATATTATCGCAGTATGCATATCGCAAAGATGCGCGGTAATTTCAAGTGGTTAAATCCTCTCCTTCTCAAACACTGCAGTTTTAGGGTAATGTTTTTCTGTGTAAAAGCATTTTATTATTAGTTCTAAAACATGACATGTCAAACTGGAGCCACTCAAGAGCAAATTTAAAGACTAAAAACAATACAACAAATGCATAATATTGTTCCTTTTTAAAGGTAAATTGAGTCACCCCTTCTGAAAAGAGAAAACCACAGGTTATGAGGAAATCCCAACTTTGCAGCTGTCTCGATACCTGCAGAATGTGGGCGGGCTGTCATTGGGCTATAATAAGTCTATGGGAGAGACACCTCGTTTTCAAACTTCACACTGCTCCTACACAAAAATGTTTTCATATAAATCTCACATTTATAGTTGTTACTAATCTTTGACAGACCCATGAGGGTAAAAACATAAAATAAAAACATTTTGGCCCACACTCACTTTTTGGAAAATGGGCCATTTAGGAAGTTTGTTTACATTTTTTTAAAATTTTGTTTTAGTAATGGTTATAAAAATATAAAAATTGAATGTTTGATATATATGTATATATGTATGTATGTATGTATATATGATGTTTGATTTGTATTTTTGGTCAGAAGTAAAGTGGATTAACTGATTTAAGCAAAAAAAAAAAAAAAAAAAACAGATCTATTTTTACAGCCGTCTAAAAAAATGTAGTAAAAGGGCGCTACAGTAAATAAGGATGGATTTTCACATGACATGTCACATGACAGCAGTAACACCGTTGGTCAATGATTTGTTGGCATTACGTTTCTACTGACGAATCAAGAATATAGTCACTTGTAAACCTATATAACACAAATATGCTAATATGAAACCATATACTTGCCTTTTTATTTTTACACAGGTGAAGAATTTTGCTGTCATCTACCTGGTCGACATCACAGAAGTACCAGACTTTAACAAGATGTACGAGTTGTATGACCCCTGCACAGTAATGTTCTTTTTCAGGTAAAATCTAATGTCTTTAATATTTAGTTTAATTTCATTGTAGTTTATAATGTAACTCTTAATTACTGCGTTCATTGCAGGAACAAGCACATCATGATAGATCTGGGAACTGGAAACAACAACAAGATCAACTGGACAATGGAGGACAAGCAGGAGATGATAGACATTGTTGAAACCGTTTATAGAGGAGCAAGAAAAGGAAGAGGTCTTGTGGTATCTCCAAAAGACTATTCTACAAAATACAGATATTGATTGATTTTAATTATTATTATTGGTCTGTGAAATGTTTGGATATATACTTTTTTATTTGAAAAACATAAGATGTTTAAAATTTGGTCCCAAGATTGTGTTTTGTGCGCTTTGTTAATATGCAGCTCCCATTTGACAATAAATGTGTTTTACATTCACGTTCTTACTGTAGTATATTTATTCATTTATATTCCAGCAGATGGCGCCAACAATTAGTTTGTTCCACTTAGTTCTACCTGTAAAATGACGGCTTGAACTTGGACAGACATTTAAAAACCAGTAAAAGAACCTTAATGTTCAACTTTAGTAAGTACGCAATACATGGGTTTAAGGGCTTGTTTTAGCAAGGCATTATTAAAGTCGCTGAATCTCTTACAAATTAGTTCATATAATTTGTAAACCGCCAGATGGATCAGTTTGAAGAATGCTTTATCACTCAAAATATTCAACTTGATATAAGTTTTATTATTCAAAACTATTGAATTAATTAGCTCAAAACTGAGATTGAATGTCATGCACTTTTTCATGAATCTATTAGAGTTAGAGTTATACTGCAAAATGGTGTACTCTTCAGAGCTTTTGTCTACTTCATTTCCATAACGGTACAGTCTGACATGCAGTGCCTGCGGGGCCTACCAAGACTGGTATTGTGCTGTTGGCCCCATACACAGCAGGAGGTTGGGTAGGGCGCCTCCACTGGTTCATTATTATTCATATTATCATGCATTGTTGAGCCTTGTTAGGGTTAACCAGCTCAGTCTCTGGAGAATGAAGAGGTCTGTACAGTAAAGAGCTGCAGTCTAGACAATGGACATGTTGATGCTGTTCAGAAATGTGTCTTCATCAATATCAAGTGGAGAGTGAACAAATTAGTCACACGTGTTGTTCTGGTTTATGACATTTGACTATCAACTTCACCAAACAGGGAGGAAGAAGAATCAGCATGAGGTACAAACACCTCACCCCCATCCAGCTCTTGGCATCAATGCAAATAAGATAGCAAACAATGCATTAGTCTTCCATGTTTACCCAGTTCCAGTTGAGTATTTAACAACTATTGTGGAACTAGAGCATCAGAGTCATTGCAAAAGTCAGCATGAGTCAGCGTCACATAAATACTTCACACAGGTAATTTGTAGTTTTGGTAAGGTAAGGCTTACACAAAACAAAAAGCTTGTTTTGAAAGAATTGTGTCAGAAAACACAATGCACTTGGTTGCGCATTAGGCTGCTTGTGTATAAAGCAAATTATGGCAGCATTATAATAATTGGTAAACAATTTGTAGCTAATCAATCTGTAGTCAATCAACCAATCTGTAGTTAATCAAGCACAGTTTTACAGTTAACCATGGCCAAAACTGCACCAGATTTAGAGCTCTTGCCATTCAAGTTTCTTGCCCCATCTGTCCCTTTGGCTTACTTTACACCCTCTTTACATAACCAGCACTATATGGACCAACCAGCATCAGGTTGAGCCATCGCATGTTGGACACAAGAAAATCACTAATAATTTCAAAGAGTAAATGTGAATGCAAGATTGCTAAAGAAAAGCTTATAACACAACCAACAATCTGCAAACAAGGCACATGGTTATGTCTATTGTTCTTTCTACTGTCTCATGTAGGCTGATCCGTGGGATCCGTCCCCCAAGGGGACATTACTCAGTGCAAACGAGCTACTGCCTACAGGCTTTGAGAGATTAGCATGAGTATATGTTTAATACAGATAATATAGCAACAATACGCAAAGACTTCAAAAATACACTATTTCCCATCTGCTGGAAGGGCTGACACACTTACAGCATCACAGCTTTATCATGGTTTAAATACTCCCCTTTGCACCTGCTACACACTACACAGTGCTTATGATTAACTGGATTTGCATTTATTATTCCCAAAAGGGTGTCACTTTTCCACCAGAGGACCCAATGTTTACCTAAATTGAGACAGATCGCAGTGAGCACACAGAAGGGGGGAAGGGGAGGTGGCAGGTTGAGTACAAACAAACACATATCGAACACACAAGGCTTCTCTCAGCTTCATTCATGCCAGCCACTTTCATTCACAAGCTCACAAGGCCCCAATTAGCACCTACTCGCTGTCCACAGGGCGGCTGGCGACTGCTGTGGGAGGCCGGGAAAGGCTACAGCTGAACTAACCTGCGAACTAGGGCTACAAACACAGAATTTATTTACTCAATCATTTGTCCTAATAATCATTTCTATCCTACTTCATATGACCATTTACTCAAGCAAGATCTACAGATATGACAGTATAAATTTTAGTGTTTAGATTATTTTTGAAATATTATGATTTTACGATTATTCATGTTTATTGACACTCATTCACATTGCCTAATAGATAACAATTGTCTTGTATGTGACCAATTTCATGAAATCAAACTTTCTGAATAGTCAAGTTAATGTAACATAAATAGCCAAATAAAAAATAACTTTAAGTTTGCTTTGTCTTGATGATCCTGTAAGGAACTGTTTTGTGAGCCCGGACCAAGAAGAGGGAGATAAAAAGAGTAGTGTAATCTGTTTATTTCTGATCAATTTTATGGTCCATTCATGTTTTGTGTGATGCATGAACCTCAACCAAGCCCATTCCCGATGCACTGTAAAAATATCGTCTGATCTGAGATAATGCAAAAAACATAGAAATTTTAATTTTTGTCATTATCGCTCATCCATATTTGGACCTATACCAAAACAAGCTATGAACGTTGAAGTTTGAAATTGTATATAATTAATTTCCTGTAAGAATCATACTGAACATTTTAACATATAATTTACATTTTTCTGTTTTTACTACAAAAAAGAGTGCAAAGTCAGGCATAATGTAGTCAAAAGCATACCATCCACTACCTAAATGCTATGCTACAAATCTCTATCCTGCATTTGGCTTGTGTTAATTTCCACCTAAACAACCTTTGGGTTTTTGTTAATTATCCTTGATCAACATAAAATCCAATTAAGTTTAAGATGAGAAAAAAAACCTATTCCAAAAAGTGCAACATTTTGGCAATAAAACGTCAAAACAGCACATCTCCCTCCCCCATGCAGTTCATTGTCATCCACTGTTGTTATAGGTCCACATCATTTCCTCTGTCTTCTCTTGTTCGAGTCAAGGCTCCCTACCTGCCTGTCTGCGCTGGTACAGCCCCCTTCGCCTCACTCCTGTCAATGCATTTTGCCCTTATAAGGAGAGAGCACAGACAGACTGTACTATCGGCACAGGCTCCACGGGGGTGTTGAGAGGAAGGGCAGGGGAGACCGATGCTCGCTGGGTTCTGAGATGCGGAGAGGAGGATGGATTGACGAAAGGATGGCGAAGGGATGGGAGCTGCCAGGCAACCACATTTCTGTCAATGGGTTCCAATGAGATGCCAAAAATAGGCACAGGAAGAGTGTGGGGACAGGGTGTAAAAGTGTGTTGAAGACGCAATACACTTGGGTGTTTCTGCTTGATAAGAAATGTTAGTTTATCATTGTGCCCATATGTGTTCATATCAGTTCATATTAATTGGATAACTGCACCACGGCGTTGGAAATGTTTTTGTGAACTATATAAAGCATCATCCTTCTTGTGTGCAGTGATTTCTCTGTTATTTGTCAAAAGTTAAAGCCAGGAGCCCTCCCCGACACAACCCTTTCGATTTACCCATCAAAGCATAAAGGAGTTGGGACACTGTGGGACTAAATACAATACAAGATGGTAACACTATCTGTAAAAGTAGTATATCTAATATGCATTTTAAGAATTTTCTTTTCTTTTGATATTTCAATCACTTTCACACAATTTCCTTAAGTATAAATACAAGCAAATTTCACTTTGTATTTAAGAGATACAGATGTTTTCCTATTACTGCACTATTCTTTAAATTTGTTCTTTGATTTCCTAATCCCAATTTGAGGCCTCGTGCAGTTTTTCCACTTTTTGTGTGCTGAAGTGACCTGAAAACATAATACTGGCTATATAAATAATCCAAGATGCCCCACATTATGCTCCAAGCCTCCATTATGTATTTGTTAATATTTAAACATTTAGACTTCAATGTATTTGCCAAAACAACATTTTAACATTTTATAGGTCCGTTCAAAAGATAATAATAAAAGTAAATATGTCTGTACATAGTAGTATAACTAGATAAATTCCCATAATGAATTTTTGTGAAGGTAAACTTTACCCAGACGCCTATGCAAATGACTAACTCACCGTCCCCCTCCCATGGTATCCTTGGTTACGAGTTATTAATTCATTTCTCGACTGCAGGATGGCGTTTTACAGAGCATCACCAGGATCAGTTTCCCAGCTGGAGTCTTCATTTTGTTTATTTGAACAGTGCCAAGGAGCCAACAAATGATGTAGAGGTTTGATGGTGCGCTGCGATAGAAATGGCCATTGCCTGCTGAAACCCTTCTCTGTAGTGAGCACGGAACTAGAAGAAATGTTAGCTCGTTAGAGTTGTTGTTGTTTTTTTTCGTTTTCCGAAGTGTGCATAAACAGGAGATAAAGATGATTATGCTTTTGGAAAAATGTTGATTCATTAATTGTTTGACAATAATGATTAATGGTGACTGTGCTTGCAGCTAGCCACAAAATGCTACAAACTTTTCACACCAAACCCGGCAGAAGACCTTTCACAGGAACTACTTTGAAAAAATAGCCCTAGCCACCAACCGAACCAACAGAGCGAAGTAAGAGTGAGGCTTAGAACAGTCTCCAGAGTTGACCTAGCTCTCCCTGGACACTGGCTGTGATGCAAGAAACAGAGGAGGGACACACTGCAAAGGCTGCTGGACACACAGGAGTCGTTACTGCCCTGCCACACGATCATCTGACCCCACCTGACAAGAGAGCTTTGACTGAGATACAAAGGCAACTGAGAAGCATAGTGAAAATGTTTCTGCAGCTGAATTTGAATTTCTTTTGGAATCAATAAAGTATCTCTGTCTATCTTAAAGTATATAATTGCCAGTCTGTAATAAGTGTGTGAGCACAGAGCAGAACTCGAGGACCTTCCGTTTATCTTCCATTATTTAGGATTTTCTTGAGGGGCGGCAAACTCCACATACATTGCCTTGAGTTGTCATTGAAACCTTCTTTCCCGCTTTGTTTCCAATATGACTTTTTCCAATCCAAACTACAATCCAAATCAGTTACTTTAGTAGTTTACTCTACAGCAATATTTTTTTCTATTTGTCGATTAGTAAAATTATTATTTCTATTGTACACTGAGACATTTTAAATACATATCAATCAATCAAATAAAGATTACAGTACTCAAGACTTCTAAATAGAGAATAATTATGAATGAGTGTATTATTGATGAAATTTTGACACTTTAATTCAATAATGCCACTGTCTTTGTATACTCCAGTTAACAATTATCACAACACCGCAATTATTTTTTGTAGTCAACTAGTCACAATAGGTGGAGTAATCGTTGCAGCCTACTGAAAACACACAATAATTTGATATATATTCTAGCACTGTTCTATTGGTCCATTATAACGAGGCCTACATATTTACTGTAACTATACGCATTTGGACGTATAAATAAACTTTAACTTCCTCTGAGCCCTTTTCTCGCTGTAGTAAACATAAGCAGGGCATGTCTTAAAATGCACATCACTGAAACTGCAGATGATGCTCGCTCTCACCCACACACAGTGCAAAAAATACCTCAACGCACATCCTTCCTCACACGATTCACTGCACACACGTGTGGACAGAGAGGAGGCCTCTGCTGTAGCAATGTCAAACACTATTCACTGACATCAGAGCGAAGAACAGCCCCCCCTCCTCTTACTGTCAGCAGGACGGTGGCTAGATGTTGGTTCTAGGGGGGAGGGCGGTGTTTTGAGGACATGTGGGATGTGCTGGGGGTCTTTGTGATTCAGAGGTGGGTGGAATGGGGCGCACACAGTGTTCTATTTCTCACAGCAGATAGAGAGAGAGAGAGAGAGAGAGAGAGAGAGGGGAGGGGGAACGGCCGGGGGAGGGCTGTGAGGCGGTGAGTGTGTGTGCGCTCGCTGTGGAGGTGAACAGCGCCTTCTGGCTTACAAGCAGAACGGATCTACAGCCACAGAGAGCACCTAAACAACAAGGAACTCCTGCTTCCTCTTTCTGCCACTTCATTGTTCATTCGGCAAGCTACGATCCTGCCAGTGTGCGCGCCACTCGCCACCTCTCTCTGCCCTTTTGTCCGACGCCTTTTGTTCCCAGCATCCATCTGCGCTCCAGCTCAGAGAAGGAAGGAGTCAGGCATCATCATCTTCCCTCCTGCATGATAGCCGGTAAGCCAAATCATGTGCTCTTTTTTTTGTTTTTAACTGTATACGCGGAACCACATTGCGTTGTGCAGCCTGGGAGGATGGATGAGATGCAAGTGGGGTGGTACTACAGCGGAAATGGGAGTAGCATGGGTCAGGAATCGCGGGTAAGTGTGTAGGGAATGCATGTGTTTGCCCCTTGGGATTGGTCAGCTGGGGTCTACTTGTCCTCTTTGGCAGCAGCAGTGGTCAAAGCTTCACACTGGTCTCTAACACACATTATATATTACGTTATATATACATTTCCTGTCTTGACAGAATATTTGATCTAGCATTATTGGAGACAGTCAATGCAGCAATAGGGCAAATTCTTTCTTTGTCAAGCAAAATGGGTGCCAATGAAGTATGTACGTTTCAAGCTGAGGTAGTTTAGTGAGCTACTGTATGTGCTAAAAACAATAGCCCACAGATCTGATACGAAAGGGGAGGGTGCATGCGGAATAGAAAAAAAAAGCATGGGAAGGGGAGGGAATTTGGGAGGAAAAACCTGAATGGCAGAGGAATGCGTGAATGGGAATTTCAAAGCGTTCCCAATTTTACAAATGTCAGAGATGTGCGGCGTACCGTGGCATGGCGCGAGGTGAGGAGGGGTGAGGAGGGGTGAGGCCATCGGATGACCATGTGACTCTGCAGGTCTTTGTGTGCATGGAGGAGAGGAGTGAAGCTGCAAGGTGGAAACAAGGAAGTGGATGAAGGAGGTTGATACGGTCCATTACTCTGCTAATCTGCTTTGTATAATCTATAGGAGTAGATTAAGGCATGGTTGGGTGACATGCAAGACGCACCTGGAAAGCCTAGAATAATAAGACAGATATTGTAAAAAAAAAAAAGAAAAAAAAAAGAAGAAAAAAAGATGTACATTTATGTTACAATACAAATACCAAAAAATGTTTTGTTCGTTAAATTTACACAGCAACAAACTGAGGTGGCCCGCACCTGTCACATACAAACTTCTATCCACTAAAAGTAAAATAGTAAAACGATTTAGTGTTTAGGTTTAAAGAAATATAAGACAATACAAAAATAATAAAAACGTATTACATTAATATAAAAGGCTCTTCATACTATGCAGCACATAGACATGATCTACCATATACAAATCTAAATTTTGCAGAAGGCAGTATATTTTCTTTGATTTTCTACGTGTTAATATGCATCTTATAGCCAATATATAAATAACATTATGACTATGAGGTTACGTCGAGGCACAGCTGTATACAAATCCAACTGTAATGATGCTGTTGTCTTCTGCCTTTGATCCCAACACGCTTCTAAAACACACATGTACCAGAGATTGTGTATTTGGTGCTTTTTTCACTCTCACACCGAGGGAGGCTGCTACGGTATTTACTCGTGCTGTTGCTAGGACACTCCCTTTGAACATTTTACCCGAGCCGTTTGATTGGCCTGCTGCGATGATGCAAGATTCCCTCATCCCAAATCTTCCCATAGAAACATGCTCGTCTGCATTTCCCTCCGCTGCTCTCGTTGCCTGCTTGTCACTCTTTGTCTCACAACCACAATCATTTTTCACGTTCAAAATCTCCTCGGCTAGTCGGGCCTACTTCTTGCCCGATGGTGAGATGCTAACGTGTGCCATCTTACCTTCGTATTTATTTATTTCAGTTGTCAGTTAAAATGCCCACAGTCTGGAGTTGTAAATATGTGCCGGTATCTCCCATTTCGCAGAGGCATAAGAGCTTGCGGTGTGTCATTTTTCCTCCAGTGCTGTGCGGGGATGTGGTATTTAAGTATAATGATGTGATCTGGTATGACAAGGTGGAAGATAGCCGTGTTAGGTATGATCCAGGAATATAGGCTCTAGATTCATAGGGAATGATGGCATACTTTCAGATTATGTATAGCAATAAAAAGACACAGTGCCCAGACATGGACTTAAAACAGTGTTTTTCAAGTTCAGTGGTAAATGCTTTGTGTTTAGCCATAAAGTCTAATATGACAATAGAGTCCACTAATTTGCCTTTATTGGTGTGGCTCTACGTCTTTCATAATAACATTTATCCATATAATGTGCCAAACACCAGTGAATTACAAACAAGACATCAGTATTACCAATTATTTATTTATTATTCCTGAAAATGTTCTGAAATAATTTTCTATGAGTGGAGGAGTGAAACTATCAGACTAAAATAAAATATAAATAATAATAAGTAAAAAACAGACATGAGATATAGCTATAAATTGCATTAAAACTTAATCCTGTATACATTGTGTACAAAGCAGTGGTTCTCTCATTATTCTTCTCATAAGCAATTTTTCTCCCACACACAAAGGCAACCTATTTGTCAAGCTATTACCTAGCACGGGCATCATTTCCCATGGTGCCCCTGCTCCTCCTCCAGTGGTGTGTGCAGCGATTTGGTGATCAGAGAGATTTGGCTGTGTATGGCTAAAGTGAGCAATACAATGTAGAAGACAGGACAGATTATTGTGCTATGAATTAAAGTTGAATTAAAAGTGAAACTCACTTTTTGTTCTTGACTTTTGACACGCTACAAACCCTGTCAACACAGGGTCCACCTGCTCTAATAATGTTCAGTGATGTGCTGTAGGCTTGGCTCATCAAATATTCAAATAGAGTTGTGACTAAAATAGGGGCATGCTAAAAAGTTGGTTAGTAATAACACAGATTGAAACTTGAAAACAGGTAATCTGTCATCACACCATGCATAATTGTTGTATATGTAAGATAGTAGACAAATGACCCAAATGATGCAAACTTAAATCTTTAGACAAAAATATATTGATAACGTGTGGCCTACGAGACTCGTGTTATAGTTGAAATAGCTCTTTTGCTATTTCTTTTCATTGCATAGCTTTTACATCTACATCTACAACATCTAAAAAGGCAAATTGTTACTACTGATACAACTGTGTTACAAATCTCAACCAAAAATTACAATCTTTTTTAACTAGGCCAGGAAGGCAAAAAGGAGTCACTCCACTTTGTCGGCAACCCTTTGAAAAGAACATCAAAATCTGAGTTCTCCTTGAACAAAAGAGTACTTCTGCTTGTTCTTTGGATTTCACTCAATGCCATAGAAATAGGATGTGGAATAATTTGGGATTTGACATGTGATCCCTCTCAACCTTGTAATCTTTCAGTTTATAATCCATAGTCAGGGTCAGGCAGTCAGGATTACCCCCAAAAGCAGAGATGATCCCATTAAAGACACACATGCGGCATGTACTGGGGAGATGAACCAGGGCACAGACTACACCAACAGTGATTAGATATTAATTTTGGAGGATATATTATGAGCATTAAATCACCATGAAGCCATTATCTATCCATCTATCACAATGTGACCCTTGTTCACTTTAATCAGATGTAACGATTTCCTCCAGCTTTTAGCACATTTACCTCAAGGACTGGCCTCAAGGAATATATATCAAACTTTGACAGCTGCTATACAAACTGAAATCAGTGTTAATGGCCTGTCATGGATCATATTAAGTTGTTGATTGACTTTTATAGGCCTGCAGTTTTCATGTTTGTTCATAAAAAGTTTTCATTCAAAATGTGTCTATGCATGTGTACAACAACAAATGAATTTGTTTTTGCTGGTTGGTTTGTGAGTCTAAATATGTATGTGGGTACTTGAGATATGAGGGCGTACTTGACATATGGTGTGACGCAACCTTGTAGCATTATAAACATTTATTTTATAATTTTAAACAAACCAGTTCTTGAGCAAGCGTGAGGATGGTTTTTCATGTTCATTACATAATTTTGTCTGTAACACTTTTGTTTTTTGATATCTTAACATGTGTTGCAGTGCAATGTGATATATCACCTGTCCCACCATAGCTTTCATGACAAATTTGTAATGTAGAAAAATTATCATAATTTATTTGGCCTTCAAACCCTTAACCTCAGAGCTTATTTTGGTGCATAAACAACAGATGTGTTCATTTGGGTTTTTGTGTAACTGTCTTTTTAAATATGTGATTTTTCATCCTTCCTCCTTCCATCCCTTGGATTACATCTTTGAACGTCTTATATCTTTTTTAGATTTAAAGTGGACATAACCTGTGACAACTGTCTATGACACGCGTAACTCATTATAAAAAATTTGAAGAAAAGTCCAACATTTTAGATTTTTTGTCCAAATACAAAGAAATTAAACTTAAACTATGTGTACTTTACGGAAGACATTTTTGAGTTGAGACAGTTGAGTTAAGTTGGAGGAAGAAAAATATTATATATTAAGTAATTTAACTTTGATCCTGCTCTGATAATTTGCTGAATGTCCTTCCAGCTCTCATCCCCATTTCACGCTACACTGTACTGTCCAATGGAAAAAAAACGAAAAGAAAAAAAAAGAGAGCAATTTAAAGTGATAATGCAAAAAAAAATGGACACCAAGAAAAGTACTGTATCAGATGTGTGTACTTTGAAACATTTCCTTCAACAGAGTAAAATTTACTAGAGCTACATTTTACAAACAGGTTGTAGTTCAGGGAAAGGATCTTTGCATGTTGTGTGAAAGGGATGCTTTGTTCAGGTGTCACTTTTTCTACTCTCAGTGTCCGACAGCAAGTCATCACTTTGAATATTTGTGTATGTGCAATATTGGGTCCAACAAGCTCCAAGTGTATTTTTAAGCATATGACTGCTCTAATTCATCAACACAGTTAAGGCAGAGGGGTGAATTTCAGTCTATAATCCTATTAGCTCAAATGTTCACTTGAGGACTTCCAACAATATCACAAGCCGCTCTCTGTCAGTTAGATCAATGCTGTGCGCTGATATCAATGGACAGTCTCAATGGCTGCCCCTCTTGCCCATCTACATGATCAATATTCAGAGAAAGTCAAGCTGATTTAGCCCAATAGAAGTGTCACTAAAGGAGGGAAATTGGGACAGAGCCTTGTTAAATGTGTTATCAGTGACATGGCAAATTATTTTTTTTGACGTTATCTCAAAGTGCCTCGGTGCTTCTATTCATATTTTATACTAGGTCATAATACAACACAGGCGATACCTTAGTCAGCTTGATTTACAATGGTACAATTTATGTACCAGATCCAAATACTAATCTAGATGGATAAAACACACTCGGGGTGTCTTAAAGCTCGATGTACCCGATTTTCAAACAGTGAAAGGAGGAAGTACGTTTTTAAATCTACCTATGTTGCTAGTACTCACATGCATGAATTTTTGGAGCATGTACAGCTTTAAAACAACTTTTTGGATGGACCTGCTCTCATTCCTAAATGTATTTTATCCACGTATCACTCTTTATTACAGGTAAATTGTGATTAATAACATATTTTAAGACTAATTTAAGACTAAGTACTGCTTACAATTAAATCAAAGGGGAATTTACTCATGAAATGCTCAACTTTAATAGCTTAATAACTTTATTTCACTTTTTTCTTCAAAATGTTACACAAAAAATAAAATTGAATAAATATATCTCATGACTTCCCTTCTCTAGTTCGTACCATGTCAGCTGAAACCCATAGCTTATATTGCAAGCATTTCCTGTGTTTGTGCGCTGCTAAGCCCCTCCCACTGGGAAACAGCGTAACGCTGTGCTCCTCCATGTGAGACACTGCAGCAGTGATGGAGCACAGCCTGCACCAAGGACGTGCAGTCTCCTCAGGTCTGCACAGCTCCACACTCCTGCTCTCAATAGATTCTGGGTCGAACTGGGGTCAGAGGTCACCACATTTACTCATTTATGTGGGTCAGTGACTGCAACAAGAGCACAGAGATAGAGGAAAGAGGCACAAAACTCAATTTTCTGTCAATGGACAATAGGTACATAAATATGTAAATTTAAAACTGCCACTTTGAACAAGCCAAAGACGGGGTGCTCTGCTCTCTGTCAATTCATGGGTTATAATTCAAACCAGTGTATGTTGAGCTCGTCCCAATCCCAGACACAGTTGCATACAAAATACTATAGTTTGCAGGCAGTGGTTACCAATAAAGAAGTAAAGAGGAAGACAACAGTCATAAGACTTCCTATTTGGAAATTTAGAGGCAGACACTAATGTCACAATGAAAAACTTTCACTGCTAAAAATAAGTTGGACTTTTTTAACAAATTGAAATCTGTAGTCCTTTGGGGCACTGCTTAGTTTAGCAAACGAACAGTTTCATTCACCATGGAAAATGTAGACATATAGACAGTAAACAGTGAATTTATTTTAAATAGCAGATTAAACTACAATTCACTCTCAAAACTTAAATAAACTAACTCTTCCCCTTTCTGCTGCAATCCATATTAATCTTTATAATCCCAATAAAATAATTATTAAAAATGTTGATCGACTAATACTCCATCAACCGATCAATAGACTAAACGAGTGGTTCCCAAACTGGGGTATGTCTGAGATTTCAGGGGGTCCCCAAAGCTTTGTCTGATCAGAAGGTCAGGTCATAAAAGTAGGGGGGCCCGACAAGTCTCCGGTTCACGCAGGGGAGGCTTCAAGGAAAAAAGGTTGGGAACTACTGGACTAAGCGACTAAAGCCCTGCAGTCCTATGTTCACACTCATGTCCTGGTTTGAGCTAAGTTTAGTCCAGATATAGATTTGGTTTAGCCCTGATATAGTCTTGGTTTAGTCCTGGTCTAATTGATGTCCCGGTTTAGTCCCAATTTTGATACGGTGTGTGAAAGTGAGAATGCACCATTCATCACCAGTTCATCTGCAATCCTAGTAGACATCGTGTCTTCTAATTATGAGTATATTATAAGTGGAACCTGGGAAAAACTACTGCTTATAAATTAAGATGTGCCATATTTCTGCAGAGACATTTACATTTCTCTCTCCTCAAAATAGGCTTTACATTTAGTGTACATATGAACGTGGGCTGTAAGACGTAGGTCTGTGGGAAAATGAGGACAGTGAAAAACACACAGGAGGTGGTTTAGGACAGGGTCACAGGGATCAGGGAGATACGTGACAATGGAAGCCTTTGGAGTGAAGGAGAGTTGAAGGGGAAGCACAACAGATGCCAGACGGTTGCTTATAACTACTTTCATGAGTTCACTTTATAGAACACTTTTATAGCATTCTTTAAAACTCATTCTAGTGTTACACTTGACGTAAACCTGTCCAAGTTGGCCGCTTATTCAATTCAGCTGATTTATGGCAATGATCTTAACTTTGTTCATTTCTGTGCTTTAGCAATAAGATGGTGTATTTTCTTTGAGGGTCAAGTGAGGACAATCTAGGCCATAAAGACATAGTTTTATATAGAAGTTTATTCTTTAAAGGGGACATATTATGCAAGACTTTCATGAGCATTTAACCATGGTACAACGGTGTTCTCTCATCATTTTCTTATAATAGTTGTATTTTGATTGATTGATACATGTTTGAGTAATCCTGCATTGTCCAACATTCAGGGTTTGAGTGCCCAGAACATTTCTGTTTTCCTAACACTGCCCACAGCTCTGAATCATTTGAATAATCGCTGTTAAGTACAGACTCCGGGTCATACGTGTAGTGTTAAAATATGTCACATAGCCATTTATAAACTAGAAACACATACATGAAAATCTACTGTGAAATGGCACTATGAAAAGGTGGGGCTTCTCAGTTCTGCAATTATGAACGGAAAGTTAATGGACCTGTTTCTGTTCTTAAGCCATTTGAGATCACTATTGTGGTTTACAATTAACCAAAAAATTATTACAAAACACCTGAGAAATATATGTATAGTAAGTGTTCTTTAAGGGCAAAGCATCACTCTCATTTTTCCAAGCTGACTTAACAAAAAAAAAAAAGATCCGAGGCTATTCATTTTCAAGGTCGACAATACAATCAAGGCTAATTAATCTTGAATTAATGAATATATTAATATAAATTAGGATAAAACAAAAAACCTTGATTTGGCAAGGGTGCACCATGAAAGCATTAATTGTCTAATCCATTCATGTAAATCATTAGACATCAATGCAATCTCAGCAAATAAGCAATGAAATCCCACAGGCAATGCCCTAGATTTTGCCTATACTTGACAATGATCTAAGGCAGACCACACAATGTAAAACAAACAGAAAGACAGTTAAATACATGTTACAACCTGTATTTTTTTCCTATTCTTTCGATTGCCAGCCCTGCCACTTAAAATTACAATGTTCATTTGAAATTGAGGCACCATTTATTTAGCGTGTGTAAACCAAAAGGGGGGAAGGGCAGAATCTTACCCCTCTCTTACGGTTTACAATCACGATTCCTTTTTCCTTTCCCTGTCTGATTCCACACACCCACTCTCTCTTCATTGCCCTTGCTACCTCACCTCCACCAGCCGAGCACAATTCATAAGCACAAAAGTCCCCATACTGTAAGAGAAATTGCCCGCAGCACTCCATCAGTGGTCAATCTCCAGTTTTGCCGTTAGCTGGCCGCGACACTGCCACTTCCCATTTACTGCTAGAAGTGGAGCCTTCATAGAAACATTACTGCTCTCCAATGTCGTTTCTGTTTTAGAAAACGGAGCAGGCAAACTGTGCAACTATGTAGTGGAGGAAGGACGAAAATACAAGACTAACAAAGAGAAGGACTGTGGATTAAATGATTGAGGTCTAAAGGACAAAGCAGAATTTAGCATGTTATTATAATGCAGGCAATCTACTTACTATAGATATACTCATGTTAAATCCAGCTGGTCTGTTCCAAACCCAAATGAACAGACAGGGTTGCATCAGGAAGAGCATCCGGCATAATTGAGCACAATGGTGAACCTAGAGGAGAAAAGACAAATTAATCAACGTACTGTAAAATAGTTGTTATAGTTTTTCCCATTTGAAGATTTTACAAAGAAACAATAAAGGCTAAAACACAGCAAAGTATTAAATAAAAAAGAAAATACTATACATAATTCATTTAATTTGTACTTAATATTTTATGTATGCTTCCTTTTTACTGTCTGCATAACCATTTTTGTTCAAATGGCTGTATCGTTTGAGTCGCCAACTTTTGTGGTGGGGCAAATGAGGAACTGATCAAAAATAAGTCATATATAATGGAAACGGAATGAAGCATGTATTGGAGGCCGTGTGATGGTTGAATCACTATTGTTATGTAGAAAGTCAAAATATACCGTATGAGTCTAAAGTGTGTGCACAATGCTCTTGTCACTGGCCGTATGTTGCATGATATCCTTAAGCCCTGGTGTGTTCAAAGCCGATCCCTGCTGCTGACTAGACGTCTGTGTGCTCTCTGGAGACTGCAGAGTAGTCCACTATTTGATTAGGATGACAATGATGTACGATGACGCTTTGCATGTTTGCCAGATTACCAATGCAATGTAGTGCCACTAACGGGTGCTCACAGTTTATACAAAATATATTTTAATTAACTACAACCTTTCTCACAAAAGATGGAATTCTTTGTTATAGTTGTAGTGTTTAAATTGATTAACAGGAATGGATTGTTTTGGGTGGTAGATATGATTTGCGCACATTCTTTTGGCTGACTCTTTATAGTTAGGCTAAAAATAGTTCTGTTTAGCTGTGCATACGACTTTATTTGCACTCTTCTCTTAAAAAAAAAAAATTCAAATTGACTCTAGGTTTTCATGCTAACAATTCAATACAAGTAAAAAAAAAAAACATGCTAACTAGGATTACCTGACCAACAATCTGTCTATTATTGATTAACTATTAGAACATCCTACTTAGACTTTGCCATGTCACTTCTGAGTCTATAAATATAATTAGCACTGTAACTTTAACCTGCTTGAAGTCAACAATATGCAATCAATTCCTATAAGCAGAAGAATTATGCCAGTATCAGTGACAGTACAAGGAATGAAACTGCATTCAGAGGAACTTCAATAATGCCATTATTATGCAATACTATGCCACATACAGCCAACACACACTTTTAGATTAGGAATGCAATGCAGGCAGAGCATCTGGAGAAAGGTTTGAGTATGCACGGAGCCAGGCACTGAGAAAGCTAACAGGTGTCATGTGGCAACTGGAGCACTCAGCTAATTAGGAGAAATTCATCAAAGACTGCTGTCAAGAATTTGAAAGGTACATAAAATGAGAAATGTAGTTTTAGATTTAACTAATGGAAGCATTCATTATGAAAGATTTGATCAAATCTGCTACAAATCAGAATAAAAGAAGTATATGGTAACTAGTGCCACCTCTTCTCAATTGAGTAATCGCTTTTAGTTTATTTAATTCAAGTATTTACCTATTTGACCTTTGCACTTTGACTAACAAATGAGGCCGTTCCATCAATAGATCATTTACTTAAAACCGTCAGAGTCCACTAACTTAATGTTAAGTAAATGCACTAGTGAACAGTTTAGTTTACAACCTCCACTATAGTGAGAGAGTTAACGCTTTTTGTCCCACACTAAAGAGATTAAAAGTGCGTGGTCAAAGCTTCCATCCATCCCACCTGATTGATAACACTGTGAGCGTTAGCCAGGCCGCGTTGTTGCCATGAGAATGAGAGGCTGAGTTTCCCTGGCAACTATCCTTCAAAGCTGCCTCCTCTCTCCTGACTGCACTTTCACATGCTGGGAGTATATGATGCAAGTGCAGCACAGCTAGTGTTAATGCTTACACCATTTAACAAAGAGACAAAGACGTAAATGTGCTTGGCGCTGTTGAAAAGTAAAAATGTAAATGAAAAACTAATCGATGCACCATAAGGACTGCAAAAATGATTTACTGTCAACAGGACACAATGTGCGAAGTCCAGTGCAGTGCCATCCGGCTAGAAACTGGATGGACCCAAATCTAATATTTTTTTGGGAGGAAAATCTGACATAATAGCGATATGTTTATGTCCAGTTCAAAGGGCACATTTAAAATCTGTTCATGAGCATAATATTTGAGCGAAGAGAAAATTGAGATGACCAGGAATGAGTTTCATTGATCCTTAATTATATTTTTAAAAGATACAAAGATAGCAGGCTTAATACATAATAAGATTTGACATGGTTAAAATAAGGAGCTAAAAACTAAAAGGTGTGAACGGTATATGAGCAGCCATCACTGAACGCCATTTGGTCAATTGTGTCTTTTGCTGTCTTTGCAAAGCCTTTCTTACATGTACAGTTTTTGATTATCATATTCACATTGTTTGTTTGTTTTGTTCAGCACTGAAAATAGTCTATCTTTCTGTGTGCTTTCAGGTTGTAGGTGCTGATGCTGTAACCTGTGTGTGGAGCTAACAAGCCCTGGTTAATGCAGTGAAGTGCTCCAGAGGGATAAACACTAGTGAAGGTAAGAATATGGAGGGAAAACACTATGACAAAACAGAAGGACTAGGTTAGTTAGGTTAGTAGCCTCTTACTAGGTTAGTAAGCCTCTCAATACTACGCAAGCGAGGACGTGTGCAGAAAATACATACTGTAGTAGCCATAGTTTGAATGGTATTACTGCTCAGAGTTGGCACAGGTTATGTTAGTGTCTTTTCAGTGGCCAAATCCAGTCTGATCAAGAGCCAGGGCTCTAACAGGAGGGATCTTTCACTGTGGCTGAGAGGGAAGCTGTGGCCTTCACTGCCGGCTTCCACTGTGAACAGGTTTTGGTTTTGAGTATTTTGAGTGTCCATGTGGGAACCCGACCATGTCTAGAAGCAGCTCTTAGTTCGACTTGTCCATTTAGACTACAGATGAGGGCAGTGTCCCTGTTGCATAAGGCCAGCACTTTGGTCCACTCTGCTTCAAACAACAAAAAGGAAAAGGGATTAGTAAAATTCTACTTCCTTGTTCAAGAAAGCAGTATTTTTGTCTACTCTAAATTATGTTTTATTTCATTATGAAAACTATAAACAATTAGTTGGATATAGGCTGCATTTAGGAATAAACCTACCTGATCTTCGATTTTAGAATTTGGCCAACATTCTTAGTTGTATGAATTGTGCAGCTCAGAGCTTCATTAAAAAAAAAAATTAAAAAATAGCCTAGACAGCCTAGTGGCAGCTACGTACGGGACTACTGTGAGATTGTGAAAATAAAATGCACTTTGACAAGAACGAAGTTTGGCAATGCAGTGGAAGCTAAAACATGCTATTAAGTGATGAAAAAGAGAAGTGGGACAGAGAGGAAAGCCGGGGACTATTTTTGAGGAAGTTATTCTGACGTCAGAAACAAAAGCAAGGAAAGAAAGTAGCTTTTTACTGTCCTAACAGCTAACCGCTAGGCTACATAGACATTTGATGTACAATGTCTAATCTGATGCAATTCACATAAGAGATATAATGGGCCTGTAGACTCTATTGTTGCCGGACATTCACTACGTTGAGCAGAGCTTGACTATGCAGTGTTACCACAACTCTTAAAATAGATGACAGAAAACGAGAAGTGTGAAGTAGCCATATGCAGGCAGTGTCATATAGAGAGCAAAAGTTAAGTTTATGTGATCAGTTCAGCCAGTAAAGCTGTACCGTGTAGGCGCAACGTCCTCAGTCTCCTCTGAATCAGTAGTCTTGGGACCAAAGTCTGTTTTCAGGGACTACGGTCATAATAAACACAGCTAGTTAATTTACCAAAAGAAGACAGGAGAGGGGACTTAACCCACTTGTTGGACAAGACAGGTAAGAGATGGGGAGTCGGTCAGTTTGTTGATTCTGTCTAATTGGTAGCACGTGTGACGCGGACAGGTTTAGCTAACTGCTAACTTCGAATAATTAATAGGCGACAGCCCAGCTCTTTCTATGTCAGACGTGGCTTGTTGTCGATTAACTTGTTAGTAGCATAGTCGATGTGTATAACTGACCGTAGCATGTGTGAGATGATGCTATCTCACATCCTCCGAGCATCACCAGGCCAACAGTATCTAGGCAACCATCCGGTTAGCTCTGCTCTCGCATCCACGCACTGCTCCAGGCTGTACGTGTGTGCGACGTGCGTGCGACGTGCGTGCGTGCATGACGGTGTGTCACCCGCTACGGCCATCGCCTAGATCTAGGCTCGACATCGCCTTACTATCACCTTCACCGTTTGATATCATGCATTTGGGTATTTATGTATTCATAGAAACAGAGGAGCAGTTGGTCAAAAAGTCAGGAAAAGGTAGAGATGTTACTTTGCTTAGGGCCAAATGTTGAAGTTGTGACTCGGTACGTTAAGGTGTTAATTACTTTGCCTCTATAGCCTATAGATGTTTCTTTTATTGGCTATGATACAATTAGAAGAGTAGTCTTAAGTGGACACGTACATTTTCAATCTATGCTTGCAATTGCTTCAAATAGCCTAATCTGTGTAGCCCAGCTCCAATCTTCTGAAGAGACATATCCTACTATCCTATAATCTGGTTAGTATTTGAAATACTTACATTTTGTGGGCAGTGCTTTGTTTAGATGCCTAATTGCTGCCCTCTGCTGGCAACAGTGAGGAATTAAGAATTTTGACACGTTAAGAGCAGCAAGGCTATTATTAGGCTAAAATTATGCTTTGAAGTGAATTTAACACATTATTAGAATTAGATTAGACGTCTGTAGGTCTGGTTAGGGTTTATAGACTAGTAGCTGTAATAACACAATAGGCTTTAGGCTTTGAACAAACTCTTTCCACTTCCCTCGATGTATAACCTATTGGCAGTGTGGCTATAGAGACCCAAACTTCAACTTTATAGCATGTCACACAGCCATCTCAGCTTCAGCGCAATGTAAATTGAGCTCATTCACCCTCCTTTTCTGTGTGTGCTGCATTGCTACACCTATTCTTGCTGAGTAACAGTAATAGGGCCCGACTTTCTTCGCAGACTGAAGGCATCGTATGAACATGCTAAAATCGGCTGTGAATCACCAGCACTGAAAAAACTGATTGACCGGAGCAGTGTGCTAACCTATCACACTCAGAACAGGAAATGAAAGTAAAGAACATAACATGACTACTTTTAGGACGTGCCTAGCCTGGCAACCTCTGAAATATCATATTTCACTATTTAACATAGCAGCTAAACTACAATGTTGGCCTAAAGGTTAAAAAATGAAGTAGAAATCAATATAACATAGGTAATAAGTTACACTGCAGAGTAGAGGCCTGTCTCACATTTTCAGGAAGATAGACTGAAGTTGAATAACTGTTTCAAATTGATTCATGCTCACCAAAGTTTGAAGTGAAGTGATTTTTACTTTTGTTGTTATACATACCAGTGTTCCATTTTCTGCCATCAAAATATGCGATGTAGTAAGCCATTCCTTAACCTACGGCTGCTTAACATTACTCTTGCTTCTATTGCTGTGTACAAAAGGCATTAGGGCAGAGTAGTCCATACATAGCAGGGTGTAATTTGTTTACTATTCCACTGTAAATGTATTACCAGCCTTGGTCCATTTGAATGACTCTTGTACAGCAGGCTAAATGTTTACTACTATATTTACTAATCAAATACAGTGGTGTAGTGAATAGATATGAGACAGTAGAGTAAGAGAAGTGAGGTTTATTAGACAAGCGCATATGGGTAAAACCAAACCTGCCGTGCGCCCTGTGGTGTGCCTTTACTGTGAACCGCCAGGTGCTTCCCACTGTATGCATCTTGTTGTTCTCCTCCCTGTCCAGGTCGCCAGCCATGGGGAACCTCATTAAGGTCCTAGGCAAGGATTTAGAGAACTGTCCACATTTTTTCCTGGACTTTGAAAGTAAGTGGGCGTGGGTTGCATGCACGTTGCCGTATGAGTGTGCCTGCCATGTGAATGTCCATGTGTGGGCAGTGTTCAGTGTGAGGCCAGGGGAGGTGTACTATACTGGTATGTGGGATACAGGGAGGATGGGGGGGTGGACGGGGGTGTGTGGGGGTGTGGTTTGTCATGATAAGAGCCACTGTAGATCTAGGAATGCTTTATAACATTGAAGACTGAGAATAACTAAATCATTGCATTTGGTCTGTGTTGTCCCTCAGATGTGTTGGCAGGATCCATAGCAAAGAGTGCTCGCCTTAATCTGTATTAGGAGAAGACATAAAACTACAATATATTTTACTCGATGGATATAAGCTTCCACTGGATCAGTTAAAAATTTAAGGACACTTAATCGACTGAGCAGGTATCCATGGGTTTCAGAATAATGAGAAATTAGGGCCGTGGCCATAGCGTTTTGAAACCCATGAATACATGAATGGTCGAAGTTAGAAGGCAGTTGTCTCTGTATAATTGAATGCTATTTAATAATATTTATATTGAGCTCAGATTGGGGATGAAGTTCAACAGTCCCGCCCACTCCGAAGTTTGCTTTCCCATTCATTTTCGTTAAAAGATTAACAGCACGACGGAGGTCAAAAGTCAATAACACGGTTGTTTTCAGTATAAAAAACACGTGTAAATCTTAAAACTCTGCAAAATATTTTAATGACTTAGAGGTTTATACTTTCAGAAACAAATTTTAAATACAATTATAGGTCGTACGCTCAATACTCACCACAGAGCTGATTAGCATACTTTTTTTTTCCTGAATCCCTATGAGTAAAATGAATGGAATATTTACTGGTGGTGGGCAGTCACTGTTGAGCTCCATTAGTGTGCAGTGCAATATCTCCATTAAAACACTGAACATTAAGCTAGAGAGCAGAAAATAATTATTTTTGGTTAGTCTATTTTATTTTGTGAATAAAATGGGAATTATATCTTATTTCATTGAAGTGGGACTACAGTGGCTCTGTGTCCAGATGCAGCCATGCTTGACCACAGCTCCCATCCACACTCTACCCTGCAGTGGTCCACATCCGGTCCTATGCCACACTCACTCCACACGCGCACGTACAGCACACAGAGTCGTGTACCGGCCAGTATCATCATCCCTCATCGATCACACACATTACATACTTGTCCCCTCTTTGTTTTCCAGGGGGCTCATGGGAAACCTCCTGAAAGTACTGACTTGCACCGAACTTGAGCATGGCCCAATAGTTTTCCTTGACTTTGAACGTGAGACCATCCGCTTCTTATTTTTTGAGTTCTCCCTATTTTGCTTTTTATTTTCCCTTCTTTCTCTTGCTGACCATTGTGTCTTAATGTCTTTCTCATTCTCCACTTTGATTCCTGCCCAAGGGACTGGCATTTGAAAGTCATTTGGTTTGATATTATTACTGGGTAAACAAACACATAATAGCCTCAAGATATAAAATGACAACTGTAGTGCCATAATCTGGATCTCCGTCTGGAAGAAAGAAAAGAGGAAATGACAGATGCCAGTCCTGTGAGGGTAGTGCAGATCAGGGAGGATAGTTTATAACTCATCCGCGCTCATGGCTCATAGAGTGTGATCTATTCTGTCTGTCCGAGATACTGTGGTGAATGGAACCTAAGCCTTTCTGTTTTCTTTGTGAATGTGAAAAGACGATTTGACACTTTAAATCTGCTGGAATAATCTGTTTTTGTATCCTCAAAATGTGAAATAGTACTAACAAAAGGCAGAAATACATTTAGAACATATTTCAGCTTGAAACATTTTAAAAGTGAGCACATTTTGCAAGCATTCCTAGTATGAATTATTTATTCAGTCCATAAGCCACCACAACCACATAACCACTAGAGATGGTAAGCAACCATATAGGATTTGGTGGTCTTACCAGACCACTGGCTTTTCCAAACCTCAAAAACATAAAATAACATCCCATTAGTGTAAGCGTTATGGGTAAAAGCGATACAATCTGGCAAAGAGTAAACCCTAATCCTTCAATTGGCTCCATCACCCTCATAATAAGAAAATTAAATGCCCAAATCATTCAAAACTAAATATGTGACAAATGAAAGCAATTAACTTTAAGATAAACTGCTAGTATAAACTTTTCCCAAATGTTTTTTTTTTCTCAATTGTTCACGTGCCACACATTTTCCACTGTGTCTATATTTCTTGCCCTTTCCCGTCTTTATTCTAACAACTGCTTTACTCCTCTTTACCTACTGTTCAAAACATGAGGGAGAGCTCACAGCTTGTACATTCAAGCTGCTTAAGATTCCCCTTTTGTTTCATATCAGTAACTTCAAAAGCCAGTGTGATGAGTCAGGGGCAAGCAGAACAGCTCCTCAGCCCACACTCCCCCCTGCACCCCTGTACCATCTGTGAGCTCTCCCCCATCAGAGAGACAGTCACCTCTGCTGCACAGAGCAAAGTTTGTGCTAACTCGACATGTCACAAGGTTATAAAGATGAACACAGACTAAAATGTTATGTATTATATTTGGAAAAAATTCTGCCGTAGCTAAAATGAACTATTTCTTTCAAGTATTCCACTGCACTTCACCAGCATTCTTTTAATAATATTACTTTTGCAGAGGTTATTTTGCAGAGGTTTGGCATGATGTCTTAAATTTAACCTCGACTGGGACTAACAGGAGGATAATTTAGAAAGATGCTAGAAAAAAACCCAAAATATGTTCTAAACTTTCATTAGAGAATAAGGTGATATTTCTGCACTCATTTTACAGATATTTCAAATCTGTCTGATAATCAAACCTCAAATAAAGACATGTTTAACACTATCATTATGAAGATTTTTGTAAATATCGTCCACCCCTAATTGGCCTCAAAATATTTTAATTTACAAAAACATTTTACAAGTACTATGGTGTCTTTGTGTCTCTGTACCAATCCTACATAAGTCAGAGTAGAAGTAAACCTTATATACCAGTTACTGCATACGAGGAGGCAGATATTTTGCTGTCCCTGTGTGGCTTTAACACTTCTTGGTCATGTGACTGCAGCTGTCTCTTTGCGACCTAACTGTTAACCCACTTGAACTAACACAGAAAAGTGAACTTTGCAGCCCTGGGTTATCTGACTAATATGCTAATGCCTTTTTTATTACGCTGCCCAGTTAACTAATTTCTCTTATTTGTATTTACTTCCCCAAACACCCCCTTCTCTTCAATTCCTTTCCCGCACCTCACTTTTTCGCTTCCCATTTTCTCATCTTCCCCGGCTCTTCCTCTTTTCGGTTTGCTTTTCCTGACTCAGATGCACAGCCTACAGAGGCGGAGACAGCCGTGTACAACCAGGTCAGCGCCGTGCTGGAGGAGGCTCATGGGATACTGGCCGAGCTGCAGTCTTATAATGGAGCGGGCCAGGAGATACGAGAAGTGAGAAGGCTGCACAAACACAATTAACACAGAGACATAAGTAAACTGTCAAGAGAGGCTAGAGAGAGAAAACAGCTTTAATGTGTTTGGGAAAAAAATTGCTTGAATTGGTGATGCGCTGGTAAGATGCATGACCCAATTAAAAAGTTAACGAGATTATCATAATTTACTATTAATCCTGTTCTAAATTTGGACCTGTTATCTAATATACTTTTTGTGCCGGGCCTTTTTCAATTATTATTTTGTTTCCATCTGAAGGAAATCTGAATAGCATCCAAATAGTAACGTTTTGTAGTAAAAACCAAGAGCATATTTGTAAAGCTGCAACTAATCATTATTTTAGTTGTGATCTTTTTGTATACTGTTGATGAAAATCAGAAATTCTTTTTATTCTTTTTTGATTTACGAATTCCTCTGTCTTTGTTATAAAAGGTCTTAGGGCATGTGTTTTAGAATCTGCATATTCCAGATAATGATTATGATTATAAAATATGACTAGACTTATTGCTATGATTAGTCTATTAATAGTTCCAGCCCTACATATTTTCTATATGTGATATATTGTAATGTTTGTAAATATATTTAATCCTTCAAAATGTTTACTTCCTTTAAGCACCTTCTTCTGTCAATATTACTCACAGTGAAAGACTCATTTGGGGTGAAAACCTTCAAGTTAACATGAACATCACTTTATTTCCAGGCGATACAGAATCCAGGTGACTTAGCTCTTCAAGAGAAGGCTTGGAACGCAGTCTGCCCCCTGGTGGCCAAACTTAAACGCTTTTATGAGTTCTCACTCAGACTGGGTGAGTACAGACTACAAATAATTGACATGCCTCCGTAATGACAATATGTTTTTAATATATTGAGATTTAGAACATATAATATATAAGCTGTTATTTCCTTTTGACTGTGTGTTTAAAGGCTGTGTAAATTCTCCTCAAAGTCCAAATTATAAAACTGCACAACAAGTAACTGAACTGGTTTTGCATGTACCAGACATCTATAATTGTGGTCTGTTTTCAGAGGTTCCTCTTTCATCAAAAGGCACATGAAAACAGTTTCGAGTCTTCACAGTCACATCTGATTTTACTCTGAAATATTACATACAATATATCCACAGCCGCCTTCCACAACACTTCTATTACTCGCACGCACGATCTCTGCAGCATCCTAAACGGGTAGCCAGGCAGCCGTTACTAAGGAAACAGTGGTACGTGAATGTCCAGCGCAGTGTGAGACGGAGAGGAGAGATGTCATGGAGGAGAGCTGACGCCTCTGTCCTGCTTAACAATATTGTATCTATCTCATCAACATAGTCTTAGCGCACATAAAGGCTAACAACTATTTAGAAAAATCATGAAATAACTATTGAGTTTATAGTACAATCTCGTAAAGAAGAAAAGGAAATACACCTCCGGTACAGTTACTCTCTTGTCTAGCAATGGTAATTTCTTTTGTGAATTCATTTTTGATGCCACTTGTCTGTACCTTGGTTCTATTTTTCTTTGCAGGAGCACAGGTAAAACTCGCCCAGTGTTGTGGTAGCCATGGCTTAGCAAACAGCAGGAGAAACTGTGGGGTTTCTACACAAGGCCTTTAGATGAAACAGCTGAGCACAGTATTTATAGAAGCTCTAATACAATTTTAATGCAGAGGAAAGAATGGAGCCTCAGGGGACGTTACTTCTATGGCATTGCTACAACACACACACACAGTCAATGTTAGGTTGAGAGGAGGGACGGGTCCAGGTCAAATGGGATGTAATGCTTGGACTTTTCTGTCGAGTAAAATGGATAAATTAATTATGAGATGTGCGCTCTGATGTTTTTGTACATGATTTACAGCAGCCCGTGATCGCCTGGTTGTGCACCTGTGGAGGAATAAATGAGCCTCAGCAGGGGATAAGCATTGCGGACTGGCTGATATTTTGATTTTGTGTTGACAGAGAATGCTTTGCGCAGCCTGCTGGAAGCCCTGACCAGCCCGCCCTACGCTCCCATGCAGCACCTGGAGAGAGAGCAGGCTCTAGCTAAACAGTTTGCTGAGATCCTCCACTTTACACTCAGTTTTGATGAATTAAAAGTAAGCACAATGTTCATATCACAGACAAGTACAAACTTTTCATTGTAAGCAATAATAATTTAATGTTTACAGATGACAAATCCAGCCATTCAGAATGACTTCAGCTATTACAGGAGGACTATAAGCCGAAACAGGCTGAACAACCAGCAGGTGAGGCTTGCTGTTGTTGTACATATGCTAACTAACCCTTTCCTGAACAGTTTTGGAATGATCGTTTCAGAATTGTATAAGACCACATAGTAAAATAAAGAATGTACTATTATTTTGTGTTGAAAATATCTGTATATGGTCTTAAAAAATTGTGTTGGCTTTTTTTTTATCTTTGTCGGATCTAAATATGTTTCACCTTGAGTATTAATTCCTAAATATAGAAATTGAGTTTGAAAAGTTTGTATCGTGACCACTCTAATTGTAGGCATATATATTCCTATTTGATTTCAGCTTGAAGCAGAGAATGAAGTTAATAATGAGATGGCCAATCGGATGTCACTGTTTTACGCAGAAGCCACGCCCATGCTCAAGACTTTGAGTAATGCTACAACCAAGTTTGTGTCAGAGGTTTGTTCGTAACTACGCTTAAAATGAACTTATTTTATATGCTTTAATACATAGACAGTTAGCAACTATTCACTTAGGACTAGATTAAACATGAGCTGGCTATTCTGACGTGCCTTGCCTCCCCCTTGTGGCAATGTTAAGTCATACGTTTCTTCCTGTGTGTTTCAGAATAAGACCTTGCCTATAGAGGACACCACAGATTGCCTGAGCACCATGGCCTGTGTGTGCCGTGTCATGCTTGAAACTCCGTGAGTACATATTTTTTTATCTTTAACTTACTTTTTAATATAAACATTTACTTTCAAAATTAGTACAATGGAGCTCAACAGTGACACCCACCACTTGGTAAATTGCGAATTTCCTGTTCATTTTTACAATACATTTTTCAAAAAAATAAAATAATGTTTGAAAGTTTTCTTTGAGGCTAATCAGCTATGTATTGGTAATGACTACAATACCAATAATTTTATTTAAAATCTTTTTCTGAAACTTTATAAAGCACTGTTTATAAAACATTTCAAAGAAGTTTTAAATGTATTTTTAGGTTGAAAACAACCATGTTATTGCTGATAAACCATTAATTAACTATTAATAGTTTAGAAAAGTCTATGGAAAAAATGAATGGGCAACTCACTCCTGGAACCACAACAGGATTCAAATTGTGCTGTACTTTTGAGCTCCACAGATTGTCCACAGATTCCAAACTTTGAATTATTAATTTCCAACAACAAAAGAAAGAATAAATTATCGAATAGATTATCTCTACTTTGCACGGTCACATTCCTGTCTCTTCATACATGTATATAAGTGTAACACAAACTGTTATTTGTCTTATAATGATTGTGTATGTTGTGCAGGGAATACCGCTGCCGGTTCACCAACACAGACACCATGCTGTTCTGTATGAGAGTGATGGTGGGCGTTATCATTCTCTATGACCACGTTCATCCGGTCGGTGCTTTTGCCAAGACCTCCAAAATCGATGTGAGTACTCGTGACATCATCAAGAAAAGATTTTTTTTTAATAATTTTGTTTATTACGTTTAACATTATTCCGTTATATTGGTAATGTACTTTCTATAAACCAGTCCACGGTCCAAAGGTCATATGGCAACCACTAACTTTTTGTGATCGCACCTCGCCCTATTTGTTCAATACTTGTATTATTTACCAGGGCAACTCACCAGTGGTGGGTGTGGAAAAGGTTATTGTGTATTGTAAAGCATTGTTATGAAATGGTGAGCGATAAAGTCCATCAGATAATACCAAAATGTGCCATTAAAATTAAACACAAAACATGACACTGCATATTTCAGCCATTTACCATTCTTTTTGTAGCTTTATGGTCATTTTTTTAAATTATGACAATGTACATGATAGGTAGCAATCATTGCCCTCTTTTATACTGTAATATTGAAAGCATTGTTTACTTAAATTGTTATTATGACTGAGATGTATGGTTATGACTGGCTCAAACAACAGAATAAGTAAGAAATGGTATGTTTTTGCAGATGAAGGGCTGTATCAAAGTGCTGAAAGAGCAACCATCCAACAGTGTAGAGGGCCTTCTCAATGCGCTGAGGTAAGGAAGGACTGCAAAGGCACAGAGTCAAAGAACGGTGCAAACATCTGAACATGTTTTCTTTGTGTAGGTATACGACACGACATCTAAACGATGACAGCACCTCAAAACAAATCAGGGCCCTTCTGCAATGAGAAAGAAGAATGGAGAATGAGGAGATGAGAGGAATGATGCACTTGGAGAGAGGAGGACGCTGTTACAAGTGGCTGAAAAATCTGTTTACAAAGAAGTTAAAGTATCCCCAGGATAGAAAACTGATGGTAGTGAGAAGAAGAAACAAATTATATATATTGTTGGCTGTCCATCATCCTGTCTCTCATTTTGTAAAGTAAGAAAAGAGAAAAGTGTCAGAAAATAAAGTATAGATATTTATTGAAATTACTAAAAACAAGACGCAAAATAGATAGGACTTAAGAGGAAGCTATATTGCAAATTTAAGGTTGGAGCAATGTGTTGAAAAGAGTTGTTATTCCAGCAGTCCAGCAGTTGTTGAAATATTTTTGCACACACTTTGAAAACATTGCCATCTCTTTCTCTAAAATTGGATTGTAAATGAACACCCTGAGGTCCTGGTTTTGCCTTGTCCCGCACACTTAATCTAAAGGGGCTGTTCGAGCACCTTTATGTAAGTTCATTATGTAGTGTTGTGGAGGCTGCACTGATGTAATAACAGGTGAACAGTGAAGCAATGTGATGGATGCACTCCGGAGATTTGCTTCCGCCTGATTTTTTATTCTTTTTTTGACACATTGGTGCAGTTGGATTTTGCAGGGCACAAGCTGATGAAAATTAAACAGCCCTTCATGCTTACATAGCTCCATTTGACCACACCCCTGTCCACCTATGGCATACAATTCTCATCACCATCTTATCAGCATCTTTTCAGGAACCTAGTTTGGCTGGCTTTACTTGAACATCAACTTGTCCTATGGTGCAGAAGTGGCTTAGAATCTCCAATGTCTGTTTTTAGACTTCACAATACAGCAAACTAATGTACAAAGAATGAACCAAGAGATTACTTACCATTCTAGTTTCACTTTAGCGCACAAATGGATGTGTTTTGAGAAACCATAGCACACTTACTTGATCACGCAGTGCCAAAGCTGATAGGCCAGTGCTGTTAAAGGAAGCAGCTCGGATAGAGGGCTCGCATTGAGGTAATCAGAAGTCATCACATGGGGCTTTGCTTTTGGCTTGGGTGTGGAAAGACGCAAACATCAAAATATCTGCTAAAAGGAGAAACAGGAGTGAAATTATATGACAAAAGAATCACTGGATGTCTATAGACCTTAGTCTAATTTATTTGATCTTCTATTTTCTACACAGGGGTATGTGCTCAAGCAAGTCTGTATAAACCTATAGATGGCATGTTCTAAAAGTCCTGACAGAAATGTGTAAATAAGGTGTTTTTATCATTTTTAATTGTTCAGTGATGCTGAAATTGGGTACATGTCGTCTCTCAGAATTTACCATGCGTTTGGCTTGGACCATCCGACTCGCCATAGTTTCAGAAATTCAATGCCATGATGAATGAACCAAAGGGAGGGGCCTGGGGAGTAGGAGATGTCCATTCGCTTGTTATTTTGTACATTTTGTGCAACAATAAATATCATTTATTTCATTCAGCTGTTGTGTTGTGGCTATTGTGCTTAGAGCCAGGCAAAACAAAAAGTGTGCATGTATAATAAAGTAGAATATTCGGACACAATGAATTAGATATAAAACACTGGAAAAATTGTACAACTAAACACAGCTGGAACTTTAAGTTACTTTAATTCAACATTTAAAAGGGAAGAAAAAAGTATATATAACTTACATTATTAAAACGTAGCGGCAGTAGCTCAGTTGGCAGAGAGATTGTCTTCTGATCCAAAGGTCAGCGGTTCAAATCCTGCTCCTGACATAAAACATCCTTGGTTGAGCGGTCAGATCCACTGACCCACAGGTTGGCGGTGTATACTGCTGTTGTTGGTGAATGGTTCCTTGATGTAAAGCACTTTGAGGGCCTCGAAGGTGGAAAAGCGCTATATAAATATGTGACCGTTTACCATAACTCTTTCAAAGATAATGCTACAAATAATTGTATAATTTATGTCTAAAAATATTCTCCAGAGAAAGACCATATTTTACTGATTGTTTTCTTGCACTTTTAAATTTTAAAACAGCTTTGTTCATGATTTCTCTTGGTGACAAGATCTTAGAGCTCATTTTATTACAACAAAAGGCTGCAATTTAACAATATTAATTTTAGATGCCTTCCATCTGTATTAAATAACTTTGACTGATGGAATATTGTGATGTCATGACTGCCCCAAGAGTGACGTGAGTAGAACTGCTGCGTGCGCAGCAAGGTACTGGCACAAAAGTTCCATCCCATTCATTACAATATGGCAACAAAATAAAAACGTACATGTTGCAGTTTGTAGAGTAATAATCAGATGTTTGTTTGTTCGAATAAAAGATGAAGCAGCATGTTTAGTGTGTGGGAATAAAATAAGGTTTTGCATTTTGGTTTATGGATAAAATCTGTGCACATTCACATCAGACACAGGCATATATCAATGCTCAAACAACTTGACCAGGTTATCAATGTATCAACATCAGTCTGCGCTAATCACTATCCAAGGCTGCTCTACAGAGAGTCACTCTGCCTCTGGCTTTAGCGGAGCTGATGCTTTCTTCTGGAACTTTGAAGTAACGTTTTATGTCAACGAGAGAGAGCTGTATTGTTGCCAAATGGTTACTTGCTGTGTGCTTAGATGTACAAATTTGTTTAATAAACCTGGTAGACTCAAGGAGGACAGAATTCAAGGACAGCTATGCCATTTCAAGCCAACAGAAGAGGCCAATGGCTCCAAGCCAGTAAAAACAAAGTTGGTCACTGGACGGTACACCATCAAAAATGCACAAGTGAGCAGTGCACATTTTATAGGAGGTAAGGCTTTATTTATCCCACATCTCACGCGTATCTACACACTATAACCCAGTAGGACAGCTATTGTTGTGTTTCTGCAGGAGAGACGTTGTTGGACTACTGAAGTCCTGATTTTGTGCCATCACTGTTTGTTTACACTACACAGACTGCAAGTCCCCAAACTAAGGTCTACAGCAAGGCTATTCAACTATATTTTCCAAGGGGCCAGATTTTTCTGAGAGCTATTATCTGGGGGCCGAATTA
Source organism: Rhinogobius similis (assembly GCA_019453435.1). NCBI lineage: Eukaryota > Metazoa > Chordata > Actinopteri > Gobiiformes > Gobiidae > Rhinogobius > Rhinogobius similis. The sequence continues at coordinate 22,629,062 of CM033635.1, forward strand.
CAAAACTGTACCACAATTTTCAGTTTTTAATAATAATCACACAAACAAATCGCAATGGTACTATTCAACAGAAATCTACTTTTTCACCTACATGAATGAAACATTTAACAACACTGCTCTGTCACATAAAAGTACTAAAGCAGGGCTAAGCCAAGACACAACTGGGTGTTAATAAATAACCAGGCAGTGCGTATGACAGGTTTTTATAATTTTATCATTTTGACTTTAAATATAAATTATAGTTTTACACCAATCAGGTCGCTGTTTGTAGAGAAAAGTTGAAAAATTTGTTGAAATTATTGAAAGTAAACAAATGACATCACACTGGGGAGACAAAGGTGATGCTCAATTTACACTAAAGAAACTACACTACACTTGAATGTTCATTTGACAAAATAAAAATAAAAAAATCTAGAGTTTTGGTGCACTGTACAGGATGGTTTCTTGGTAGTTTCCCGGTGTGATGTCATCATTTACAGCCAGGAAATCAGATTGAAAACCTACCTAACTGGGGTAAAATTTGTAAAGATTTTAGCAGAATGTGGAAGAATAGTCTTTCCTGCATTTTAGTTAAAACTAGAGCATTTAGGACCAGACTGGATTCAAACAAGATTAAACCTAGTATA